>JARBWK010000008.1:73271181-73721181 GCA_030556195.1 Anolis apletophallus
AATTTGCAATTACGTCCCTGGGCGTCTTATTTCTCCTAGAGTATGCAGAGTTTATTCTATATACTCTGTCAACCTTTCCTTCAAGATATGTCTCCGGAGTGTCTAAGATCTTTGCAGTTATTGCTGTTATTATGACCTTCAACTTTTCTTGTTCCTCTTCTTCAATTCCTCTAAATCAAACCTGATACTCCCTCTGTGAATACTCCATCTGCAGATGTCTTTCCTCCATTTCATCTAATTTTGTCTCCACTTCTTTAGTTTTTTCCAGATTTGCTCTCTGTTTTTTCTTCAATTCATTATAGTCTTTCTTTAGATCTCCTATTTCTTCTTTCATTTCTTGCATTCTTCCATTCATCTCTTGTACATCCTTTTTCATATCTTTCATTTCACCCTTTATGTCTTTCAAATCACCTTTCAATTCCTCTTTCATTTTTTTTCTATCGTCATCACCTCTTTGAATCAATTTTCTAATATCTTTCATCTCTGACAACAAGTCTTTCAGAACACTTTCCCCATAGCCTCCAACCCCTGCACCGGAGTTTCTGCGTATTGGTTCATTCTTCTTTTCTTTCTCTTGACGTCCTCTCGTAGACATAGTTATCATTTGTATATACTATAGGCTCTTTTGTTTTTTTTTTAATGAATTTCTTGAAGGACTTTACTCGTTGTATTCTGGCTTACCCAATGTCCTTCAAAGCAGTTATTTTGACTTGCTTCGTATCTATCTACTGAAATATAGATTTAGATTTCCAGGGCCGTTCAAATGAGCCAAAATGATCCAAAATCTATGACAAAGTGGGGGAGTATGGAGATGAGAAACATAAACTAAAAACCGCCTATATACTTGTAGGCTCTCTCCTCTTCCTATCTTTTTTTGGAGTAATGTTCTATACTCTATAGTCAATATTTCCCTTCTTGCCTTCTACCTTCTGGCTTTGATTATGTTGTGCCCCGAGTCTTTGCTGCCTTGCTTCCTTTTTTCTTAGTTATTTCTTTATTTTCTTTGGTTTTCGGGCCCTGCTACCTCGTCTCTCCTTCACTTCTTTGCTTCTCTTCCTTCACCACTGCGGACCACTCCTTTTACCTTTTACCGCTCCTCTCCACCACCTCTGTTAGCCAAACTGTCTTGGTCCTTTGGATATCCTTCGTAACTTTCGTAGTATTCGTAGCTTAAATGACTTTGGGTAGCTCTATGGGCCGTTTCTCTTGCGTTTCCCTTGCGTCGCGTTACGCCTTACGTCGCTCCGCTAAACCACGTCTCGTCGCGTCATCAATCGTCCGCCGTGCTATCAATGCTATCTGTACTAGCTCTATGGGCCGTTGTATCTCAACATCCCCACAGATGAGGCCCGCGAGATACTATATGACTCATACGCATCGCTGCAAACCAATGGAATTCCTCCGATACAATTCTTAATGGAACTCAGTGACTGTGTATTGGACTATAATTACTTCAGATTCGATCAGGACCATTACCTGCAGATCTCCGGGGTAGCAATGGGTAGTCCCCTGGCTCCTAGCGTAGCAAACCTGTACATGAACAATCTAGAAGTATAACATATATATAGCAGCAATCTCTCCGACATGGCACAAAAAATCCGGTTTTATGCCCGTTTCATAGATGATGTCTTTGTAATAATATCCAATGGGACTCTTCGGGAGCAATTCACCAGCTGGCTAAATTCTTGGAATCCCCAGATCCAATTTGATGTGGAATATGATCAAACTTCCATAAACTTCCTAGATGTAATGGTATACGTCAATAACAGTGAACTTTTGGTGAGGAATTACAGGAAGCCAACAAGCAAGAATGCATTACTCCGATTTGACAGCTTCCATTCCCATGCCTTAAAACTGAGTTTACCATATTCCCAGCTGATAAGAGTAAAACGGAATTGCTCCACTGAAGTCACTTACCAAGCAGAAGCCCAAAACACCATGGAAAGGCTTCGCATCCGAGGATATCCGGACCATGTTCTAGCTAAGGCCAAACACAAAGCGGCTGATACACCAAGAGACACGCTGTTCGTTACAAGAGAGAGACCCACTCTTAACAGATTGGTATGGCCCCTGACGCTAACCAAACAATCCAATAAAATCTCTAACATCGTAAAGAAATACTGGCCACTAAAACAGGACATTGCGGGCCTGGAATCACCCCCTATGGTGGCGCACAAGAGAACAAGAAACATTAAGGACACGCTAGTACACTCAGATGTCAGAAGACTGGCACAAAAAAGTAATTTAACCCCAAAAACCCACCCATGTGGTCATTGTGCTCAGTGTCCCTTTGCCTTCCCGTGGAAAGAAATATACAGTTCAGGAAGACAACGTAACTTTACTCTATCTATGTTTTGCACATGTCAGAATGAGTCTCTCGTGTATGGCCTGATCTGCAACTGCGGCCTTCTTTATGTGGGCCAAACTGGGAGGAGCCTCCGCACCAGGGTCTCTGAGCATCGCTCGAGAATCCGCCAACACTCGGAGGACTCTCCTTTACATGTACACTTTAAGACATATCAACATAGCCCAGATGACCTACAATTTTTTGGGTTAGAGAACATTAAGATTGCACCCCAGGGTGATATCCACAAAGCCTTGTTAAGAGCAGAAAGTAAATGGACTGTCCTTTTAAGAACTGAGCAACCCTGGGGCCTTAATGAAAAAATCTCTATTAGCAATCTATTACTTTAAATGAAAATATCTCCATCAGCAATCTATTACTGTAACCCACCTGCAGGCTTCTCCCCCCCTGCAAAACACTCTTGCATCCCATTCTATGTGCATTTGCCACACCTATGGAGGTTGATGATAGATGAGAATGCACTTTGAAGGTAACATCTTATTCTAAGTACCTTGTGCTCTCCATTTCTATTATGTTGTGAAATACTTGGTTACTTCATTTGAACACTCACACTGTGTGTAATATTGTATGATTAGCATCTCTTATTATTTACAATAGATATGCCGCCTGGGAATTGATTTACCAAAGGAGGGGCTTTGTTTACATTGGCCTTGAAAAAGACCCAGGAGGGTCGAAACGAGGGTGGACTCCTTGCCATCAGGGTCCTCGTCGGCCGGAGAAAACGCGGATTTAAACCAGCCGCCTGACCGGTCCCACAGGGGAAGCTACACAGCATCAAGGCAGGCGTCGGGAATACCCGCCTGGAGTCTCCTCCTCTACTCTTCGTTTCCCATTAAGGATTACAAATACCCATCGGGGTTTGGATATAATTTGGTTACATTTGGATACTATATCAATTGAAGCGGCTTCATCCCAGCAACCAACTCTACCCACTTGTTTATCGCGTCTATTGAGACTGACTTTATTTTGATTGCGACAAGGGGTAGGAACCCATTTGGGTGCTCACACATTGTATTGTTTGTGTTGCTTGAGCAGTGTATATATATGTGTTATGCTTCTATGGAAATTTGGTGTTCAGATTCATGCTTGATACTTTGCAGTGACCACACCCGTTGTGTTACATTGCTCTTCTGTTTTCGCCATCTGCTTCTCTGACCCTGGAACTAAAAAAGACCCAAAACCTCCAGTTTTGTAGCAGATTTCTTATGAAGCGTGTGGGTGGTAGTCCTTTGTGATATTATAATTTTTTTCTCAGGAGAAGGTAATGGTTTACAGTGCCATAAGCTGCTGACAGGTCTATGAAGACAGCTCCTGTAATCTGCTGCCTTTCAAAACCAGCTTCTATGTGCTGAGTCAGGTTCAACACTTGTGATGTGCAGTTTTTACCTTTCCTGAAACCGACTTAGTGTGGAATCATGCATGGGTCTATTTTTTTCCATAATTCTATACAAAATAAGTCTCTCCAGAAGTTTGTAAAGATGGCACAACAAGGAGATTGGTCTATAGTTTTTTGGATCATTACGGCCTATGCCTGGTTTCAAGATGGCCATGACTCTTGCTTTCCTCCAGGTTTTAGGGATCTGTCAGGATGCAATGCAGTTGTTCATCAGCTTCAGCAGCCGCCACCTTGTTTTTATGCCAAAGTTCTTATTTTTTTCTGTCCAGGCCTGAATTTATTGTGAAATTGATAACAGTGAATCTGAATGAAATGAATAGCTTCCTTCATAAGATAGCCTAGCGCCTTCTTGAAAGCTTTATCCACTCTAGAATTTTTCCAAGTCCTCCAGGGCAACTTTGGCAACGTCCTGACAGAAGCACACCATAGATACATCTGGAGACCCTAAACAAATCTTATATAAAATCCAAATTAAGACATATTTTATCAGAATTAGATAGGTGCAAGTATGGTTACTGATCGCATGCATAATTATGATAACCGAGCACTGCTATAGTTATTTATGCCAATAACCCACCCCTCTAAAAAAAACAGTGAAAAGCTGGACAAACAGTTCAGCATCCTGCTTCATCTGCTTGTCTCAGCATCTCATCACGTGAGCTGTGGAAAGTGGGAGAAATTGTCTGAAATCGTAGTGTTCTATCCCAAAATTAATTGTTACATTTCAAGGCTTCCCATCACATGGATATGACAACCTTTCCCCTGTTTGTATCCATGCCCACTCCATCTTCATTTTTTAAAATGGGGAAATATTCAAAGTTCCATAACTCTGAAACATACATTTTTTCAAATAATAGTTTAAAGCACCTAGCACTCCTAACTTCTATGACTAAAAAATAAGATTGTGAGTAGTGTTTGCTGAACTATAAAGTGACAGCAATAGGTTTTTAAAATTACAAGTTTAAAATAAAAGTATTGTGAAAGGGCAACATAATGAAAGAAGAAATACAGCCATATTAGAGTACTGATATATTTCAATTGTGAAAATTCTGCGAAGGGCATTAAAAAAGGATCAAGACTCAAACTGAAGGACTTGGGACGAGAATCGGAATATCTATGCTTGCAAGAAGACCACCCATAGAAACAGCCACTGAAACAAAACCACACTGGTGAATCTGACTGATCCTACCCTACATGTTTTTGAGTGCTTTCTCCTGTTTTTGAGCACTTCAGGGGCTCAGAAGACAATTTCTCCACGTCTCCTCCTCTCCTCCATTTCTATATACTTCAACCATATTTTGAGGACAAAATGCTACAGATGACATCCAGAAGTCAAGAAACGTCATGTGATGGGCTCTGTGGCCTTTTGTCCTCGAAATGGATTAGAAATGTGTAGAAATGGGGAGCTCTCTTTGTCTGATGAGGTTCTCAGTGTGTCTCATGGCCAAACAATTACTCCAGCTATAATTTCCCAATATCCCATGTTGCAGAACCTCAGAAACCCTTTGTATGGGCCATTGCCTGGATTACAAAGTAGGTTTCAAGGATCGCATATGTTATTAAAAGTTATGAGATCATAAATCAGGTTTACAATCTTCTAAATATTGAACAAGGTGCCAGCAGGTAGCTAATTTAATTTTAATTGATACTTTTATATCACCAAGGTTTTTAATTAGAATTTAGTTTTTAACTTTGTTGTAAGCCTTCTAAGTTCAAGAGAAAACAGGGACATCAATGAAGCATATACATAAATACATACAACAATTACCAATTTGCTGTCCTTTCATGACACCTTGAGTCTGCTCTCTAAGATGACTGCTTAAGTTATCTATTTCATAAGATGGTCCTGATCATATCACTTTCTGAAACCAAATTATTTTGGCTAAGGAAATTGTGGCATGTCCAGATGACAGTGACAGTATTATTTGATTATATATTAAGTACATTTGAAATGTGTTAAATGTTTAGTTTTATTTTGTGAGGATTCTCCCACATTCTTCTTCTTCTATGCCACATTCTTAGTACATTTATTTTAACAAGAAATCCAGAAATAAAATTGCATCAAAAACTACAAACTTATAAACCCACTTAGTATAGGTAGTTAACACAGTAAAGGGAGCAACTCAATAAATTACAACTACATTATCATAAACCATTACTCAGTTTATTTTCTAATGGCAGGATTTAAGAACATTGCTGACAAGTGTAGAAAGTGAAGAGAGTATTTACTTTGGCTGAATGTTGCCAATAAATAGCAGATCGACTTATGCTTGTGCTGTGGAATCTCGATAAACTTTTTAGACAACCCCCTGGGCCTATATTAATGGAGTGCAACTGAAAGGAAAAAGAATTAGCATTGACAAAGTGAGACATCTTTATATGGTATTTTTCCATTCACTAACCAGGAGTTTGTGTTATATTTGTTTGGTTATCACATTTTAAAGACAGAGTAAGTCCAAAGCATGCATGCCAGTTCTCACAGGCTACAAATGGTCTTGGAAAGATAACCAGATCACAAGTGAAGGGTGTTCTGTGCCTAAAGATTCTCCACTGAGAGTTGTAGAAGTTAAAGCATGACATTACTCTAAGATTATCATGTTATTAATCATCTATCAGTGGGAGGCATGCTGTTTGTCTGCATTGCAAAGTTTCTGTGCTATGTCACCTCTCATTTAGCTGATTGTAGCCTTCTCCTCATCTGTGTTTGTTGCTTCCTGGATCATTCCTGTCTCTGCTAAAGTTGTCTTGTATCATTCTTTCATTTATCAGCTGGCTCCTAGCTACAGTCCACGTCAAATTGATGCACCCTTGAATTGATCTCCTCCCTTCGTTTCCACCATTCTTCATTTTGGAGGAGTCCTGGGGGCCTTTCACACTATACAGTTACACCACTCCACTTTAATTGCCATAATTCCATTGCATGGAATCCTGGGATTTGCAGTTTAGAAAAGGAAATTTAGAATTCTCCTCTAGAGAGTTTTAGTGTCTCTACCAAACTACAAACCACAGGATTACACAGAAATGTAGCCATGTCAACTGAAGTGGAATCATAGTGTTATAAATCCATGATAGGAAACGGTCCTAAAAATCAAAATGCCATCTTCTAATCTTCTAGGGTAAGTCTATATTTTATTACTGACTAGCTTGGGGACCCGCCGGTGCCCGGGTCATGTGAGAAGTGCAGCAGGCTGTAGAGTGGGTCATTGGGGGGGGGGGGGGTCCTGTGTGCCAAGTTTGGTCTTGATCCATCAGTATTGGGAGTTACAGTGGTATCATGAAATTACTGAAGGTACTGCAAGTCCCATCATCTGTGGTTCAACCTCCCCCAAATTGGAGTAGGATGTATATTGGGTCATGGGGGCTCTGTGTGCCAAGTTTGATCTGTATTGGTGAATGGATGAGGGTTGTATTGTTTTTAGGAAGTGAGTGAAGGTACTTCAAGTCCCATCATCCGTGGTCCATCTCACACAGAACTGCATCAGGATGTTGAGTGGGTCATGAGGGCTCTGTGTGCCAAGTTTGATATTTATCGGTCTTTGTTAGGGGCCACAATGGTCTTTGGGAAGCAAAGCGCTTGGAAGTAATACAAATCCCATAATCCGTGGTTCATCTTTCCCAAACTGCACCCGGACGTAAAGGGCATCATGGGGGTTATGTGTGCCAAGTTTGGTTCAGGTCCGGCTGAGGCCTAGTCAGGAGAATCAAGTTGAGGGAGCCTTACTGTCAATTCAGGCTGAGGGCTAGTTTTAAATATCAGTTGAAGGAAGCGTTTTTGTAAAGAACTCTGTCTGGCACCTTTGAGATTTGGGATGTTGGAATGCTGGCCAATCCATGGTCCATCCTCCCTCAAACTGCACCAAGACGTAAAGTGGGTCTTTGGGGTTCTGTGTGCCAAGTTTGGTTTTGTTGTCTCATTGTTGGGGGCTGCAAAGTGTATTGGACCTAAACTCCCACCATGCCTGACTGGCTCAGGCCTTTTCCTTACTTCCCTCTGGCACTTTTGAGTCTCGGAATGTTCGCGTTGGCTGGCCAATGGGAGTTGTTTATGCAAATAACCCCACAGTGGGAGCCAATCCGTAAGCTGCCACATGTCCTTCCGCCCTTCCGCCCTCCGCCTTCCGGACACATACAAACATTCAGCTTTATTAAGGTATACAGATGGCATGGAAGATAAATTCAACGAATCCCTCTCTGCCTCTTCAATAAAAATTTCAAAGAAATCAGAACAAAAGCTGACAATAAAGCAGCTTGCAATAAAGATTTTTAATCTTTATCTTGTATTGAAGATTTTGTTAGCCTGTGTACAGGTGGTAATAGCTCATTGCACATTTACAGCATTTTTACTTAACACAAGCCCCTCAATGAGCTGGGAAAGAAAAATGCAGGGAACAAAATTGACCACTGTACATGGCATTCATCGACCTTGCAAAGGCATTTGACACAGTGAATCACAATAGTCTCTGGACTATCCTCTTAAAAATAGGATACTCTGATAAATTTGTGAATATCCCATAGCTCCTCCATGATGACAATAGTCTTGGACCGCACGAACTCCCAAAATGGCCCATTTAAGGTGGAATCAGGTGTCAAACAGGGATGTGTTATTGCCCCAGCCTTATTTTCCATCTTCATAGCTATGACACTGGACATTGTTGATTGAAACCAGCACACGTCCCTTTTTGGGTGATGCGTCCCCTGTATGATGTGGAAAGTGTTGCTGCGCTTGCCTCGTGGCTGCCATTTCTCTACGCCTGCTGACGAAATGGCTCCCCAAGTGGTAAGGTAATAGGAGCTGTAGCCCAAAAAAAGCAACTTCCTTAAGCTTCAATGCTTTGGACGTATATCTGTCAGCCTGTTAGTTTACACCAGGGGTCCTCAAACTAAGGCCCGGGGGCTGGATATGGCCCTCCAAGGTCATTTACCCGGCCCTCGCACAGGGTCAACCTAAGTCTGAAATGACTTCTCAACACATTTTTAGTCATGATCATTTCTGTTTGCATGCACAAAAGTTTAGTGACAGCCATTTCTATAGGATTCACATTTCTGAATCCTTTGCATCATTTTGGATTCTGGAATGACATTGCAACTCTTTTTGTTAAACCACAAGATCCTCATCAGCCAAAAGCAGACCCACACTTTCAATGAAAATACTAATAAGTTTATATTAGTTAAAATTGTTCTTCATTTTAATTATTGTATTGTTTTTAAGGGGTTTTTTTGCTCTACAAATAAGATATGTGCAGTGTGCATAGGAATTCATTCATGGTTTTGTTTTGTTTTTTCAAATTATAACCCTGCCCTTCAACAGTTTGAGGGACTATGACCTGGCCCTCTGTTTAAAAAGTTTGGGGACCCCTGGTTTACACCTTACCTTTGATTTCTCAACACATTTTTAGTCATGATCATTTCTGTTTGCATGCACAAAAGTGTAGTGAGATTCACATGCTAAAAGATTCACATTTTTGAATCCTTTGCATCATTTTGGGAATGACATTGCAACTCTATTTATTAAACCACAAGATTCTCTTTATTAAACCACAATATTGTGCAAAGAGACCTGTGGGACCCTCTTAAAGAGAACAGTTTAAATGTTTGTAAAGATCTGCTCCGAATAAATTCTTTGAGTGCTGCAATTTCATTGCTGTATAGATTTTAAGTATAGTGCAGTATGAGGCTGAGTATGCTTAAACCCACTGAAATCAAATTGGACTGAAGATGTCATTAAAAAAACTACCGTAAATACCAATTTTGATCTTACCTTTTCTTTGTCCCAAAAGGAAAGATAGTTGCTTCTGTTGTATTACTGCATAAGAAAGGTGTTAGATCAGATTAAGATGTCAAAAACTGGATCTACATTGCTATATAATCCAATTCAAAGAAGCAAATAATCTGGATCCAGAAACTGGCAGTGTAGATGGGGCCAAAGTGTGTTTTTAAGTGAGTTGATACATATTTTAAGATACCAGTAGTCTTTATGAATACTTGAGTTGTTAATATGAACTTGAAATACCTTATGACAGGATGGCTATTTATCCTAACTCAGGATGAACATGGAAAGAATAAAGCCCCCTTCTACACTGCCATACAATCTATTATCAAAGCAGATAATCCACATGATCTGCTTTGAACTGGATTATGAGTCTACACTGCCATATAATCCAGTTCAAAACAGATAATCTGGATTTTATATGGCAAGGGTAGAAGGGGGCCAAAGTTGAACAACAAATCATAAATTTCAAAGTCAACATGGTACTATCCATTCTGTGGGATTTAGTTCATAAAGTTTTTGCATGTCAGTATGGTCAATGATCAGGGATCTTGGGAGTTGTAGTCCATCAGGATCTACATGATGAGTAAGTACTTTGACTTTGAGAGATATGCCCTTTTGTCATTCATTCATTTGTTATTTCCTTGGGATTTTTAAACAATTTATTAAGAAAGCTTTTGGAGCATGATCCAAGTTAGTTCCATTGCTTTTGTTCTTCACTCCACCATTTATTAAAAATGTCACCCCACCTCTCTCTTTAGGGAGATGGCTTTCTTGATCAATGCGCTAACCGTATTTGGGCTTGTGAATCTTTCCTAAGGGTCTGGCTTGGGTCGGTGTGTGTGTGTGTGTGTGTGTGTGTGTGTGTGTGTAAGGAGAGACTTGAGAAGCTGCAAGTTGCTTCTGGTGTGAGAATTGACTGTCTGCAAGGATGTTGCTCAGGGGATGCCTGGATGATTGAGGTTTTACCATCCTTGTAGGAGGTTTCTCTCATGTCTCCGCATGTGGAGCTGGAGCTGACAGAGAGAGCTCATCCACACTCTCCCTGCCTGGATTCAAACCTCCAACTGGTCTTTCATCAGTCCTGCCAACACAAGGGTTTAACCCATTGCAACACCGGGGGCTTCGTCTGGCTTGGTAAGGCATACCTTTTAAAATGAATAAACACAATGTCTGTCTTGCTCATGAGTGGTGATCAGGGCCTGGGAAAAGCATGTGTTTATTAGCATTTATTAGCATTTATATCCATTCTTATGTTGGGAACTGCAGATCAACAAAACTTGGAGGGCCACATAATAACTCCATCTTTCCTTTATTTCCAAAAAGAATAACTCATCATAGGCAACTATAGTCATTGTAACTCATTACTACTGAGCTCTAGTCAAATCATGGCAGACACTGTTTGTAGTGTGTGGTAGCAAAGGCAGTATGAATTTCTGAATGGAGGAGAATCTATATATATAAAAAGAGACATGGCGTGCTTAGGGGCTTATAGACAAAGTAACCGCTGAACCCAGAAACACCAAATCAGGCCACAAACCCCCCAACGGAACAAGGTATATTTAGCACCCGGAAAAATCCCCAAAAAACTCAAACAAAATACCAAAAACCCAGGGGAACTACAATTCTCATGATCCCCCACGCCAAAGACAGACAGCGCATGCGCAGAAATACTGCACACACATACTGGGCCCCTCTCCTCCACACATCCGTTGCCCACGCGGAACAGAGTCCCCGGCCAGGTGTGTCACCGCGAAAAGGGTGCCAAACAGACAGGTAGAGAGGGAGGCCAAGGAGCCACAAAGGAAGGAGAGAAGAAAGGAGGAAGGGAAAAAGGGAAGGAATGAAAGAGGGAGAAGGGGGAGAAAGGTAAGAGAGAAGGGGGAAGGGAAAGCAGGAAGGAGGAAGGAAAGAAGGAAAGAAAAGAAGGAAAGAGATACCCAGAGAAGGAAGAAGAGACAGTAGACAGGGGATAAAAACAAAAGGCATGACAGAGGTAAAGAAGGATGGAAGGCGAACAGACAGGAAGGAAGGAAAGAAGAAAGGAGGGAGGGAGGGAAAAGTCGAAGGAATGAAAGAGGGAAGGGGGGAGAAAGGCAGGCCCGGATCAGGCCCTTTTGGCGCCCTAGGCCCAAGGCTCTGAGTCTGCCCCCGGCTCCGCCCCACCCCCGGCTCCGCCCCCGCGCGAGAAGCAGGGAAGCACAGGCTGGGGGGAGGGGGTGTGAGCCGAGGGAGGGAGGTAGGAGCACGTGCGAGAGAGAGAGAGAGAGAGAGGCAGGGAAACACAAACACACAGAGAGACTGAGGCGCGCGTGCCGGACAAGGGAGGCAGGGAAACAGACTGGGCGTGCGAGGAGACGAGGCGGAGCCGGGGGTGGGGCGGAGCCGAGGAGAGCAGAGGTAATGGGGGGGGGCGTGGATGGTGCTTACGCCGCCGTGCGTATGCGCCCTTTTTTTTGAATTTTTGATTTTTTAAAAAAATTTTTTGAATTTTAAGAGAGGAGGGAGGGAAAAAGAAAAACTTTTGCCTAGGGTGTCCTTAAGTAGAGACTACACAATAAACACAAAGGTAATAAAAGGCTATAAAAGGACATTGAAGCTGGTGAGGGAAGGAGAAAAATAAAGGAAATAAAAGAGGAAGGGAACTGGAGAAGGATGAGGGAGACAGGGGGGAGAGCAAGAACGAAAGGCAAGAAGGGATGTTGCTGTTGTTCTTTGCCACAGCAACGCGTGGCCGGGTACAGCTAGTTGATTATAAAATGTATACTAGGTGTGTGTGCATTTGATGAATCGTGAAGATGAGCCTTCCAAACTTTACCCAGTTTCATTAACACAGTCTCAAAAGGGGCATTTCGAAGAGTAGTAATCCTCTAATAGAGCTTGAAAATCCTTAAATAAGGTACTTTAAGAAAAAATCTTGGATGCTTGAGGTGCTTAGAAAAAATACTGCTGACATGTTAGATATGATTGAAAAGCTTAGAGAAAGAAAAGGGAGATAAATTAAATTATTATCTCCTGTGCTGATTGAAAAAGCAGTCTTTGCCCTGGTTTTGAACTTGGAGAACAAAAATCTTCTGGAACTGAAATGAATTTGAGAGTGCTGAAAGTGCAGCCACCCAAGAAACACAAAGTTGGCATCTGAAAGTTACACTGTCAACGGTAGAAAGTGATTTTTCTGTCTGGTCCTGTATGGTCAAGAGCAGTAGCAGCAGCCAAACAAAACAGCAGAATGTTACGGCTGTTACAAATCTCATGCAGATTTCTTTTCAAAACAACACATGAAAGCAATATCAAATGGTATAGTAGACATTGTAACATGGATGGGTTTCTGAGTGCCATTTGCTTAAGGTGAACAGTAGTAAAGTATTTATGTCTGATTGAAATATGCAGGAATCGTAATATGTGTTTTTAAGATTTAAATAAGTTTATGGAATCAGAAAAGAATAAAAGGTTAGGACTTTCTGTGTGGAATGCAAACAACTTTATATCGTGGAACTGGGGGGAAATAACATGCATTCCATTTTACAACTTGTAAGTATTTTAAATTGTATTTTTGGCAACACAAGATTAGTACCTTCTAAATATTTGTGTAAAGTATTTATTAAGATTCATGTTTTCAGACTCCAAGGGAGGAAAAAATAATCTTACAGATGGGTTATTGTTGGATGTGAGTTTGTGTATCTTCTGATATGTTTTAGGTTGAATTCTCCCTAGTCAGTTTGTCTCCATGAGTCATGGACAATCATCAAGCTTTGTCATTCTGCGAATAGTATGGAGATATCTTCTGTTGGCTCCTGACTTGTGTCAAAAGTCAGCGTGATGTAGTGGTTGAGTATTCAGTATTGGATGGTGACTCTTGAAACTAGGAAAGACTCTTGAAACTGGTGACTCTTGAAACTGGGAAAGAATCTGGAAAACCCATTTAAAATATACGTATTCTTATGACCTTAAAGAAAATATCTTAAAGATAATGTATAGATGGTATCTCACGCCAGCAGCCATCGCAAAATACAGTAAGGACTACAACAACCGTTGCTGGAGATGTAAGAAAGAAATAGGGAGTTTTTACCATAGCTGGTGGAATTGCGGTAAAATTAAAAGTTTTTGGAAGAAGGTATACTTAGAAATGCAAAAAATACTAGAGATAAATTTAACTTCAGACCTGATTACCTACTCCTTGGCTTACTGAACTTTCAAATGGAAGAAAATAATGAAAAAATATTTATATATTGCATATCAGCAGCGAGACTAACCATCGCAAAGAAGTGGAAGAGCGAGGAAACTCCAACTCTAGATGAATGGATGATGAAACTCATGGACGTGATGCAGATGGACTGCTTAACACAGTCCCTAAGAGAGAATATAAATATGACTAAGACGGATTGGACACAACTCATAAGTTACCTTAAAGGAAACAAATATGATTGGTTGATCAAAATGGATGTTTAATATGAGGCTTGCAGTTTGATTTGATATTAAGCGGGCATGCTATAAGACCCAGATAGACTCTAACGAGTTCTATTTAAGTTTAAAAAGAATATGAGGGAATTTGCATGGGGTGGAAGTACTTGCAATGTCTTGTCTTCTGTTGTCTTTCCCCTCCCCCCACTATCTTACCTGTTTCCCCCCCTGGTCCCACCCCCCTTCCCCATTACTACCCCTCATGTGATTTGTTATTTGTCATACGTGGAATGATGTCTGTTTTTTTCTTTTAACCATATATGTCTTTTAAAAGAAATTAAATAAAGCATTTTAAAAAAAAGAAACTAGGGTTCAAATCCCTGATCAGTTATGGAAAACCACTGGGTGACCTTGAGCAAGTCATATCTACACTACCATATAATCCATATTATATAAATCCAGATTATCTGATTTGAATTGGATTATATGGCAGTGTAGACTCACATAATCCAGTTCAAAGAAAATAATCTTGTGTCGGAAAAGACTTTCATGGCTGGAATCTCTGGGTTGAAATCAACAAGCATGTCGAGAATTTCAACAGAAAGGAGGAAACCCTGAAAATGAACAAAATCTGGCTCGCAGTTTTAAAAAACTCTAAAATCAGGACAGTAAATAAAGCGCAACACTCAAAAAGCAGAGGAATTCCAGACAAGAATCAATCAGGGCCAGCTAACATATCCAAACAAAGGTTTTCCCCAGCAGCAAACAGCCAGACTTTGAAGCTGCAAAGCCATTAAATGCTAATCAAGGTAATATTCACACTTGCCTCAAGCAGACAAGAGTTCTTTCTTCACTCTGGGCTTTCCACAGATATGTAAACCTCACTTGCCTCATTTCCATCAGGGCCCTCAACCTCTGAGGATGTCTTCCAAGCTGTGGGTGAAATGTCAGGAGAGAATGCTTCTGGAACTTGGCCATACAGCCCGAAAAAATAACAGCAATCCAAAGATAATCCTGATTCTGAAAGTAGATTATACAGCAGTGTAGATTCAGCCTCAACCTCAGAGGATGGCAAAGGCAAACCTCCTTTGAACAAATCTTGCTAAGAAAACCCTATGATTGGTTCACCTTAATGTCATTGCAAGTCTGAAATGACTTGAAGATGCAGTAATAATGTTAACAAACTGTCTTGTCCACACAAATTGTGCATCAGTTCCCAGTTTCTTTTATATGATTGAAAAACTTCTCCAGCTCTGGTCAGCGTTTGGGGATTTAACTGGAATGTGTCTGGGCTTTTTGTACTTCCAGATGCTACATCTTCACATGAGTGTTATTAATGGATTGCATTGTCATCTGTGGAATTTGTCCAATCATGTCATAGTGACTTGCCTTCTACATAGGATTACTTCATAGCTTGGGGGATTGTGGGGCCATTATACTATTTGCAGAAGCTCTTTCACTGAAGTCTGACTGTCACGACTCCCACAGATGGCAAGACAACACCAAGCTAGTAAAAACATATAAAGTTTATTGCCAACAAAAACATAGCCTAGTCCGGCGTTCCAAAAATAACCCACACCCGAAAAACAAAGCAGAAGCCGTCCGTCTTCAATAAATAATCTTGAACAGGAACGTGGCTGGCAGATATTGATGTGAAGACCCGTCCAAAAGAAGGAAAGAAGGAGCGCTTCACATTCCAGGAGCTGGGTATACAAATAAACACATGAAAAACCCCGCAACCCACAGCAAACTCCCCTCACCCTTTATACAATACCAGACACTCACAGCAACACAGGAAATGTTCAAACAGGACGCGGTAGACACTAAACATAAAAGCACACATTAAAATCCCAACCCCCAACATGCAACAATATCAGCTAGAGCTGCCATAGCAGCTCCCCAGAACCCAGCATGAACACAGCCCAAAATACTCACAGCTTGCTGGGAATCAAAGACCAGGACAGGAACCCACAAGATACACGATACAGGACCCAACAACCCACAGCAACACCTTGGCCGACCGCAAATTCCCAAATCCCCAGGCCTTACTGTTATAGCCTTACAAATCAGAGTCATCAGACTCCCCACCCAAATCCGCCCTAGTGCTCTCAGCTGCAGTCCTGGGTGTGTTCCACCTTGCTGTTCAGTTAAAGAACCCCAGTCCCGTTCCACATCCCCACTAGGCCAGTCAAGGTCACTGGAAAAACCAAAAAATGAGCTTTCGCTGGACTCAGCGTTTACCACATCCCTGACCTCCTGTACCAGCGCTGAGTCCAGCTCAGTATCACTGTCTTCTGAAGTTAACTCCACATCAAACCCCTCAAAAGTCTCATCACTGGTAGGCTCCCTAAGTATTTGTCGGACCTTCCTCCTATGCTCTGCCTCTTCCAAATGCTCATCACTTGCAGCCCTCTTTCTCCCAGCTGCAGGAGGACTGCCCAAACCTCCCTCTTCCAAGGTCATGTCCCACAAACTCTCCTCTGCCGAGTTACTACTTGTAGCAACTACAGACTCAGGTTGCTCAACCACGACACTGACTGTTGCTGCTGGACAGGCACCTTGAGTATTGAGTAACTGCAAAATATGTGACAATAGTTGTGCTTTAAATTTGGCACCATTTCAAATGGGGTTCTTTGTATTAAAGGCAAAAGGTTGTATTAGTTACCAGGTTACATAACTGAAACCCCAGGAAATGTCAATTCCTCAATTTTATCTCTTTTACTCACAGGCCCCTTTTACACAGCCATATAATCCAGATTATCTGCTTTGAATTAGATTATGAGTCTACACTGCCATGTTATCCAGTTCAAAGAAGATAATCTTGATTTTATATGACAGCGCGGATCGGAGCCTTCTCCTTGCCTTCTCGAATCCCCCCGTGGTCTCACTCCTGTACTGCTTTCCCACGTTGCCCATCTACAATATTTTCCCTCATCGTTTTCCTGCTCTCCTGTCCTGTATACTTACTGCCATTGTGGTTTTAAGCGGCCGCCAAACACAAGCCGCTACGTCGCAAAAGTTTTCCTGTGAGACGGCGTTGATAGCTTTGCGGCGCACCCCAGCAACGGCTTGGAACACGGCTGGGCGTAGTTTGTTTTGGTTTGGCTGTGGGAGTTTGGCTGCATTTGCCCGATATTGCGGCGACGCCTCTCCCTTACATCGCCCATTCATTTGACCCATTGGGTGATATACGGACACCGGGACAGTGAGTAATACCATCTGGGACCTGTTAGCATATGGACTCAGCATCTAGCTGATGAAACTGAAAGCTGCATATTGTTTGACTGTATATAGCTAACATTGTACCCATAGGAGCGACTTATTGTTTCATTGGTTTGTTAAACGTGCGAGAGTTATATTGTGTATCATACTGCCACTGCTTATATGCCACTATATTGTGTTATGCTGTGAGTATGATGCCATGGAGGGAACTTCTTACTGTTGCTTGATCATATAAATATATATATATATTTTTGCTACATAGGCAGTGATATTCTTTAGCTTGCGTTAACAGTGTACTGTTACACAGGATAGGTATATTGTTTTCGTTTTTGCATTGTGTGGAAGGACCCTCAGTAGGCCAGTGTTTCTCAAACTGTGCTCCTCCAGTCATAATTTACCATAGCTGCATTTAATGGAATCCTAGGATCTGTCATTTGAGGAGACAGTAGGGCTCTCTGGTTGAGAATTCGAAATGCCCCTCCTTAAATTAAAGTCCCAGAATTCCATAGGATCCTGCCATGGGATTCAAATAGGAATCAAAATGCTGTAATTGCATAGAATGAAAAGGTCTCTGGAAACTATGTCAGAGAGAAAAAAGTGCACATCCAAACATTGATGGCCTCCAGTTTTCACAACAGGATGTACTGCTGTGTATAATTCCTTTACTTCTTTTCAGTTCATTACTCTCTGAGATGGACATCCCAACGTATAAACTCCTAGAGGGACAATTTTTGGACAAATTGTTATGGACAAATTGATGCCCAGCTAACTCCAAAACTCTGTTTTGTCTTCATTCTACAAACTGACTGATCCCCTTTTGAAAAGGAACAGGGACCATGCTAAATTAGGGCAAACCTCCAGCAAGATATAAAGGACACCAGGTCAATTGTTTATGTTGGGTTGTCCATCTCAGAGAGTTCTGAACTCTCCTTCTTTGGAAGTTTTAAAGCAGAAATTGTAGAGGGTGGGCTAAAAGTCACAAGGTGTACATGGCACAGGGGGTTAAACTAGATCAGGCTTCTTAAAGATTTCCACTCGGGACTAATTTTGGCCCAATACATTTTTATGTGACCTCAGGTATAGAGGTATATATATCATACATATACTGATAACAACTCAGCATTTGCAAGGCTTGGTAAACAGGCTGATCTTTCTTTTTATGAAGTACAGCTGAAGCATCTTCTGCAGAGTCCAGGATAAACACTGCATGACAGATTCATGTAAACATCTAAAATAGCCAATAGATGATGTTCAGAAAACTTTTACTCTTGCCAAATTTTCCAGGACCCCAACATTGAGCCAAGGGGACCCCATTTGGAGTCAGGACTTAGGGTTTAAGAAGCAGTGGACTAGATCAGTGTTTTCCAACCTTTTTTGAGCCGCAACATATTTTTTACATTTACAAAATCCTGGGGCACACCACCAACCAAAATGACACAAAATGACACTCTAACACAGTAATACATATAGTTAATATGTTTTAAAATGTATTTATACACTTAATGTGAAACCTGGGCCTGTTTCGATGCTGGAAGTTATAGTTCACCCGCAATCAAAGAGCATTCTGAACTCCACCAATGATGGAATGGAATCAAACTTCCCACACAGAACTCCCATAACCAAGAGAAAATACTATATGAGTCTGGTGGGCAACTCTTGAGTTTTGGAGTTGAAGTTCACCGACATCCAGAGAACACTGTGGACTCAAACAATGTTGGATCAGGACCAAACTTGGCATGTGCCCAAATGTGAACACAGATGGAGTTGGGGGGAAATAGACCTTGACATTTGGGAGTTACCGTTTCTGGGATTTATAGTTAACACACAATCAAAGAGCATCCTGAAATCTTGCAACAATGGAATTGAACCAAACTTGGCATATTGAACGCTCATTACCATCAGAAAGTACTGAGAGGGTTTGCTTGAGAATTGACCCTGAGTTTGGAAGTTGTAGTTCACCTACACCCAGAGAGTACTGTAGACTCAAATAATGATGGGCGGGCGGGCCTCTTCCTCATGGGGAGGGGGACACCACCCATTTCCGACCCTCCCTCAGTCTCTCTGCCGGCCTTTCCTCCTCCTCAAATGTGACTGCTGGGAAGGGGGTGGGGCCCGAGTGATGTCACCCTTCCCTCCGCCCTCCCTCAATTGGAGTCTGGCTGGCTGGCGCGTGCGGAGGGGAAACGGCCGAAGGAAGCAGTGCCCCGGCCCCTTCTTCTTCTTCTTCTTCTTCTTCGTCGCCCGGCCCTCCCCCCCCCCTGCAAGCAGCAGCAGCAGGAGTTAGGCAGGAGGGGGAAGAAATGGTATATTGGAGGTTTTCCCACGGCACACCTGATGATCGCTCACGGCACATCGGTTGGGAAACACTGGACTAGATGACCTGTTCCAACTCTATGGTTCTAAGCGTGAGGTCATTCGCTTTCTTTTTCTGCCAGGCTCTGGTTTCCTGTCCCCTCAGTTTTTCCATCCTCGTGTTGATTTTCCTAAGCCTGAAAAACTAGAATCCCAGAATTCTATGTCACATGATCCTACTGAAGCCCTGTGTGTCTGCCTAAAACAGGTAAGTTAAACAACAGCGACCTCCAAAATGTCTTATTCAGCATGCATGAACTGCCAAATGGAGAGAAAAGGAGAGAGCAGATAACCTGCTTCATAATAAGCTTTCTTTGGCATGAAAAATAAAACTAGCTCTATGGGTATGGCTATCTAATTTTTATAAAAATGGAGGGCAGTGAAAGAAAGTCATCCCTGGATACATTTTGGAAGAAACCTTCAAGTTGTCCCTAGAGGAAGCTTCAAATTGTTTTTGTTTACTTATATAATGTTTCCTGACCTGGATGACTTGCATAAATTGTTAGTTTCGAATGCAATCTTTGCTGAAACATATTGAACTCTTCTCCTTTTTGGTGAGGTCAGGAACTATCCCTCGTCTTTCTGTGTTATTACTGCCTCTGGCATCAAATGTTCTGTTAAAGAAGTAATACCTGGGAAAGTACCTGCTTTGTTGACAGAGGTACGTTTGTATATTAATGGTGATCCCAGTTCTCTGAATGAGGTCTTTGTATAGAAGAGGAAAGTTTCAGCATACTTAGGAGAGATCCGAGTTCAAAGATATATCATCCACAAAAAACAAAGCAAAACGACCTCACAGAGAAACTGGTCAAGGAGCATGAACTCAGAAATATCCATTGAGGACTAAGCATAGTCAAGAAAGGGAATGATGACAAATTGGTTAAGGAAAAGGTGAAAGGAGTGCTGTTCTATGAAAGAGAATGGAATTGGGCATCCCAGAAAGAGGAGCATCTATGCCTTGATAGTATCTGCATTAGTTGCTTTGTTTACTTACTTACTTATTTATTTGTCATATTTCTATACTGCCCCTCTCAGCCCGAAGGCGACTCGGGACGGTTTACACAAGGCAGTCTCTGCCCTTCAATCAAAAACATGAGTAACTAACCAAACAATTCTTCGGCGTCGAGTATTTATGTCACAGCGGATAGGCAACAGAAATATAGAAGTTTAATTCCCCATCGGCCCAAAAACTCCAGTCTCTGTTCGTGTGAAGAATGAAACTCTCATTCAATTCAAAAGGTAAATATATAACTTTGTATTGAATTGTATTTAACAATAACTGGCTAAACATCGAAAAACAACAGCCATCACAGCTACCTTTCTAAACATCCTTTCCTCACAGATATTAAATCCCAACTGACAAATCCCAACTGTCACTTTGTAACTGACATTCCTCAAGGTTCCATTTAGCAGTCTTGAGACAGCGCCATCTGGTGTCAAACATGTCACACTGCAGGTCATCTCAAACTGCGAAAATATATCTTGTGCTGACTCATGAATTGCTATTCAAAATGCAATAATCTGACAACAATGGCCATATATCACAACAATTAGCAATTAAAACATACAATTACAGTCTCAACGTCATGTTGAAATCACTTTCCGTCACATCGTCGTCATTCCATATATCTAATTAATCGTTATATTTCGTCAGCAAATGCCTGCTCAAACAGCCAGGTCTTGACTTCCTTGCAAAATGTCAGGAGGGAGGGGGCCGAAACTGATGTCTCTAGGGAGGGATTCCAAAGACAAGGAGCCACCACTGAAAAGGCCCTGTCTCTCGTCCCCGCCAATCGCGCCTGCGAAGAAGGCGGGACCAAGAGCAGAGCCTCTCCGGATGATCTTAAACATCTTGATGGTTCATAGGGAGAGATGAGTTCAGACAGGTAAGTTGGACCAGAACTGTTTAGAGCTTTAAAGGCTAAAGCCACCACTTTGAATTGTGCACTCCAATAGAAGTACCCCCTAAATGGAGCACATTCCCTATGCAACCTCCAAAGTCATTATTATAGTGTCCTACATAATCTTGGTATTTAAAAAATGTATTTACATTTTTATTCAGTACTAGCTTGGGTACCTAGCATTGCCTGGGTTATTAGACGTCATTATTTTATTTTACGAAATGCATAAGTTTGTGGGTGTACTACAACTCACATGCCAGGCTACCCCCTGAAACTCCATCAATGTTTAAAGTTTGTCATGTTGGGCAAGTTTGCTCTAGATGCATCATTGGTGGGGTTCAGTGTGCTCTTTGGCTGCAGGATGAATGACAACTCTCACCATGGTGGGTCTGTTCCATCAAATCCCTCCAGTACGTTCAGTTGGTCATGGGGGTTCTGTGTGCCAAGTAAGGTCCAGGTCCATCATCAGAACTATACATCTCAGTACCTGCAACTAACGAATGTCAAGGCCAATTCCCCCCAAAACCCACCAGTATTCAAATTTTGGCATATCGGGTATGTCTGCAAAATTTGTTGCAGATGCATCGTTGTTTGCATTCACAGTGTTCTCTGGATGTAGGTGAACTATAATTCCTATAATTCAAGGTGAATTTCTCCAAAGCCTCCCCGTATTTTTTGTTGATTGTGGGGGTTCTGTGTGCCAAGTGAGGTCCAGGGCCATCGTTGGTGAGGTCTAGAGTGCTCTTTGATTGCAGGTGAACTATAAATCCCAGTGCCTACAATGGCTATAAATCAAGTTGATTTCCCCCCAAACCGCTCTAGTATTTTTCTTTTGTCATGGGGGTTCGGTGTTCCAAATGTGGTCCAGGTCCATTGTCAGTGGAGGCCACCCTGCTCTGACTTGATGTAGGGCAGGGCTGCTCACAGCGTCGATCGCGGTCTCGGAGCTAGTAGATTGTGGCCGGATTTCTGAGGCTGAGGGGTGTTTCTGCTCCGCGCGCGGCGCATCTCCCTCAGGGCTTCCTCATGCTGCCCCTGAGGCAACTCCCCTGCCTCCATCCTCAGTGCCGTCGCAGCGTGGTCTGAGGGGGAGGGAGGGAGAAGAAGGAGGGCAGCAGAGGGAAGGAGGGGGCGGGTGCCCAGCCCGCGCATGCGCATTTGGAGCCACGAGGGAGCACAACAGCAAGGAGACTTTGGCAGCCATTTCCTGCCAAAGCCATCTGCGACTGCGAGGAGCTCATCTGCTTGGCCACATCGATCAGCTTTGAATGGCCTTGCATCTGAAAGGTCTGTGTGCTTTCATTCTGGCTGTATATATCTGTGGAATTATGTCAGGGTGGGAAAAGGAACTCTTGTCTGGATGCATTTTAATGTCCCTTTGGCCACATTGCTCAGCATTGAATGGCCTTGCAGCTGAAAGATCTGTGTGCTTTCATTCTGCCTGTATATATCTATGGAATTATGTCAAGGTGGGAAAAGGAACTCTTGTCTGGATGCATTTTTAATGTCCCTTTGGCCAGCATTGAATGGCCTTGTAGCTGAACGGTCTGTGTGCTTTCATTCTGCCTGTTTATATATGTGAAAGATGTCAGGGTAGGAGAAGGAACTCTTGTCTGGATGCATTTTTGAATGTTTCAACTGGCCATCTTGATTAGCATTTAATGGTTTATATATCTGTGGAATGTCCAGGGTGCAAGAACTACCTCACTGAGGTAGGGATACACGGGCACATAATTCAAAACTGAGAAAAAGCACTCCTGGCCATCTGGTCATCCAGGAGCAGCAGCCATAAATTGACACATAGAAGAACATAGACAGACAGCAACAACATCTCCCCCCGCCCCCGGCGCAGAAAAAGTTCTACCTAAATAAACCTCCAGCAAAACCTAGGTAGATCATTTTGACTTGGTCGTTTTATAAATAGCTCGCATGCTGAAAAAGTGTGGGCACCCATGATGTAGGGTGACCTACAACTTCCACCATGTGGAGTCACTCCCCCAATCCCCTCCGGTATGTTTAGGTGCTGATTAGTCTGCTCTGTTTGTTGTGCAGACAGAGTTGAGAAGAGTAGGAAAGTGTTAAGGGAGAAGCAGTGGGTGGGATCATGCAAATTCCACACCAATTGAGGGAGTAAGAAACACTGGGATATCTGTGGTGGAGGAAATACATAAAATCTAGGATGAAATTGTCCCTGAATGAAAGGAATCATTGGGTGGTGGGCAGTATGGTGTTTGGGAAGGACATTGGCAGGGGTTGGGCTACATGTTCATGGTGATCACTATGACCTGAAATGTCACTGGAGGGAGGGCTTTTGGTGGCTTCTCAACACTTGTGTGTTAAAGCTGTTTGTGGAAGTGGGCATCCCAGCCATAAACATATATACACATTTTCACTTTTATTTTCTGAAACTTATTATTGAGAACTTTTTATATCCATCAACCCTCCACACCCATAGATTCTGCATCCAGAAATTCAACCACCCAAAGCTTGAAAATATTTTTGAAATCTTAAAAAAGTCATAATTTTGTCATTTTATATAACGGAAATTATTTTATAACACCATTGCATAAAATGGGACTTCAGCACTCATGGATTTTGATATCACAGGCTCATTGTACTTGTCATCAATGGGTGTTAAATCTCAGAAGCCATACAGAGCAATGAGCAGCAGTTGGAGAAAAGTCCTGGATGTAAATATTTTTTTGTTCTATCTCATGATGAGTACCGTTTTGATTTTAATTTAAAATAATGCCACAGAGAGTCTGTAAAATATGTGTGAACCCTATTGAAAACACTTGACTGAACAAATTATTAAGTTTTTTTGTTTTTAAGTAGTTGCAGGCTTGGTTTACAATGTGTGAAAAAGTGTCAGACACGAAATTTGACAACTAAAATCTGGGATTTAAGAACGTAGAGCACAAGGTTGAGAAAGTGCAGCGCGAGACTGTAAAAGAGGATGTTTTCCACAAATAATTGCTAAAGTTTGTTGGCCTATGACTCATGTTGATCTTTTTGATAGTCTGTTATTACAGTTTGGGGCTCATGCAGTTGCTTGACTGATGTCAATAAGCTCAAGTGGAAAACAAGGAACAGCACTTAAAGGTTTATGAGTTCAGGATAAATGAGTTCATTTCCCTGGAGAAAGAAGCTTATTTCACCAGGTTTGGGGCATCGATACAATGGAATCCACTAATGATCATATGAGGAAAGTACTATGTTGAGGGCCATGAGTGAAAAATGACCTCAAAACCAATAGGAATTTTACTAGCTGAGAAGCAACAGTCATTTTCTAAAACCAATTGGAGTTCTTCCAGCTCTAGCTTAATCTATAATCCTGCTCCTTAAATACCATACATGTTAATTATACCGTAGTATAAGAGTCTGTGTAGTCAACTTGAGCTCGGAAAGCTGTGTTCAGACCCAAGAAATTAATCTCACCTGGTCTGGCTGAGTGTCAACCCTTTTCTTTGCTGAAATCACCATATTGTTGTCAAAATAAAAGAATGTGGAAAAAGATCAGGGGAGGTCTGCATGTCAGTCCACTTCCAGTTTTGAAAAATAGAATTTTAAAATGTGAAACAGGACTCGGAAGGAGTTGTAGTTCACCTACATCCAGAAAGCACTGTGAACCCAAACACTGATGGATCTGGACCAAACTTGGCACACATACCTGATATGCCAAAATTTGATTTCTGGAGGGGTTTTTTTTTTGGGGGGGGGGTGACTGATCTTTGTTTCTGGGAATTGTAGTTTACTCACAACCAGAGAAATGTGACCTCCACCGATGATGGACCTGGACCAAACTTGGCACACACAACCCATGTGACTAACTCAACCAACTGGAAGGGTTTGAGTGGACTGACGCACCATAGTGGGAGTTGTAGTTTACCCTATCCAGAACAAACTTGCCCAACATAACAAAATTTACGTACTGATTGAATTTTTCAGGGTTGACCTGGCATGATGTGAATTGTAGTTCACCCACAACCTTATGCATTTTTTACAATAAAAAAAGACTTTTTCAAATAACCTGGGCAATGTCGGGTACCCAAGCTAGTACGTGTGTGTGCGTGCGTGCGCGTGCATATATATATATATATGTGTGTGTGTGTGTGTGTGTGTATATATATAAAGGAGGCCCTGTCATCCAAAGACTGCCATAGGCAGAGAAACCCCCCAAACTTGGCAACAAAAATAGGCCTCAGGCAAGGAAGGTTTTTAGCAAACAACTTTCCCCCAAAACCTAGAAGGCCCCCAAAACAACATCCATTTCCCAGCATCCTCCGCGGCCGCCAGCGAGTCCCATTGGCCGACATCGGCCCACACAAAATGCCAGCGCCGCTTCCCAGCGCAGGCCACGCCCCCTGCCATCCCCACAACCACTCCACCCCTTCCCCCGGGCTGACCCCGCCCCTGCCATCCCCACAACCACTCCACCCCTTTCCCCCGGCCTGGCCCCGCCCCCTGCCATCCCCAAAACCACACCACCCCCTTCCCCCGGGCTGGCCCTGCCCCCTGCCATCCCACACAACCACTCCACTCCCTTCCCCCGGCCTGGCCCTGCCCCTGCCACCCCCAAAACCCACCACCCCCTTCCCCGGGCTGGCCCTGCCCCCCACCCCTCGCGCGCGACAATTTCTTAAAAATAACTGCCGCCAAAACAAATCACCTCAGGACAGCCTCCCACACACCACAGCCAGTCGGACTGCCGAGGACACACAGTGCCTAAAGGACAGGCTCCATCAGCCTCTCCCACACTGGCCAAACCAGTAAAACTGACCACTGGTAATCACCACAAACCACTGACCACGGTACGATCAGCCACACAATCACAACAAAATTAAAAAAAACACCACACACTCCTCCAGACACTACAACTCTCACAACCACACTCGAGAAACACAATACAAAAGACCAAGCCAGCACAAAATACCACACAATGCCAATATGCAGAAGATACACAACTATGTGCACAGCGCACATACATACCACTCACAGGACAAAAGACACCCACAACAAAAGACACCCACTTAACAAACACCACACCCACAACATGACAGCCACACAACTCGCAATGCCTACCTCTACAGACCCACAACACAACTCACACACAACGCATACATACATACCACTGCTAAACAGAAACCAGCACAGTACAACCAACTAACACACCCCACATACACACCGTACATCCACACCACACTACCACTGTACACTCACAACAACAAACTACACACTCAACACCACAAACTCTTCTCCAAGCACCATCCCACCCATACACCACCAATCCTCCACTTTACAAACACCACACCCACAACATGACAGCTACACAACTCCCGATGCCTACCTCTACAGACCCACAACACAACAGACACACAACACACACAACGCATACATACCACTGCTAAACAGAAACCTACACAGTACAACCAACTAACACAGGAGGACATAACAACTACCAGGAGGACATAACACTAACACAAATAGGGCACCAGGGACACAGGCACCACTGACAAACACATACTGCCGGAATAACACAAACTTGCAAAACCCACAAAAACCAACAAACACAAAAACCCACCCCAACGAAAAATCACAACAAACACCACTGGCAAAAGCAACACTCCCTCCACATCACAACCAGCACACAGCCAGACTGAGACAACTATGTCACCACAACACACACAAAATACACCCCACAAATACCTGACAACTTCCCCAACACAAAACCCAGGACTGCACTCACTACTCACCACCACACACACCTCCAAATACACACACGTCCCAGGCACAGTACTCCAGCAATTCCTACCCACACAACACAACACAACTTCCTATCACAACCCATCCCTCCAACCTTACGGGACCCCGCACACACAACACCTACCACCACCACAAACAAAAACTAACTCCACCTATACTCCAACCACCACAACACAACACTGCACTGATACTCTACAAACACACACAAACACCCAAAACACCCCACCCACACAAGCATTCCACAACATACTACCACCCACAATGCCACCACACACCCACTAACTCACCAAAAAAGTCAACACACACCGACAACTCCACAGGACTTCAACATCCCACCCACCAGAACAACCCACAACGACACAGCCATAACCCCACCAAGACCATAAGTAATATCAATTCCAACCCTTACATACTCAGACTTTCTCGCATCTCCTAAATAGGGCACAGCAACGCGTGCCGGGTACAGTTAGTATATCTCTATCTATCTATCTATCTATCTATCTATCTATCTATCCATCTCAGTGTAGAAGGGATCCATGTTATCTGTATTGAACTGGATTATATGAGTCTATACTGCCATTTAATCCAGTTCAAAGCAGATAATCTGGATTTTATGGGCCGTTCAACCCAGCGCAATATCCCAGAATATCAAGGCAGAAAATCCCACATGATCTGAGTGTGGACTTAGATAACCCAGTTCAAAGCAGATATTGTGGGATTTTCTGCCTTGATATTCTGGGATATAGGGCTGTGTGGAAGGGCCCTGAGTCCACACTCAGATAATGTGGGATTTTCTGTCTTGATATTCTGGGTTATATATTGCTGAAAGGACAGAAGGCAATGAAAGGCTTGGTAGGAGTAATATATAAAACAATGATAAAAGATGAGGAATATATAGTCAGATCATTACAAAATAAATGGCAGAAGGAGGGGACACTTACAAAACAAAATATCGAGGAATGAAAGAGGGGGTAAATAAAATTAAAATGGAAAAATATAAAGAACTAGAAAGGAAATTTATTTGGAAATGGTACAGGACATCAGCTCAATTAGCAAATATGGGAACAGGATTAAGCCCAATGTGTTGGCACTGCAAAGCTGAGAAGGGCTGGTATGCACACATGTGGTGGGACTGTATAATTGCAAAAAAATTGGAATAAAATAATGAGGAAAATTGGGAAACTCTTCAAAATAACAACTCAAGTTAATACGGAATTTTTACTAATGGCAGTCACAGGGAATAAAAACATTGCTGCAAAGGACCAAGAGCTATTTAAAGCAATGATCCTAGCAGGAAAAGCAGGAATAGCATGGGGATGGAGAGATGAAAAAAAATGGAATCTGGAAAATTGGAATAACTACTTATTTGAACTAGTCCAATCTGATATCATTGCATGTATAAACCAAGAAGATTCACAGAAAGATATAACAGAAGAAATTAAAGAGAAATGGGGGACTTATATGAAATGGTTAGAAGAAGGAGAAGCCAGTCCAGATATTGTACAGAGATTTCAAAAGCTGTGTTCGTGGTTAAAAATAAATATATAGAGAAGAAGTGGTGGGAGGGACAGAGAGGGGGGTGGGGGGAGGTGGGAGAAAAATAAAAAATATAATTATGAATGTTCTGTAAAGAATGTGAATAGATAACACAGGAATTATGTTCATTACAATCTATGCCTACAATAGATAATTATTATCTGTTCAAATATGTTATTATTTCCAATAAAAAAAGATATTCTGGATTATATAGCTGTGTGGAAGGGCCCAATGAAAGTGATGGGGCCCTCTATGAAAAGGAGTTTGACAGCACCTCTGCGTCTGCAGTGATCTTTGAAGACTGCCTGGAAGCTTCAATTAGTCCAACGGTCAGCAGCCAGGTTGCTCACTGGAGCGGCATACAGGGAGCATACAATTCATCTGTTACACCAGCTCCACTGGTTGTCGATCTGCTACCAAGCAAAATTCAAAGTGCTGATTTTAACCTTTAAAGTGCTAAATGGTTCTGGCCCAGACTACATGTCCAAACGTATCTCCTACTACGAGTCATCACGAAGTTTAAGATCATCTGGAGAGGCCCTGCTCTCGATCCCACCGCCGTCGCAAACGCGATTGGTGGAAACGAGAGACAGGGCCTTCTCAACATGTCTCCCTGTCTGTGGAATTCCCTCCCCAAAGACATCAGACTGGCTACCTCCCTCCTGTCCTTTAGAAGGAAACTTAAGACTTGGCTGTGGGACCTTGCATTTGACCATTGAATAGCGGCTTGTATTTTTGTTTTATTTTATTTTTGGTCGTGTCAGAAGACATAAGCAATTTCGAAGTGACAATGAATTGACCTGGACCTGAATTTTAATTGGCGTGTCTTAACAACTGTTTATTTAATGTTTTGTTTTAATGAATTTGTTGATTGTTCTTATCATTATGATGGCACCAAAAGGTGTTTGCTGTGAGGCCGTCCTGAGTCCCCCCTCGGGGTGGTGGTGGGTGGGATGAGAAGGGCGGGGTACAAGTATATGAAATAAATAAACGGTTCTGGCCCAGCTTACCTGTCCCTGTGAACCATTTAGGTGTTTAACATCGTCCGGAGAGGCCCTGCTCTCGGCCCCACCTTCTTCACAGACCCGATTGGCGGGGATGAGAGACAGGGCCTTCTGAGTGGTGGCCCCTCAGCTATGGAATGGCCTCCCTAGGGACATTAGTTCGGCCTCCTCCCTCCTAACATTTCGAAAGAAAGTTAAGACCTGGTTGTTCGAGCAGGCATTTGCAGATGAAATATAAATGTTTAACTGTGATCACGGAATGATATGACGATGCGATGGAAAATGATTTTAACAATGAGACGCTGGGAATTGCATTTTTTGATTTTAATTGCTAATTGTTATTGTTTTTATCTGGCTATTGTATCATTGTTTTTAATTGTATTTTATATTATGGGCACTGACTGCCATGTGTAAACCGCCTAGAGTTGCCTTGGGGCTGAGAGGGGCGGTATAGAAATATCTATCTATCTATTTATCTATCTATCTATCATCTATCATCTATGTATATAATAAAAGTCAGTGTTTGCGGGCGGAGGTGCGGAGGAATATGTGGCAGCATTTCGATTGGTTGCCACTGTGGGATTATTAGCATAAAGGACTCTGATTGGCTATCCTCAGTACTCCAACATTCTAAGGCACCAGTCAGAGGGGATTAGTTGCCACTGAGGGAGTATTTGCATAAAGGACTCTGATTAGCCATCTACATTCCAACATTCTAAGGTGACACAGAGGGAAAAGGAAGGGCCTGAGGCAGGCATAAATGGCTGGAGTTGAAGTTAGCCAGTTGACAGTTTTTTCTGTTGGAAATGGAATGTTCAGTACCTTCACCCAATACACTTCTAAGGTGACTCAGAGGGAAAGCAAAAGGTCTCAGGCACTCAGCCACTGAGACCCACAGCAATGACGGATCAGGACCAAACATGGCAAACAAGGGACCAATGGCCCACTTCACAACCTGGTGTGGTTTAGGGCAGGATGGGCCACGAATGATGGGATTTGCAGTACCTTCACCTCATTCACTTCCCAAACAACACTGCAGCCCCTATACATCACAGACCAGACCCAAACTTGGCACACAGAGTACCCATGACCCACTCTACATCCTGGGGCAGTTTTGAGTGGGACAGACCACGGATGATGGGATTTGAAGTACCTTCACTCACTTTCTGAGACCGCTGCAACACTCATCCTGAGACTTCCAGTACCTTCCCTCACTTCCAGACACCACTGCAACCCTCATCCAGAGAATGATCAAGACAAAATGTGACACACACAGCCCCCATGACCCACTCAACATCCTGGTGCTGTTTGGAGGGGGATGCACCATGGCCCCCTTGCAGTACCTTCACTAAGTTCCTGAAACCACTGCAAGCCTCATAAACATCTAATGGGAACCAACCTTGGCATACAATGCCTTCCTCAAATAACCCGGGCACCGCCGGGTCCTCAGCTAGTAAATAATAATCTTTGCACCTAGAGCAGTGTTTTTCAACCTTTTTTGAGCCGCGGCACATTTTTTACATTTACAAAATCCTGGGGCACACCACCAACCAAAATGACCCAAAATGACCCAAAATGACACTCTAACACAGTAATACAGTACATACAGCTAATATGTTTTTGAATGTATTTATACACTCAGCGTGAAACCTGGGCCTGTTTTGATGAACACAACATAGATATTCTGGCAGGAATGGCAGAAGGACACACACAAAGGTCTTGCTCAACAGCTGGGAGTTATAGTTCACCTGCAATCAAAGAGCATTCTGAACTCCACCAATGATGGAATGGAATCAAACTTCCCACACAGATCTACCATAACCAAGAAAAAATACTATAAGATTTTGGTGAGCATTGACCTTGAGTTTTGGAGTTGTAGTTCACCTATATCCTTAGAGCACTGTGGAGGGGAGGGAGGAAGACATGGGGCGAGTCTGCGCAGTAGCACCCGCACGGGTCACGTCTTCCCCCCTCCCCCCTCCCGCAGAAGTGGCAGCGTGAGCAAAGCGAGGCAAAGCAAGCAGAGCGAGGCTGGGAAGAAGGGAGCCCGAGTGGAGAAGAAAAAGTGTTCGGCAGGAGGGGAAGAAAGGGGATTGGAGGTTCCAGTTTCCCATGGCACACCTGATGATCGCTCACGGCACACTAGTGTGCCATGGCACAGTGGTTGGGAAACACTGACCTAGAGATACAAAGTCTGTCACTGCCTCCACACTTTCTCCCTCTGTTTCCGAGCTATCAATCAGTCTTGTTGCCATAATCTTGGTTTTTGTTTTTGTTTTTGATGTTGTTTAACTGCAACCCCTGTGCTTCCAACTTGCTCTGATCCAGTGTTTCCCAACCACTGTGCCGCGGCACACTAGTGTGCCGTGAGCGATCCCCTGGTGTGCCGCGGTAAAACCTCTCTTTCCCCCCTTTCTTCCCCCTCCTGCCGAACTCCTGCTGTTGCTGTTTGCGGGGGGGAGGAGGAGGAAGGGCCGGGCAGCAAAGAAGGGGCCGGGGCGCCTCCTCCTTCGGCCGTTTTCGTGTTTATGTGTACCAACTATTACTACATTTGGCACTGGCTGGACGTGATAGCCTTTCTAGTGACTGTGTAACAACTCTCCTGTCTAATGCCCACCTGGAATGATACAGGAGCATATATATTGAAGGTGGAAGCCTCATTATTGTTCCATGAGGTGTATTGATGCATAAGTACAATACTAGTGAACTGCTTTGAAGCTATATGGACACATTTTTTCTAAACACAGTGACTGACAGCTGTTGAGCCAGACCTTCGTGTGTGTCTTTCTGCCATTCCTGCCAGGATATCTATGTTGTGTTCATTGAAACAGGCCCAGGTTTCACACTGAGTGTATAAATACATTTAAAAACATATTAACTATATCAGTCAGTCAGTAGCCTTTATTTCGGTCAACAAACCATCGGCTAAGTCAGGTGAAAGTAGAACAATAGAATACAACATTTAAGAAATTAATAACAACACATTTGGGTTATGATTAATAAGAACAAGTGTCACGGTTCACTATTGGTTGAATGACTGTCTTTATCATTTAAAACAGGAACTGATTGCCAATTAATAAGAAGGGTTCTGAGTACTCTTTGTTACACTCTTAGTGTTTACAGGTTATTAATGAAGCACTTGAGGCTTTTGCCGCTGCAAAGAGAAATTGGCCACCTGTTCCGTTACCCTTTTGTCAAGATCAGACAGTAAATAAGTACAGTACCAATTTAGGGTTCTTCCTGGCCATTTGGTGAGTAGAGGGGATATTAACCTTAGTCTATCATCCCTGTAAATTGTGCAAATAAAAAGTACATGTATTACAGTTTCTATTTCACCCTCCCCGCAAGGGCAAACTCTGTGTTCATAATCAGTCCCTTTGTATCTACCTTCTAGTATGGCTGATTTGAGGGCATTCAATCTGCCCCAACTGAAAGCAAGACGAAATTTGGGGATAGTTAAATTTTTTTAAGTATTTGGCACCTCCCAAAGGATTAAATGTTAGGCCTAAATTTAGTGGAGAGCAGTAATACATATTAACTATATGTATTACTGTGTTAGAGCAGTGTTTCTCAACCTGGGGGTCGGGACCCCTGGAGGGGTCGCCAAGGGGTTTCAGAGGGGTCACCAAAGCCCATCAGAAAACACAGTATTGTCTGTTGGTCATGTGGGGTTATGTGTGGGAATTTGGACCAATTCTATCATTGGTGGGGCTCAGAATGTTCTTTGATTGTAAGTGAACCATAAATCCCAGCAACTACAACTCCCAAATGTCAAGTTGTATTTTCCCCAAACTTCACCAGTGTTCACCATCCATTGTTCACCATGCTTTGTGACACTGAGTCCTTTGATGGAGTACTTCCTCATTAAAGTTTGGTCCAGATCTATCATTGTTTGAGTCCACAGTGCTCTCCGGATGTAGGTGAACTACAAATCCAGAATTCAAGGTCAATGCCCACCAAATCCTTCCAGTATTTTCTGTTGGTCATGGGAGTTCTGTGTGCCAAGTTTGGTTCAATTCCATCGTTGGTGGAGTTCAGAATGCTCTTCAATTGTAAGTGAACTATAAATCCCAGCAATTCCCAAATGACAAAATCAATCCCCCTCAATCCCACCAATATTCAAATTTGAGCGTATTTGTAACAAATTTGGTCCAGTGAATGAAAATACATCCTGCATATCAGATATTTACATTACGATTCATAACAGTAGCAAACTTACAGTTGTGAAGTAGCAACAAAAATAATGTTATGGTTGGGGGTCACCACAACATGAGGAACTATATTAAGGGGTCACAGCATTAGGAAGGTTGAGAACCACTGTGTTAGAGTGTCATTTTGTGTCATTTTGGTTGGTGGTGTGCCCCAGGATTTTGTAAATGTAAAAAGTGTGCTGCGGCTCAAAAAAGGTTGGGAGACATTGCTCGGATCCAATCCCAGCCCTGGCATGCTGGTCCAGAGAGAGAATCTAAGAGCGGCCGGTAGAGGGCGCTGCGGGGCCGGCTTTGGCTGCGACGCAAGCCTGGGCGGGAGGGGAGCGGAAAGTCTCTGCGGGGCAGAGCCGGGAGAGTCCCAAAGTGAGCCGGGCTGCCTGCTCTGGCTCTTCTAATCGCCGCCCGCGGCAGGGGTCTTTCTGCGGCATCATCGGACTCTTCTCGGGAAGCCTGCCCTTCCCTGGTGCCTCTCTCCGGCGGAGGCGTGCTTTGGGGGGCTTCCTCCGCATCTGAACTGAGACCGGGACCCCGGAGGGAAGAGGAGGGAAGAGGCGAGCCCCCTTTGGCACCGGGGAGCATGGCGGGGCGGCTCCGGAGGGGCTCGAAGGGGCTGCTGCTTTGGCTGCTCTCCGTGGCGTCGGTCTCCTCCTACAACATCGACTTGGAGCGCCCCGTGATCTTCCAGGGACCCAACAACTCTTTCTTCGGCTACTCCGTGCTGGAGCATTACTACGATAGCACGAGATGGTGAGTCGCGGCTTGCCCCCACCCCCTCTTCCCTTGCTTGGACCCCAAAAGGAGGCCTTGGTCCCGCTTTCCAAGGCTGGGAGCGAGAGCTCCGTCATCTCCTGGCCCTTGCGCTTGGGCTGAGCTTTCAACTTCCCTCCTGCTTCCTTCTCCATCCCAACCCTGCTTCTCTCTCCATCCCAACTTCAAGGGCTTCCTTGCAACTGCTCCTCCAGCTGTACTACACTTAGGCAATAGACATGCAATGGCACAGGCAGCAGTCCATTGGAAAGGGATCTTGGAGTAAGTAAGGTGTTGTTCCAAGGTGTTGTTCCAAGGTGTTGTGGAAGGCTTTCATGGCCGGGATCACTGGGTTGCTGTGAGTTCCAGAAGCATTCATAGAATCCTAGAATCATAGAGTTGGAAGAGACCTCATGGGCCATCCAGTCCAACCCAGGAAAAGTGCATTCAAAGCACCCCTGACAGATGGCCTTCCAGCCTCTGTTTCAAAGCTTCCAAAGAAGGAGACTCCACCACACTCCGAGGCAGGGCCATAGCCAGGATTTTGTTTCGGAGGGGCTGAGTGTGGTTCGGGGCGTGGGCTGAGACTGGGTGGAAGAGGGTCTACCCTAGCAAATCTTTTGTATTGTTATCCCAATAACCCCATTAATGTGGGATATAATGAGCATGGTGATCAGATCATGATATGAATAAACATAACAGTTTAAATAATGTACCAGTAAGGCCTTTTCGCGGACCACCCTGAGAATTTCGGGGGGGGGGGGCTGAAGCCCCCTTAGCCCCCCCTGGCTACATGCCTGCTCCAAGGCAGAGAGTTCCACTGTTGAACAGCTCTCACAGTTAGGAAGTTCTTCCTAATGTTCATATGGAATCTCCTTTCTTGTAGTTTGAAGCCATTGTTCCACGTCCTAGTCTCCAGGGCAGCAGAAAACATGCTTGCTCCCTCCTCCCTATGATTCTCTCCGGATGTTTCTTTCGCCTGCATCTATGGCAGGCATCATCAGAGGTTGTGAGGTCTGTTGGAAACTAGGCAAGTGGGGTTTATATATCCGTGTGGAATATCCAGAGTGGGAGAAAGAACTCATGAGAACACAGAAATGCTGGACCACTCTGACAACCACCATGTCAGGCTACCCAGGGGTGCTCACACTTTTTCAGCATGCGAGCTACTTATAAAACAACCAAGTCAAAATGATCTACCTACCCACTACTCAGAGAGCCATAATAGCAAAATATTTGGAAATTTATTCCAGTGAGAGGCATATAATATATTTTAAGACTGAATTCAACTAAATGTGAGTATTAATAAGCCCCTGAATTTATTCATAATAATAATGATGATAATATGCATTCAGCCTCTGCTGCTGCTACTACTACTACTAATAGTAACAACAACAACAACAGGTTCCTAGAGTAGAAGAAGACCTCCAAGGGCCATCCAGTCCAACCTCCTCCTGCCATAAGGGAAAAACACAATCAAAGCCTTCTTCACAGAGGGCCATTCAGCCTCTGATAATAACAATAACAATAGGTTCCTAGAATAGGAGGAGACCTCCAAGGGCCATCCAGTCCAACCTCCTCCTGCCATAAGGGAAAAACACAATCAAAGCCTTCTTCACAGAGGGCCATTCAGCCTCTGATAATAACAATAACAATAGGTTCCTAGAATAGGAGGAGACCTCCAAGGACCATCCAGTCCAACCTCCTTCTGCACCTGGGCGGCGTCGGGAGTCTGCGGGGTAGGACTGAGTCTTCCTTCTGCCCTGCCTGAGATCTACCAGGACGCCCTACGCGATCTACCAGTAGATCGCGATCTACCTAATGAGCACCCCAGAGAAGCCACTGAAATCCAGAAGCATGTGGACAATTTCAACAGAAAGGAGGAAACCATGAAAATGGACAAAATCTGGCTACCAGTATTTTAAAAAAAACTTTAAAATCAGGACAGTAAATAAAGAGCAGCATTCAAAAACTTCCAGACAAGAAACAATCAGGGCTAGCTAATCACCTCCAACAAATGCTATGTTCAGCAAAGGACAAGAGGGATCATCTCCTATGCGGTAGACTCCTATGTAGGAGTCTATACCATGCAGCTGTGGACAAGTCAACATAGGGACCACCAAATGGAGCGTTGCCCAAACACGAATCAAGGAACACGAAAGGCACTGCAGACTTAATCAACCTGAGAAGTCAGCCATAGCAGAGCACCTGATGAACCAACCTGGACACAGCATATTATTTGAGAACACAAAAATGCTCGAGCACTCTTAACGACTACCATGTCAGACTATACAGAGAAGCCATTGAAATCCACAAGCATGTGGACAATTTCAACAAAAAGGAGAAAACCATCAAAATGAACAAAATCTGGTTATCAGTATTTAAAAACTCTAAAATCAGGACAGTAAATAAAGAACAACACTCAAAAACAGGGGACTTCCAGACAAGAAACTATCAGGGCCAGCTAGTCACCTCCCAACAAAGGATTCCCCCAGGCAGGAAGCAGCCAAGTCTTGAAGCTGCAAGAGTTTTTAATGCTAATCAAGGTGGCCAATTGAAACATTCACACCTAGCTCCAACAGACAAGAGTTCTTTCTCCCACCGTGGACTTTCCACAGATATATAAACCCAAGTCTCCTAGTTTCCAACAGACCTCACAACCTCTGAGGCTGCCTGCCATAGATGTAGGCGAAACATCAGGAAGGAATGCTTCAGGAATATAGCCGTACAGCTTGGAAAACTCACAGCAACCCAACTCTTGTCTGCTTAAGGCACACGTGAATATTGCGATTGGCTACCTTGATTAGCATTGAATAGCCTTGCAGCTTCAAAGCCAGGCTGGTTGCTGCCTGGGGGACTCCTTTGTTGAGAGATCTTAGCTGGCCCTGATTGATTCTTGTCTGGAATTCCCCTGTTTTTTTTAGTGTTGCTCTTTATTCACTGTCCTGATTTTAGAGCATTTGTTGCATTTTCTTAGTGGGTCTGTAGATAGTTTGTATGTCGTGTTTCTTCATAATATTCCCTATACAGTCAGTGGTTTCCTTGATGTATGGTAAGAAAACATTTCCTCTGGGTGGATCTACATAGTCTACATAATCTACAAACTATCTGCAGATCCACAAAGAAAATCCAACAAATGTTCAGCAAAGGTCAAGAGGGATCCTCTCCTATGCGGCAGACTCCTATGTAGGAGTCTACTGTATACCATGCAGCTGTGGACAAGTCTACTCACAGCAACCCGCATCTTGGAGTCTTAGCAGAGCCCCAACTGAACATGAATCAACAGGCCCTATACCCCAGAATCTGATCCCAGGTTTTCTGCTTTAAACTGGATTATATGAGTCAATACTGCCAGACAATCTGAGATAAACGGAAAACCTGGGATCAGATCCTGGGATATAGGGCCTGTCTGGAAGGTCCCATAAATGCCAGGAAAGGAGATTTCAGCTCAATGTTAGGAAGAACTTGCTGACCGTAAGCGGTCCAACAGTGGTGGAGTCTCCATCTCTAGAGGTTTTTCAACAGAGGCTGTATGGCCATCTGTCAGGGGTGCTTTAATGGACAGGACTTGAATGACCATCAGAATGTTAATCATAATGCTGGATATCTTGATAACAGGAACTGACTGGTTTAAAATTGTGTTTATATTTCTATTGTTTTCAGAAGGCAGATAGCTTTTAAATTGTTATTTATTAATGTTTATACTATTGTGGCATTTTAATTGTATGAAGGGAAAACGTTTATTATTGTTGATTGTCTATTGTTTATATTATTTTCTGTATCTCTGATTATTGTAAGCCACCTCGAGTCCCTTCAGGGAGAAGGGGTGGGGTACAAATAAAGTCATTATAATAATAATAAATTAATACTACTAATAAATATTATTTTCTGCACAGCAGGCGGTTGGACTGGATGACCCTTGTGGTCTCTTCCAACCCGATAATTCCATGTGCTTGTGGGATTTGGACCGTTTCTTATAACTTACTTACTTAGGTGATCCCTTGTAGTCTGAGGATGATTGTCCTCCAAGTGATGTGTCTTTGCGGTGGATACGTAGGTGGCTGTGGGGCCCTATTCTTGACCTGCATGTTGTCCTGCAGTGAGGGCATTGGTTTCCAAGTGGAAGGTGTTCCCGGTCGGGGTTGGTTTGACGTGCCTTCCTCTTGGCACGTTTCTCTCTTTCGCCCTCCATTCATGCCTCTTCAAATTCTACAGCACTGCTGGTCACAGCTGACCTCCAGCTAGAGCTCTCAAGGGCAAGGGCTTCCCAGTTCTATGCCAGAGTTTTTAAGGTTGGTTTTGAGCCCATCTTTGAATCTCTTTTCCTGTCTGACAACATGAGAGTACTGGTACAAGATGGCAGCGCTGAGCGGGTGCATGAACGCCAAGCTCCGCAGGAGATCTCTGATCCCCTGCCAAAAAGCTGCTGCATACGAGTTGCCAGCTACCCCATACAGGGGTCTGAGACTGCAGGGGTTTGGGGTGAGTCCCCAAGTGACAACAGCGAGCCCTTCTGTTGTCCTGGAGACCCTCCAAATCGAGGTCGAGACCCTTTTGGAGGCTGCTAGAGAGCCGGCCCTGAGGGCCAGTACACCTGTGAGCACTGCGGGTGCCATGGACACAGGGAAGGCCTTTGAGCCTTTGGAGGCACCGGAGTTCTGCCCATTTTGGCCCCCTGATTTTTGGACCGACATGGAAGAAGTGGAGGTCTCCATTCCTCACACCACCCAGGAAGGAATAGGAGATTATTGCCCCAGCACCATCCAGGACGAGGTGACCGGTCTCACTCACCTCCTCCGCGACTTCAGCCAGCTTGTTGAACAGCTGGCACCCGGCTAGAGGAGGTGAGAGAGCTGGGGAAGACGCTGGCATCCCTCTGCTGTAGGGATGGCCCCTGCCGCCATGACTTCCACTCTGGGGACGGGGAGGCCCCGACCGCCGGAATACTGAGCCCGCCGCACCCTGACTCGCTGGGGGAAGCGACTGCTGCCGAGTCCCTGGGATCGCGACATCCAGACCCGATCCCAGGCCCGGGATCGCTGCACCCAGGCCCGCTGGACCCAGGGGGGCGAGCGGCGGAGAGGCGAGCGGAGGCCCAAGAGAACGGCGCGTGGGGGATCCTGACCTCGGAGAGGCCGCTGTTGCCTGTTGGGGGAGATCGCCCGCTTCTAGCGGGAGAGAGGGTTCCGCTGGGGGGGGGGGTTACCGTGGATGGAGTGGCGGGGGAGCCGCGGGGGGGGCAGGGAGGACTCTGGAGCACTGTGCCCCCCCGGTCCTGACGGGAGGGGCGTGGGCCACCGGCACCAACATGGCGCCGAGCCCGGGTTGCTCGGCGTCTCTAGCCCCGCCTTCCCCGTCCCTGTCCACCCCGAAGATCTTGTCCACGCCCCCTTTGACTGATGGGTTGGGGCGGCCGCTGCTGCCGGGACCCCCGACGGAGGTGCTGGATGTCTCTGGGGTTCTGGCGAGGGTCCCCGGGGAGCGGCCCTGGCGACTAGCCTGTCAACTGCCAGCGGTCCCCAAAGTTGCGACTAGGCCACAATCTGTCCCGCCACCCTCTAGTGGCCGGAGGAAGAATTACAGACCAGGTCAGGGAGAGGCAAGATTAGGGGTGGCTAATCCAGGGAGTGGCCCAAGGAGGAAGTGCCTGCCTTTGGCGGACCCTAACCCAGGAGGCGTCTTGCAGCGGAAGCCACATGGTCATCAGAGGAAGCAGCCAAGGAACAGCAGATCCCCTCCCCTTGACCCTACCATGGACCAGCAGTGTGGGTCGCCCCCCTATCGAGGCCGCCGACCCCCTGGACCCACCACATCTTCTCCCAACTGCCTGAGAGAGAGGAGGCCCACCTCACTCGAGCCCAGGTTCTGGAAATCATTCCGATCCAGAACTTTTTGGAGCTCGAGTTTCAAGCGGCGAGAGCTCCACCGGACATGTCCGAAGCCGGAGAAAGACATTCCTTTAGCAGGTCTGATTCCCCCTGTCAGACCTTTGGACAGAGGAAGCCAGGCCACCCGACTCACTGGTGGCCAGTTATGAGAGATCTCCTTGAGACCTCCCATGCTTCCTTCTTTCGATGGCAAGGTGGTGCCTGCTTAGGTCCATCCGGGCACCCTATTGCCACATTCCTATTTTCTATCTTTGTCCTTCTCCCTTCTTTCTATCTTTGATGTTGTAGTGTCTGTTTGTTGTTTACTGTTTTGTTATGCCAGACTTGTGAACCGCTCCGAGCCCTCGGGGAGTGACGGTGATAGAAGTTTGAATGAATAAATAAATAAAACATTTCATTTTCCGTTCTTGAGTTTGGAGTAGAGTAGTTGCTTTGGGAGATGGTGATTGGGCATTAGGACAACGTGGCCGGTCCAGCGGAGTTGATGGCGGAGGACCATCTCTTCAGTGCTGGTGGTCCTTGCTTCTTCTAGCACGCTGATGTTTGTCCGCCTGTCTTCCCAAGAGATTTGCAGGATCTTTCGGAGGCAACGCTGATGAAATTGTTCCAGGAGTTGCATGTGACATCTGTAGATAGTCTACATTTCTTATAAACGAAGAGTCCCAACTGTGGATAATGTCCCAGTAGGGATTGAGCCAAGTTGTCAATCCCCCGTCCACTAAGACATGTTTCTCAGTCACTTCTCTTACTGCTTGGTGACAGTTGTGTGCCTTCATGTTGTTTCCAATGAATGGCAACCTGTGATAGGTTTTCTGGAGCTGAGAGAGTATGACTTGCCCACGATTGCCCAGTGAGTTTTCATGGCCAAGTAGTGAACCTATCTCAGGTCTATAGTTTAATGCTCAGTCCACTACAACACTGCAATGCCATATCTCATTTAAATTTCAGCCTTTTAACAGAGTTGTGTTTTCTTCCTGCTGAGGGCCCTTCCACACAGCCATATAACCCAGAATATCAATGCAGATAATCCACAATATCTGCTATGAACTGGGTTATCTGAATCTACACTGCCATATAATTTAGTTCAATGTGGATTTTATACAGCTGTGTGGACGGGGCCCTAGAGACGCTATGTGTATGCACAGAAGTCTGATATTTTAAAAACACAGAATTGGAGGTGGCCTTGTAGAGCTATCTTATCCCACTGTATGCTTCACTCAGAAACCCCAAAATTGAAATATCCATTGTAGATGGTTGTTCAGCTTCTACAATAGTGGTTCCCAACCTGTGGTCCGTGAACCACCAGTGGTCTGCAAGAACAAAAATATGGTCCGCAGCCTCACCATCAGTACACAGTTGCCTTGAAACCATGCGGCAACAAGAGCGACTGGTCATGCAAAACCCTCTTATAGTGCCGATGCAACGGGGTGACGGGTGGGGAGAGGCTGACTACTTATGAAAGATTACTACTACCATGTCAGCTGTAGATTATTAAATATGGCTTTCTGTGGGTGAGTAGATATTGAGTACTGGATGACATATGTTCTGTATCAGAAAGTAGAGCTGATGTGGTTTATCTAATGCAATTTTCTGAAACAGCACTCCAAATTACTAAACCGAATTTAAAGTTGACCAAAAACTAATTTGTAATCCTTTTGGTACTAATATTGGAGAGTGGTCCCTAGTCAAGTGGTCCCTGGTCAAAAGGTTGGGAACCACTGCCCTGCAAGAAAAATCCCAGGAAAGGAGACCTCCCCACCACCCCTTTGAGTAACTGATTCTGTTGCCTGGCTGATCTCAGTGTTTAGTGGAAACCCACCCTTAAACCTGTTTGATTTAGCCCCACAGGCATGTTCCACAGGACATCATGCACATCTGTGAACAAACTTTCTTTGGAGATGAAGATGGCTAAATCCTTAAGATTTACAGGCAAACATTTACATGACATGTTAAGAATGTCTGTTGTAAATCTTTGGTTTTCTTCCTTCCTTTCTGATTGATTAACATAGAGACAAATTCTAGGCCTTCCCCCTTAGGGAGCGCTGGCTCAAATTAAATTTGAACGGGCTTTGAGTGCTATTGATTGAATGGTATTCTAAAATGCCTACAGTTGTCTTTTGTGAAGATGAGAGAAAATGTTTAGAGTTGGAACTCCCCAAAGACATTCATCCACTCTCTCTCTCATGTGACTGAGGGAGTGTGCTGTCTGGTTGACTTATTGGTTATTAGGATGAATAGCTGGGGCAATTTCTTTTTTCTCTCTCCTCTTTTTCTGGCAGCATTCTCCAATTGATTCTGCAGCAGCTGCATATACCATATATCTTCAATTCTAAGACACCATCAAATGAAAGGCAAGGCACACGAATTTCAGTACCAGCAACAGAAAAAAGCACTGGTGATTCTAGGGCCCCTTCTACACTGCGATATAATCCAGATCAGGGGTTCTCACACTTTTTCAGCATGCGAGCTACTTATAAAACAACCAAGTCAAAATGATCTACCTACCCACTACTCAGAGAGCCATAAAAGCAAAATATTTGGACATTTATTTCAGTGAGAGCCATATAATATCTTTTAAGACTGAATTCAACTAAATGTGAGTATAATAAGCCCCTGAATTTATTCATAATAATAATTATGATAATACTCATTCAGCCTCTGCTACTACTACTACTACTACTAATAATAATAGTAACAACAACAATAGGTTCCTAGAGCAGAAGGAGACCTCCAAGGGCCATCCAGTCCAACCTTCTTCTGCCATAAGGGAAAAACACAAAGCTTTCCTCACAGATGCCCATTCAGCCTCTGATAATAATAATAACAACAACAACGGGTTCCTAGAATAGGAGGAGACCTCCAAGGGCCATCCAGTCCAACCTCCTTCTGCCATAAGGGAAAAACACAATCAAAGCTTTCCTCACAGATGCCCATTCAGCCTCTGATAATAACAACAACAACAACAATGGGTTCCTAGAATAGGAGGAGACCTCCAAGGGCCATCCAGTCCAACCTCCTTCTGCACCTGGGCGGCGTCGGGAGCCTGCGGGGCGGGACTGAGCCTTCGCCCTGCCTGCGATCTACCGGGACGCCCTATGCGATCTACCAGTAGGTCGCGATCTACTTAATGAGCACCCGTGATCCAGATTATCAAAGCAGTTAGTCCACATGTTTTGCTTTGAACTGGATTATCTGAGTCTACACTGCCATATAATCAAGTTCAAAGAAGAGTAGTGTAGAAAGGGCCTAAGATATGCTTGTGTCTTAGAATTGTAAGAATGTGTGTGTGTTTAGAATGATGTCTCACAAAATAGCATGTACACATTAGTTTGTACCTATTTCTCTCTCCATATGTTGTACTGTTAACTTCTCTAACATGTCACCATTGCTTGTAGGAGTTGTAGGCTATCCATCCCTGTTGTAGTGCAAGAAAGGCATTCTTGCACACATTTATTTATTGTGGCTGAAGCAAATTGAGGGTACAGTTATAATGTATTTAAAAAAACAAAGAAGGTCCTCCATTGTGGCAGGCCTCAAACTGCATTATAGTAGGTGGTCTGTGATTTGCTCCTCTCCACACTCGCATGTCATGGACTCCATTTTGTAGCCCCATTTCTTAAGATTTGCTCTGCATCTCGTGGTGGCAGAGCATAGTCAGTTCAGCTCCTTCCAAGTCACCTAGTCTTCTGTGTGTCTAGGGAGGAGTTTCTCATCCGGTACCAACCGTGGATTGAGGTTCTGGGTTTTAACCTGCTACTTTTGGACTCTCACTTGCTGAGGTGTTCCTGCGATTATCTCTGTAGATCTTAGAAAACTGTTTCTTGATTTAAGGCTTTGGCTTGCTGGGTGATAGCACCCCATGTAGATATCTTGTACACATGGGGTGCTAGGAATTATCTTAACTAGGTGCTTGTTGCATCTTAAGCCAAGAATGAGGAGGAAAATCACAGTGACAGCATACATGATTTGAAGAGTTCATATTGGAGTAACATGTCTTCTCACACTACTTAGTGATTCCACTTTACCTCTCATGATTTCCTCCTATGGGATCCTGGAACTTTTAATTTAGAGAAGAATGTTAAGAACTCTCATTCAACTGCAGATTAGAAGTGGTTTGCATAGTCTGGATCAGGGCTGTCCAATAGGCAGCCCGGGGGCCGTACACGCCCCCCCAGCCTGTTGGACACAACCCCCGCTATGCCCCCAGCCGCCATTTTTAATTTTTTAAAAAAAATTTAAAATATTTTTTAAAAAATGGCGGCCGGGGAGGAGGCGGGACAGGGAGGAGTAAGTGAGCCAGCTCCTCCTCCCTGCACCGCCCCCTCCGTCCCTCTCTCTGCACCACTGCTGCGAGATCGCAGCGGCGGGGGGGAGGGACGGGAGGAGGAGGAGGCGGGGCAGGGAGAAGGAAGGCAGCCAGCTCCTCCTCCCTGCACTGCCCTCTTCTTCCCTCTCTCGCCGGCGCCTATGCAAACCAGTTTGCATCGGCGCTGGTGAGAGAGGGACAAGGGGCGGTGCAGGGAGGAGGAGCTAGCTCTTTCCTCCTCCTTGTACCACCCTTGTCCTCTCAGCGGCGCCGATGCAAACCAGATCGCATCGGCGCCGGTGAGAGGGACAAGGGGCGGTGCAGGGAGGAGGAGCCAGCTCTCTTCCTCCTCCCTGCCCCGCATCCTCCTCCCTCCCTTCCCACCACGGCGGGCGGCGATCTCCGCCACGGCGGCGGGAGAGAGGGCGAGCCGAGGGGAGAGGCTTCCCGCGGCTCGCCCCTCTCTCCCTGCCACCCCGGACGGAGATCGCCCCTCGCCGCGGTGGGAAGGGAGGGAAGGAGGATGCACCCGGCTTCCTCTGTAGCCCCTTCTGCTTCTCCCCACTTGCACTGCTTCTCCCGCGCTCGTGCCTGCCGCCCAGGATCCCAAGGAGCAGGATCCAAGGAGCGGTGGGAGAAGCAGGAGTGGCTACGGAGGAAGCCGGCTGCCTTCTTCCTCTGTAGCCACTCCTGCTCCTCCCCCGCGCCCTGCCGCCCGGGATCCGAGGAGCAGTGCAAGCGGGGGGAGAGAGGAGGGGCTACGTGAGCGAGCGTCCCCGCCCTGCCCCCCGCGAGCATCCCCGCCCCCCGCTCACTGATCACCTCCGCCCCCCCAGGTGACCAGTGACACTTCTTCCGGCCCTTGGGTCGGAAGAAGTTGGACAGCCCTGGTCTGGATGATCCAATATAGGCTCAGACTTTCAGAATTGCTTGGATGAACTGTTCTGTTTGACGTTATTCTCCAGTAATGGTCAATGAGCTGCCTCTGAGAACTCAAGGGGCTGTGATGGCGCAGTAGGTTAAAATGCTGATCTGCTGAACTTGCTGACCAGAATGTTGGCAGTTTGAATCCGTGGGACGGGGTGAGGTCTTGCTGTTAGCCCCAGCTTCTGCCAACTTAACAGTTCGAAAACATGTAAATGTGAGTAGATGAATAGGTATTGCCTTGGTGGGAAGGTAAATGAAGCTCCATGCAGTTGTGCCTGACCACATGACCTAGGAGGTGTCTACGGACAATGCAAGCTCTTCAGTTTAGAAATGGAGATGAGCACCCCCCCCCCCAGAGCTGGAAGGAAAATCCTTTCTCTTTAGCTGTGTTTTGTTGTTTCTAGGCATTCAATGTTTGCCTTTGTGTTTGTGTATGCTGGAATCCGCCCTAAGTCCCCTGGGGAAGATAGGGCGGAGTATAAATAAAGTATTACTATTACTATTATTATCCCATTAGCTGTGTTCAGTGATGGTGATGGACACCCCCCATAGCTTGCCTTCAATCACAGTTCCATGTGACTGTCAGAAGTACCAACTTGGATTATACTGGGAAAACTTCTCTTCCTACTTTTTCTCTTTTTAATTCTTTTCCATACATTTTCTTAAAACTCTGTCCATGAACTCAAGTCTTTCCCTCATTCCTCCATACCAGGCAATGGGAATTCTACACCCTGTCCCCGTCTCCTTCCTGAATCAATGGAAGAGTTGAAGACTCTGCAGAGGGGAGTAGATATAGAGCCAGTTAGTGGCCCTGTGGAGGCCCAAATATTTCAGAGCAGGGATGTCAAACTCATTTTCATCTAGTGCCACATCAGCCTTATGGTTGCCATCAAAGGATCATGGATACAGAGGCCTAACTAATTTTTTTACATAGTCAGCATTCTAGTTTTTACCTAGTTTGGGTTCCCAGATGTTATTGAGTGACAACTCCTGTTACTTTTGATTATCTGTCACATGGGACTTGCGGCTCAACAGCACTTGCCACTCTGAGGTTGAGGAAAGGTTAAATGACATTTTAACAAGCCTTGTATCTAAATTCAACTCATTGACCCTGAATGAACAGAACAAACTGCACCCTTCCAGATGTTACCGTAACACAATTTCAATCACCTCTAGTCATGATGTCTAATGATGAGGAATGTAGGAGTAATACTCCAACATCTGGAGGGCCACATAAAATGACATGAAGGGCTGGAATTGGCCCATGAGCCTTAACTTTCATACATGTGCCCTAAAGGCATGAGATCTCATCTGATCTTGGGAGCCAAGCAGGGTCAAATCTGGTGAATGCTTGGATGGGACATCACCAATGAATGCCAGGTGCTATAAGCTGGCTAAAACCACCTCGGAGCATTCTTTGACTAAGTAGACCCTGTGAAATTCATGAGGTCACCATAAGTTGACAGGTAACTTAAAGGCACATACATATATAAACAGAAATGTGAAAAAAATAAGTTTCCCAGCTTTGTCTCTGTTTGACTCTATAGAATAACAGGGATGTCCATTGTGTAATAAAAGCATTAGAATCTAGAAAAGTTGCAATGAAAATTCAATAATCTTTCTTTACAAACAAAATTATACAAAGATGTACACTTGCAAGGTCTTCTTAGTGGACATATCAGATGTTAGGCCACCAAGGATCATAATTTGGGAGGTGTGATAGACAGGTGAACAATTGTACTAGTGTTTGTAGTTAATAACCACTGGTGATGGTAGTGTGATATTTTCACCTTGTCCAGTCTGGAGTATCACGTTTATTCTCTCAGCCATTGTGGCCATCCAACACCTGTGGTCATCTGAGGTGTGCACAAAACAACAATGTGTATATACCAGATGGTTTTAGACTATATATGCTAGTGCATGTAGGGAATAACACAACCCCCACAGATAAGAAAATAATATATCTATTAGTGCATCAATAAGTTCAAATCACAAAGTAACATGGATGGTACAGATACAATGCATTGGAAAGCAAGATGCATCCAAACCGCCCCCCAATGTACTTGCGAGTAGATATTAGTAGTGCTGAGCTCCGTTCCCAGTGTGGTAGAAAGGCAGGCGTGAGCTGCTCGGGTTCGGCGTATGCCGGTCCGGCAAGGCGGGCGGCGCTTCCTGATGACGTGTGTGGGCGCCCGCTCTGGGCATCGTCGACGTGGTGGGTGATATGTTGACGTCAGCACGTCAGGGGCGTGGGGAGGGAGGCCTGGGAGGGTGCGGTATAGCTCTGCTATACACTAAGCCTATGTGTTGCGAGGAAGCCACACCGCCTCCTCCCACACACGAGTCTTGGGGAAATTTCCCCTCATTGGGCATTGATGCCATTCATTAGACTGCTATTTGTATGTTTGTGAATCCAACCCACCCCTTTTGACACGCCTGGTCTACCTTGCCAGAGGGAATAGAGTTTTGGGGTTTCCTTGTGTGAAGACGCCACGGAGCGCCTGGGATTTCCCATTGGGGATTTCCCCCTTGACGTCACCGCACCCTCCCAGGCCTCCCCACGCCCCTGACGTGCTGACGTCAACATATCACCCATCACGTCTACGACGCCCAGAGCGGGCGCCCACACACGTCATCAGGAAGCGCCGCCCGCCTTGCCGGACCGGCATACGCCGAACCCGAGCAGCTCACGCCTGCCTTTCCACCACACTGGGAACGGAGCTCAGCACTACTAATATCTACTCGCAAGTACATTGGGGGGCGGTTTGGATGCGTCTTGCTTTCCAATGCATTGTATCTGTACCATCCATGTTACTTTGTGATTTGAACTTATTGATGCACTAATAGATATATTATTTTCTTATCTGTGGGGGTTGTGTTATTCCCTACATGCACTAGCATATATAGTCTAAAACCATCTGGTATATACACACTGTTGTTTTGTGCCTACTGTGACCAGCCTGCTCGTTTACTTTGTCATCTGAGGTGTGCCAGTCTGTGTTGTGTTCTTTTGGCAATGGAGTTTTGATCTAGAACCAGATTGATACATTGCAATTGGGAACATGGGAAATGCCCAGTTTGGTGATTCCAGGCCCTAAGAGAATATCTGTTTCTTCTAGAGGTACACATATGGCTACTGTCAAATAGATTGGCTTCTCTGTGCTGCCATCCACAATTCATTGATGGGAAATTTGTTTGGAATAGAGCCATTCAGAAATTGGAAATGTCACCTTTTGGATTACACCATGCTGGTTGAGGGATACTGACACTGAGCCAGTAGCATGGGTAAAGCCTCTCTCGGAGAAATGGGTTATGTCAGTTTTCTCTAAATCCCCAAAACTAATGGAGGCTGCAGATTAGAATGATCGTTTTGAGAAGTGGCTGTCTGTCTCTGCCACAACCACAACACAACAGTACAAACCCAACTTGACATGGATACTGTGTTTATAATTTGTGACCAGGAGTGTGTTTCCTTTCATGTGTCATGTTTTTGGTGGGTGGGAAGGCAGTGCGTTTTCATTCAGTTAAATCTTAGTATACCACATCACTTACTCCTAAAGCTGTGGCAAAGGTTCAATTTCACTATTCTGGATTAATGCATTAAAGGAATATTGTCTGTCCTTGATGCTAATACCTCTTGCCAATGCCATTTTTAATTAAGCTGTCCAAGAGGCATGTTGAGAAATAGCATTGGCACAGCAGTCTTTGTTGTATAACCAATTAAAGAAAGAGGCAAAGACTATTTTTGGCACTACCAGCAATTTCAGTGCAAAAGCGTTCTCTTTCAAGGCCAAAGAGTTGTAAATTATCTCAGTTTCAATCATTCATTATTTGTTGTTGCAGAAAGATCTACTTCTCTTCCTGTGGTTTGGGAATGGCATCAAATTGGCATTGGTTGAGAAGTCTGAGGTTGCTTGGTTTTTATGTAGAGAATGTATTGTGGCATTAAAGTAATTGTGCTCTTTTTTGGATGTGGTGGAGTGGGGTAAATGTTGATATTTCCTGGAAACTGTAAATGACCAAATAATATTTAATAAAAGTTTTTCTCCCCAACCCCCAAAGCCATAAATCTTATTGTGGGTCTGTCTTGTAGGCCCATACTGGTTTCCCATTGATTACAAATTAACATTTGGCTGACTTGACATGACATACCATATTACAGGCATGTAGCCAGGGGGGGCTAAGGGGGCTTCAGCCCCCCCCCCCCCGAAATTCTCAGAGTGGTCTGCGAAAAGGCCTTACTGGTACATTATTTAAACTGTTACGTGCATTTAAATCATGATCTGATCACCATGCTCATTATATTCCACATTAATGGGGTTATTGGGATAACAATACAAAAGGTTTGCTAGGGTAGACCCTCTTCCACCCGTCTCAGCCCCCGAACCAAACTCAGCCCCCCGAATCAAAATCCTGGCTACGGCCCTGCCATATTATCAACATACTGACTCTGTTATTAGGTCTGCAAAATCTGCAATGCATTTTTTTTTAAAAAAGCAGAATGGAAGTAAAGAAGGGATTGTCCTCAAGAGCCAGGCCTTGATAGTTATTGGGAATTAATTCAGGTGATTGCCCACAATCCCTTTGAGATGGGTGGTTTTTTGAGTTAAACATTCAGCAAGCATTCCTGGAAGGAATAAAACAAAAGATTAAAATGTACATATGTATAAGGATGTCCTTTTGTCCATGTTTATTTGGAGAACCTTTGTAGAATTTCACTTGGTTATGCATGTGTTATATTGGCTTCTCTCCCAGAGTCTGGGATTCTTCCTTCTGTCAGTGCCAAATTCACAAGTTTCTTGAGGAAAGGTGTAATGTCCTCACTCAGAACTTTGTAGAATCTCACTGTCAGGCCTGTTTTGACTTACAACAAATTCAGCTTAAGAATGAACCCACAGACCCTCTCTTGTTTGTAACTTGCGAACTGCCTGTATCTCCCATGGTTGATCAAATACCAATTTCTGCCTTTAACTATTTCCTTGCCACTGTCCCAAACTCATGCTTTTACATGATAAGTCTGGAACACTAAAGACAAGAGCCAGTGTACTCAATTGGCAAACCAAAGATTATGTACGTATGTTTGGTTGCATCTGAACTCATTGTGGCTTCCAGGCCAAGTACTGGCAAGTGCTGTTCTGAGCCTAGTCATTCCCTTTCTGTATTGTCCTTATGAGACATCTTTTAGTAACTGGGCCATTTGTTAACCACTTTGTATTTAAAACGTTCACTGTGTCCACAAAGGATGAGCAAATCTATGAGGAGCCTCATGTCCCCAATTCAGCTTTGTTGAAGGGACCATTGGTCTAAAAACAATGTGACGCACTTTGAATTAGTCAGATTGCCCAGTTCTATACACATGCTTCATGGACTCTGCTTCGTGGGTTGTCTGCTACAAACTTATTTGAAGTGCTTCTTATGCATAGGCCCCGTGGTTCAGAAGCATGGAAGCATCCCTCCTGATGTTTGGTGGGACAGCCCATTACAAGTGGAAAACATGTTCCTTGTAAACAAAATGGATTTGATCAGACTGTTGAAAACAATAAAATAGCTGAATCAGTTATTTCTAATGCCCCTTTATTTGTACATCTGCTTGCATTTGTAAGAGGTGGGGGATGCTTGTTCATTAACTAAAGAAGCTTTCTCTTTTAAAAAATACTTTAAAACACATTTGATATCTTCTTTAGTTATTCTGTAAACATCTTCTCTTCCAGGCTTGTGGAAAGTTGCATCTGCTTTGACAAGATTATGATGTTCAGTGATGGACAACTTGCTTTGCTATCCCTCATGCACTGACCACTATATGGTCATGTGGGAGGGCAGGAAAAACAGTTAAGAGGGAGAACATCCTTAAAAGCTGCACACCATTTGATGGTCTCCCCATTGTAAGGCAAATGCATTATTTCAACAAGCACATCCCTACAGACCGTTGCTTCTTCACCAGTCATTGTCTGGGCTAGTTGCTTCATTCTGCCTATTTGGTAGAATTGGCCCTGTGGAGTATCTCCGCTGAAACTTGAAATCCAGCTTTTCATTGTTATATAATCATGACAATTCCTAAGCAGTAGTAATTATCTCTGTTTGAATTTTGCAACAGATGAGCAGGTTGGCGGTGTGAGTTGGCCTTAATAACTGCAGATGCTTGTGCAGAGTAATTTCAAATGTCAAATTAATGAGCTGCTTCCACATGCAGTCCAATGTTTTCCTTACCAATGATAATTTGGACACAGTGGCTAATGGGGCATGCCTGTCTCATATGCTTCATTGAGCAGTGCATATGTTTGGTCTGGTTGTCTATGTCTTCTGCTCTTTCTTGGAAACTACTGAGCAACCCATCATCTTGATAGCAGATGTTTTCAGTGTGAAATATAAGAGAGATGTTCGCAATATGAAATGCTATGGGTCCGGTTCTGCCGGATGGAATATATTTTAGCAGCCTTAACAACTTCCAGTGAGAACTGGAAGAGTGATATTCATTGCATACCACTCATGTTTGAAATAGTAAAGAGTTGAACTTGGCCTTCAAAAAGCAACTGTCAGCATACGCAACCGCAACAGGGATGGAGAGAAGTGTCTCCAGCACTAACTAAAGAACACCCCCGCATACTTCATTTTCCCACTGAATCTCATTCAACAACAACAACAACAACAACAACAACAAAAACTTTATTTATATTCCGCTCTATCTCCCCGAGGGGACTCAGAGCGGTTTCCAAGTAACATCATCAGTATATACAGAGTGAACAACATAAACAAAAATTAACAAAACAATATAAGCATTAAAAAATCACAATAGCACATATATATTTAAAATAATCTTGCCTGTTCAAGGTGATTTAAAAAGGCCGGGTCGAGGCTAGTGCAAGCTCAAAATTTCTAGAGGATCCAGGAAATTAGGTGCAGTGCTATAGCAGACAAGAACAATAATAGGTACAGTCTATTGCTGTTCATTTCCGGGGCCTAATAGGAGGAAGTGACCTGGGTAATTGGTAGAAAAAGATATGGCCATATTCAACAGTATCTGGTGCTGAGCTAGAGCTAATCGTTCTCAAAGGCTTGTTGAAACCACCAGGTCTACAAGCTCTTACGAAAGGAGGGGAAGGATAGGGCCTGTCTTATTTCTCTAGGAAGGGTGTTCCAGAGGCGGGGGGCCACCACCGAGAAGGCACTCTCCCTCATCTCCACCAACTGTACTTGTGATGGTGGTGGGAGCAAAAGGAGGGCTTCCCCGGAAGATCTTAAAGTTTGTGCCGGTTCATAGAGGGAGATGCGATCGCGACGATAGGCAGGGCCCAAACCGTTTAGGGCTTTATAGGTCATATCCTGCACCTTGAATTTGGCTCGGCAATTTATTGGTAGCCAGTGAAGCTGTTTTAAAAGGGGTGTTGCATGCTCCCTGTAGTTTGCGCCAGTAAGGAGCCTGGCTACCGCCCGTTGTACGAATTGGAGCTTCCAGGCTGTCTTCCAAGAGCAGCCCCACGTAAAGCGCATTACAATAGTCCAATCTGGATGTAACCAAGGCATGGACCATGCTGGCCAAGTCAGACTTCACGAGGTATGGTCGCAGCTGGCGCACAAGTTTGTGTTGTGCAAAGGCCCTCCTGGCCAGCGCTGACACCTGAGCACAAAGTGACAGCGTTGAGTCCAGAAGGACCCCCCAAGCTATAGACTTGTGCCCTCAGAGGGTGTGTAACCCCGTCAAGCACAGGTTGCCACCCAAAACCCTGGTCGGCCCCACGACTGACCAGGAGGACCTCTGTATTGTCTGGATTAAGCTTCAACCTGTTAGCCCTCATCCAGTTCATCACAGCAAGTCATATACTGGTTCAGGGTCTGGGAGGCTTCCTTGGAGTTAGGTGGGAATGAGTAGTAGAGTTGGGTGTCATCTGCATACAGATGGCACCCAACTCAAAAACTCAGGATGACATCACCCAGTGGTTTCATGTAGATATTAAAAAGCATGGGGGATAGAATGGAACCTTGTGTGCACAATGAAAGAATTACTGCCTTGAAAAGTTAGCTTTTTTACGCTGGCTATTCTGGTTGGGTTTTTCAAAAATCAACATTTCCACAAGCTTCAAAAACCAAGAGAATACAACCATTATTTTCACAGCTCTTAAGCACTTTGAATATGTAACATTCTGGATTGCATGGTGCTAAATTCATCTCAAGTCTCAAAATTCATTTCAAGGCAGGAATAACCAGTGACTGTTCACAACATTAGTGTGTATTTCTCACTGATAGACGGGGCACTATTCCTTGCAGCTGTAGAGCTTGTGATATCAATAAATGCATTCAGTGTGGACCTGGTCTCCTTCCATAAATTAATGTTATTCTCTTAGATCCATAAGTATTTTGCACCTTGCTTGTCAAATCTCAGTGGACCGTTTACTGATATGACGGGTTCAAATAATGCAGGCCAAGAACCAAAGTGAAAGAGGTATTTTTTTCATGGCTGGGTGGAGGGTGAATAGGCAAGCAGGGATATACAGTACTGGGTTGAGAATACGAAATTATCCACATTCTTATCTTCATGTTTTTTAACCTGTGAGCTGATTTTCTAATCCAGATGTCATGGACTTTAACATTGCCTAGGTTTGTTGGGCCTTGAGGGAGTCAATGTAATCTAGTGATGGCTGCCAAAGAGATGTCTCATTTTCTAGTGTTTGAGTGCACGATAGTATTATATCTGGGGAAAATGTACAGTTGGCCCTCAGCTTTCAAAGGGGCTAGAGTTACAGGACCCTGACAAAAGTGGAAAAGTGTGCATTTCAATAAAATTGAGAATGCTATTTTCTCCCCAGAGAAGAAACTTATTTAGGCCTTTCCATGTCTTTCAGCACAAATCTGGTGGAAGTTGGCTATAAAATTTCACTTTCCACAAATGTCTAAAGGGAATATCTTTTTTATTTGTCACATATAGAGCAGCAGTAGAGGTAGTGGCAAATACAATAATTTATGAGTAATCAAATCTGCATATGCGTGACCCATAAATGTAGAGAAAAAGCACTAGTTTATTAATTTTTTTTAAATTTATATACATTAACAACTTACAGTGTTAACAGAAAGCAAAACAATATTTTTTCTCATGTGAGGAGCGACTTGAGAAACTGCAAGTAGTTTCTAGTGTGAGAGAATTGGCTGTCTGCAAGGACGTTGCCCAGGGGATGCCCGGATGTTTTGATGTGTTACCATCCTTGTGGGAGGCTTCTCTTATGTCCCCTCATGAGGAGCTGGAGCTGATAGAGGAAGCTCATCTGCACTCTCCCCAGATTCGAACCTGCAACTTGTTGGTCTTCAGTCCTGCTGGCACAGAGGTTTAACCCACTGCGGGCTCCTACACACACACACACACACACACACACACACACACACACACACACACACACACACACACAACAATGAACATTTTACAAACACATAACCCATAAGTTCTTCCATTGGCACCACACAGTGATCAAAGAGGCCAAAATATCCTAAAGATTATCTCTGATCTTGGAAGTTTAGCAGAGTCAGCTCTTGCTAGAACTTCATTGGGAGACTGCCAATGACTACTAGGTGCTGTAGACTCCATTTCAGAGCAAAGAACTGGTAATAAAATCTATAGGATCACAGGAAGTGGACAGTTGACTTGAAGACAAAGTGTTGATAGTACTGAGGAGTCAATGTACAGTGTTCCCTCGCTACTTCACGCTTCAGTTACCACGGACTCGCTGTTTCACAGTCTCTCTCTCTCTCTCTCTCTCTCTCTCTCTCTCTCTATATATATATATATATATTAGTGAGAGAACACTATATGCCCCAGCGGCAACCAGGAGGAGGGAGGTAAACAGCATGAGGGGCCGACTCTTCCTCCCCCTCACCCCATTTACCTCCCTCTTCCTCCTCGTGGTCACCTGCGGGGCTTCTTGCCGCTGCTTGGGCCCTGCGACACCTCCGCCAAGAGGAGGCAAGAGGGCCCAGGCGACGAGGAGGAGGAGGAGGAAGACGGTAAAGAGGGTGAGGAGGGGGGAGGGATGGTCCTGGAACGTAACCTCCGTGATAAGTGAGGGAATACTGTATTCTTGTGGACATTTTTATACACACTGTTAGTAAGAATTGAGATTATTGTACAGAAAGTTTGTGATGCTCCAGACAGTGGATTGATTCTTCAACTGATATATGAAAGTTCACCAAGAGTGGTTTTACATGGCCCCTAATTTGGGTTGAAACCGGCATCCAAAACTGTGGTTCTGGTCAACATTGTGTCCCGACAGGGATAGCCTGAACCCCCCTCAGTGATGAGAGGACATCCCTACAATGGGATAACTACTTGCAAATACTGTGGCCTAGATAAGTAGCTGGATTTAGGCATGGTTTTATTGCTCAGTCTTCTTCAAAGGCGATTATACCTTCAAATGTATTTTTCAAATGTATTCCACCCTTTCCTTTGAAAATAGAGGGGGAGTACAGTGGATATATCATGTAAAATGACAATTACTGATTAATTTCATTCTTATATCCAATGGGAACAAGGTTTTGTTAAGAGAAGATGCCAAGCAGGCAACTTTAACCAACGGCATTTTACTCAGTCTATTAAAGGTATTAGTTCACTGCAAATGTGGTTGGCTCTGACAGTTTATTGTCGTTCTGAGATTAGGTAACAAAGCAGCATTTATGGTTCCTAATCACTTTTTGGCACCAGTGTAGGCAGATGCACATGTTTGGCATGTCTCTAAGCTCTCCCTCCTATTCATCACTCCTTAAAGTGTTGTACTTCCTGCTAAACACAGCAGTTTTGCCTTCAATGATCTTTATCTTGAGGACTTATCTGGGAGGAAATAGCAGAAGTAAATATCAAGGAGAAAGAAAAAGAGAAAGGGTGGGATGATTAAACTGAAATTCCTCCCCCAGTTTCCTTACTTGTTGGTCCTGTCATCTTCAGGACTGTTATTTTCTGAGTCCTGAGATTGAGTAACATGTCCTGTTTGGAAGTAATAATAATAAATAAACTTTATTTATACCCCGCCACTATCTCTCCAATGGGGACTCGGGACGGCTTACACGAGGCCAAGCCCAATAACACAATACAATAAATGAAATCAAAGCACAAACAATAACATAAATTACATAAGACATAGAAATACAACACACAATATAAAATTAAAATAAAATCATTCATGACACAGTAACAGTGAGCGGGCCGCATGCACAGGATAAAATACTAAAGCTAAAAACACGGGGTGGGATGGGGGTGGAGCAGATTTATTTGTGAGGGAGAAACTCTTCAGGAATGGGGTCGAGGGGAGTCTTCATATAGGAGAGGTGGAGGTGTACTCTAAGTCAGTGTTTCCCAATCAGTGTGTCGTGGCACACTAGTGTGCTGTGAGCGATCATCAGGTGTGCCGTGGGAAATTAGCACTCTCCCCCCTCACAGGTTTCCAAGAAAAAAATTGAGCCTCTCCGCTTGGAAATGTTTTTTTTTACTATTTTACTTGATTTTTTGAGAGTCCCCCCCCCCAAAGGAACTGTTTATAACAGCTTCATGACATCCATAGTTAACTGGAAGCAAATTTCACTCAAGTTGAAATTTCACAAAGGTCTGGAGAACAAGCTCTATGAGGAGTGGCTTAAAGAGCTGGGCATGAAGAAGAGAAGGCTGAGAGAAGACATGATAGCCATGTATAAATATGTGAGAGGAATTCATATATATGTTGTGTTCATCGAAACAGGTTCAGGTTTCAAACTGAGTGTATAAATACATTTAAAAACATATTAACTATATGTATTACTGTGTTAGAGTGTGTGCCCCAGGATTTTGTAAATGTAAAAAATGTGGCTCAAAAAAAGGTTGAAAAACACTGCTCTAAGTAATCAACTATGCTTTTAATTGATTCTTATTTGCAAATAACCAAGGCATAGCTAAGCCATGTGATGTTAGTATGATGAAGAGTAACTTCATTTCTTTTAAAGTGTAGCAGTTTACTTTTCTAGTTGCAAGGATGTGTGGCCTCACTGCTTAGGTATGCTTTGAATCATAGGCCAATGACTTATTTTATTCTAGTGTTTTCCTTTAAAATAAGTCAAAATCACTGGTCTTGGTGTAAACTCAAATTCTAATTATATTATAATTGGACTTGAAAATATAAAATGCAAATGCCTCTTAAAAGGTTAGGAAAGTATACAGCGTAAAATATAATGAAACTATTTAAAAGTAAAAAAATACAATGTGTCATAAGATATAAGAGTCGTGTAATACAAATGAGTAAAATCTCATGGCAACCCAAATAAAACATCAAAATATAGTTTTTGTTGATGATTTAGAACAGTGGTTCCCAACCTTTTTTGACCAGGCACCACTTCACTAGGGACTACTTGACCAGGGACCACTCTCCAGCATTAGTATCAAAAGGGTTATGAATCTGTTTTTGGTGAACTTTAGATTCGGTTTGGTTATTTGGGGTGCTGATTCAGAAAATTGCATTGGATAGACCACATCAGTTCTTGTTTCTGATACAGAACATATGCTATCCAGTAGTCGCCATCTGCTTCCTCACAGTAAACCATATTTAATAAGTCTCGGTACTACAAGAGGGTTTCGCGAGACCAGACACTCTCATTGCAACGGTGTAGTAACGGTGAGACCATATAGACCAGGGGTACTCATTAGGTAGATCATGATCTACTGGTAGATCGCATAGGGTGTCCTGGTAGATGGCAGGCAGGGCGGGAGGAAGGCTCAGTCCCGCCCCGCAGGCTTCCGACGCCGCCCAAGTGCTGCCGGCCCTGGGTTATCCGAGGTCCTTTCCACACAGTTGAATAAAATCACATGTTATCTGCTTTGAATCAGATCATAAGGCAGTGTGGACTCAGAAAACCCAGTTCAAAGCAGATATTGTGTTATATGTTTCACATTTTTGTAGTGGGTAGGTAGATCACTTTGACTTGGTTGTTTTATAAGTAGCTCACATGCTGAAAAAGTGTGAGCACCCCTGACATAGACCATATTTTAGTTCTTGTAGAGCAGTGTTTCCCAACCAGTGTGCCGTGGCACACTAGTGTGCCGTGAGCAATCATCAGGTTTGCCGTGGGAAACTGGAACCTCCAATCCCCTTTCTTCCCCCTCCTGCCGAACACTTTTTCTTCTCCACTCGGGCTCCCTTCTTCCCAGCCTCGCTCTGCTCGCTTTGCCTCGCTTTGCTCACGGTGCCGCTTCTGCGGGAGGGGGAAGGGAGGAAGACGTGACCCGTGCGGGTGCTACTGCGCAGACTCACCCCACGTCTTCCTACCTCCCCTCCACAGTGCTCTCTGGATATAGGTGAACTACAACTCCAAAACTCAAGGTCAATGCCCACCAAACTCTTATAGTATTTTCTCTTGGTTATGGTAGTTCTGTGTGGGAAGTTTGATTCCATTTTATCATTAGTGGAGTTCAGAATGCTCTTTGATTGCAGATGAACTATAACTCCCAGCTGTTGAGCAAGACCTTTGTGTGTGTCTTTCTGCCATTCCTACCAGGATATCTATGTTGTGTTCATCGAAACAGGCCCAGGTTTCACACTGAGTGTATAAATACATTTAAAAACACATTATATGTATGACTGTGTTAGAGTGTCATTTTGTGTCATTTTGGTGGGTGGTGTGCCCCAGGATTTTGTAAATGTAAAAAATGTGCTGCGGCTCAAAAAGGTTGAAAAACACTGTTGTAGAGCACTGGTCGCCTGCTGATCACAGGTTGGAAACCACTGATTTAGAGTAAATGATGGCAGCTGTGCAAAGGTTGGCAATGTTAGCTGTTAATTATGTGATTCTCATCTTACAGAAGATTCAATTAAGCCAGTTGATCAGATCTGCCAGAGATTTGTTTTGAATATCAGAATAATAAAAAAATAATCAGGTATCTCAATAAAAGTTTGGTTTAATTGCCTCCCCATACTCTGCGTTACAAGGGCATAACTGGTCTTGTTGAGGTATTCTCCTGATTTTCTTTCTATAGAGAGTGAGAAAATAAAGTAAGAAAAAGTGGGTCTGGGCTGCGCTTTCCCCTCGTGTTTCCCATTGCTGAATCCCTGCACTTGATTCTGCTGCCTCAAGAATTCTGAATGTGAAACCAAATATTGACCCAAACTCTTGAGTAATTGAGGAAAAATACCTTGGTCCTCAGTAGACTTCATTTTACATGCTTTCCCATGGAGCTAGTTATAATGATTCCAGTGTAAGCAAAATGTCTTGCAAAAGATTGTGGTTATGGTGACAAAAAGGAAAATAAGTAGCCTCTAAAAACAACAATCTGACCAGTTCAGTCAAATGAAGAACCAGTTGAGGGTTGCCATTTAAAATGAACTTCTTTTATTATTCTACTAAACTGGTTTATTTAAACTAAAACTGGCTCAAGGACTGAGAATTTTTGATTTGCTGGGCAAGTAGATAACAGTGGACAAAAGTAGTGATCTATACTACTTTGGATCTGTAATAGAGATGATTCCCCTTTGGGAAGATAAAGCGGAGTATAAATAAATAAATAAATAGCAATGACAATAATAGCTTAAGCCACCAAACCCAAAGAGTGCTCACCAATGGTTCCACATCATCCTGGAAAGAAGTGACTAGTGGAGTGCCGCAGGGTTCAGTTCTGGGCCCAGTACTGTTCAATATCTTTATTAATGACTTGAATGAAGGTTTTAGAGGGTGTGCTTATCAAGTTTGCAGATGACACCAAATTAAGAGAGATAGCTAATACTCCATAGGACAGGATCAGGATTCAAAATGACCTTAACAGATTAGAAAGCTGGGCCAAAACTAACAAAATGCATTTCAACAAGGACAACTGTAGGCTACTACACTTAGGCAGAAAAAATGAAATGCAAATATACAGGATGGGTGATGCCTGGCTTGGCAATAGTCCATGTGAAAAAGATCTTGGAGTCTTCATAGACAACAAGTTAAACATGAGTCGACAGTGTGATGCTGCAGCTTAAAAAGTCAATGGGATTTTGGACTGCATCAAAAGGAGCATAGCACCTAGATTGAGGGAAGTCATGGTGCCTTTGTATTCTGCTTTGGTTAGACCTCACCTGGAATACTGTGACCAGTTCTGGGCACTACAGTTTAAAAGAGATATTGACAAGCTGGAAGGTGTCCAGAGGAGGGCAACTAAAATGATCACTGGGCTGGAGACCAGGCCCTATGAGGAGTGACTTAGAGAACTGGGTATATTTAACCTGCAGAAGAGAAAGTTAAGATGAGACATGATAGCCATGTATAAATATGTGAAAGGATGCCATAAGGAAGAGAGAGCAGGTTTGCTTTCTGCTGCCCTTGAAACTAGGACTCGAAGCAATGGGTTCAAATTCCAGGAAACGAGATTCCATCTAAACATTAGGAAGAACTTCCTGAATCTAAGACAGACCTGGGCATTTTACGGCCCGTGGGCCGCATGCGGCTCACCGGCTGATTCTGACCGGCCCGCGTAAGGGCCCTGGCAGGCAGGCAGGCAGGCAGGCAAGCAGAGCGGCCAAGGGAGGGGAAGGGAGAGGGGAGAAGAGGAGGAGGCCAGGAGCAAATGCTGCCGCAAAGTATACCTTCGCTCTCCTCCTCCCTTCCTTTCTGCCTCGCGTGCTCCCCCTACCTTGCGCTCTCTTCCCCTTCTCTTCTGCCTCGCTCTCTCCCCCTCCCTTCTCTTCTGCCTCGCGCTCTTTCCCCCCTCCTTTCTCTTCTGCCTCACTCTCTCTCCCCCCAATCTTTGATTGTGAGTTAACTATAAATTCCAGCAACTACAATTCTCAATTGTCAAGCTCTATTTCCCCCAAACTCCACCAGTGTTCACATTTGGGCATATTCAGTATTTGTGCCAAGTTTGGTCCTGATCCAACATTGATTGAGTCCACAGTGCTCTCTGGATGTTGGTGAACTACAACTCCCAAACTCAAGGTCAATGCCTACCAAACCCTTCTAGTGATTTCTATTGGTCATGGAATCCTGTGTGCCACGTTTGGTTTAGTTCCATCATTGGTGGAATTGAGAATGCTCTTTGATTGCAGGTGAACTATAACTCCCAGCAACTACAACGCCCAAATGACAAAATCAATTTTTTGAGTGATGGTCACTCCTTGGGTTAGTAGGTGTATTTTGGTTTTTGAGTTATGTTAATCTCACAAATGAACATTACATTTATATAATGTATAAATTGTTCTCAAGAGTCTGGAGAACAAGCCCATGGGGAGCAGCTTCAAGAGCTGGGCATGAAGAAGAGAAGGCTGAAAGGAGACATGATGGCCATGGATAAATATGTGAGAGGAAGTCATAGGGAGAGAAAGCAATCTTGTTTTCTGCTGCCCTGGACACTAGGACGCAGAACAATGGCTTCAAACTACAAGAAAGGAGATTCCATCTGAACATTAGGAAGAACTTCCTGACTGTGAGAGCCGTTCAGCAGTGGAACTCTCTGCCCTGGAACTCTCTGGTGGAGGTTCCTTCTTTGGAGGCTTTTAAACAGAGGCTGGATGGCCATCTGTCAGGGGTGCTTTGCATCTCCACCTCTGACATTCAACCTGACTTTGATGCACTTGTTAAAGACCAACAGAGACTTGATTTCTCTCACTGAATAAGAAAAAAATAACTGAATAATAGCACCAAATGAGGTGATTAAACCCAAAATGTAGGCAATGTTTTTTATATGTCTGTAGAAAACCAAGAACCTCTTTCCAGGAATAAGTGAAACTCAAAATGTGCTTTGAAGCAAATGTGACTGAAAATGATCATTAATATAATGAATCACAAATGATACAAATGTTCACATTTTGTTAACCATTGTTTTGTAAAATTTTAGTGAATAAATGTCATTTTTCCTATGACAACCTCTCTTTTTCATTGCTCATAACATATACTCTCATCAGTCTTATTAATACATAAAAAATGCAATGTAGTGCCTTTAAAAATTATTATTAAAGAAATTCAATTGATATTATGTAGAATGTGGTTCAGCCTTTAGGTGTGGCCCTCCATAATATTTTTTTGTTTTCGTGTGGCCCCATGGAAAAAATAATTGCCCACCCCTGATCTAAGAGGTGTTCAGCAGTGAAACCATCTCCAAATTCATAGTCCAATGCTCAGATCACTACACCACACTTGTTTCTCTTATTATTGTTGTTAAATATGGTAGAATAAGTGGCCGTTTCAGTGTTGGCATCTTGTTTATGGAACATTGCTTCAGTAGGTGCATGCACCCCCCAAAGCCTAGTTGCGACTTCATCTTTCAAGATTTGTTGGTCATTCACAGGTTTCAGGACTATGTATATTTATTTCTGTTGTAGTGTAATTTCCTTTATTTTAAAAGCTTATTCTCTCCCCCTGCCATTAAATGATTGGCCACTAAATATTCTTGCAGGATTTTTGTTGTTTGTGTTGTCTTGGCGAATAGTGTGTATTTGTCTTTCTAACGAAACTGAAGCTAAAACAACTGCAATTGGCCTTCGGCTTCCTTTATCCTAGAGTAGGTTATTGAAATATGTTTTTTTAACCAACCATATATAATGTAAAACCAGATGGCTGTGAAATAAAAGTGTTTCTTTCATTGCTTATTTGTTTTCAGAACTCAGAGATGTCAATAAGTTAAATGAATGGCATTCATTCATACAATATATTTAAGGGAGATGATTGGCATTCCCTCTCTACCCCAGCTTAGTAGTTGATCCTTGACATCTGTATTTCGAGCTGCCACTTCAGACTCCCTTGTGTTCGCTTCTCTTTTTTTTTGTCAGCTTTGTAAATTTTCATAATATAAGTATCTCACTCACTAATTGTTCTCACTTGTGAAAACATGGCTCATTAGAAGGTAGTCTCTTTCAAAATTTTGACAGTTCAGCCTCTGAAACTCAGGAGAAGTAGAAGTGTGAATAAAGTCTTTTCCTCAACATTCGTTTTAAGTAGTTTTCTTTTTGACTAAGTGAAGCCATTGAGTGTGAAGCAACAGTTTGAACATTCATATCTAAATAAATTATGGTTGTGGATATTGTTTTCTTTCTTTATATCTTTTCCCCCAGCCCAGGAAATAGAGTCTTTTTTGTTGTGTGACTTTAAGCTGTTTTATGGCAACCCTATCATGAGGTTTTCTTGGCAAGACTGATTCAGATGAGGTTACTGTTGTCCCCCTCTGAGGCCAAGAGGATGTAACTTGACCTAGGTCACCCAATGACTTTAATGGCTAAGCAGGGATTCGACCCCTGGTCTCCAGAGTCTTCGTCCAGTGTTCAAGCCACTATACATTGTCGACTATCAAGACAGCTTGCAAAGTTGAAAAGAAATACGGATAAAAACTCTCATCCGTTAAAATCCGATTCAACTTAAGAACGCCTAGTCCCTAGTTGACCTGTGCACCCTGTGCCGTTGGTAAGCTCCTCCACGTCCCTTTGGGGAGATGGTGGTGGGATACAAGAATAAAATTATTATTATTATTATTATTATTATAAACATAACAAGATGAGTCCACAGCAGACAAGATCACTCTGCTGGCTGTTGTATTGGATCACACGTCAGACACTTTCCAAATGTCTAGGGCTGTGTGATGTATTGACGAATAATGTGTGCAGATCCCAGTAAGGTGGCCTTCTGCAGCTGGCAGATGGTAATTTTGTCAGTGCTGATTGTGTTTAAGTGCAGGCCAAGGTCTTTAGGCACTGCACCCAGTGTGCCGATCACCACTGGGACCAACTTTACTGGCTTGTGCCAGAGTCTTTGCAGTTCGATCTTTAAATCCTCATATTGTGTCAGCTTTTCCAGTTGTTTCTCTTCAGTCCTGCTATCACCTGGAATTGCAACATTGATGATCTATACTTTCTTTTTTAACACAATTGTGATGTCAGGAGTATTATGCTCCAAAACTCTTGTCAGTCTGAATTCGGAAGTCCCAGAGTAGTTTGACGTGTTCATTTTCTGTAACATTTTTAGGCTTGTGATCTCACCAGTTCTTTATAGATGGTATTTGTGGCACAAGTTCCAATGGATCATCTGAGCAACGGTGTTATGCCTCTGCTTGTAGTCTGTCTGCGCGATCTTCTTACAGAAGCTGAGGATGTGATCTATTGTTTCATCTGCTTCCTTGCAGAGTCTCCATTTGGGATCTGTCCTCCACTTATCATTGTTGTTGTTGTTGTTGTTCTACAGGATATTTATTTATTTATCTATCTATTTACTATATTTCTATACCGTCCCTCTCAGCCTGCAGGCGACTTGGGGCGGTTCACAGTTGGTGCCAAGACCATAAAATACAAATTCAATACAATAAAAACAATCAAGTAATAAAACATAGCAATCAGTAAAAACATGAACATTAGGGTCTCCTGTTAAAAATATTGTCCAATCACATCGTTCAACCATTCCATTTTCCTATGTCTGTTATACTGTATTTGGAAATGCCTGCTCAAAAAGCCAAGTCTTGATGCTCTTTCGAAATGTTAAAAGGGAGGGGGCCGATCTGATATCCTTAGGGAGGGTGTTCCATAGTCGAGGGGCCACCACTGAGAAGGCCCTGTCTCTCGTTCCTGCCAGCCGTACTTGTGACGAAGGCGGGACCGAGAGCAGGGCCTCCCCATACGATCTTAAAGTCCTGGAGGGTTCATAAGGAGAGATGTGTTCAGACAGCTAAGGTTGTATGATCTCACCAATCTCGTTGAACTGCAATTCCCAGTGGTCTCAGCCAGCAATGATGGGGAATGATTGCAGTTCAACAACATCCAAAAGTTGCAATATTCATATCCATGCTATACACAGAACTGTAAATAAATGAACCAATCTATTGTTGCAAATGGGACTTGCATCCGACAGTGGGTACAGTGGGCCTTGGCATCTGTTGGGGTTTGTGTCCTGTATTCCTTATGAATATCAAAATCTGTGGATCTTAAGTTACATTGTGTGCAGTTGTGTAGTGAAATTGTGTTTCTTAGTTAAAATGACAAAATATAGGTTTGCTTTTTGGATTGTTTTGATTATTGGAGCTGATGGAGGAATATGCAGAACCTGTGGATACAGAGGACTGACTATATTTAGTTCATGTTATTTATTTGCCTTATTTATTTCTCACTTTTCTCCCCGTGGGGACTCAAAACAGTTAACAATCACATAATTTAGTCACAGTTTAAAACAAAGCAAATACAAAACTTTAAAAAAATGTAATTAAATAGAATTTATTTATTTATTTATTTCGGCAGTTTACCCCGCTCTTCTCAACCCCTGGAGGGGGACTCAGAGTGGCTTCCAAAAGGCACAATTCGATGCCCTCATAACAACACAGTATAAAAACAGTATAAGAGCCCTCAAACATTGACACTAAAATACATTAAAATACAATTACATTCATACAGCCTATGTATTCACCTATGTAAAACAGTGTTCTGTCCGTAAAAGCATTGAGCCCTATTCACCAGCTTTCCATTAAAAACTAGTCTAAAGTGCTGTCCTGTGCTACTATGCGAACGCCTGGTCCCACATCCAAGCCTTCACCTTTTTCCTAAATGTCAGGAGGGATGGAATTGATCGTATGTCACTAGGCAGCGCATTCCACAGACGAGGAGCCACCACTGAGAAGGCCCTCTCCCTCGTCCCCACCAGCCGCACCTGAGAAGCCGACGGGAGCGAGAGCAGGGCCTCCCCAGATGATCTTAAAGTACGAGGTGGGACGTAGCGGCAGATGCGTTCGGACAAATAAGCTGGGCCAGAACCGTATAGAGCTTTAAAGGTCAAAACCAGCACTTTGAATTGAGCCCGGAATTGGACCGGCAGCCAGTGGAGCTGACAGAACAGGGGGGGGTGGTAGTCTGGCTGCTGCCCGTTGGACTAGTTGTAACTTCCGAACTGTCTTCAAAGGCAGCCCCACGTAGAGCGCGTTGCAGTAATCTATTCGGGATGTGACCAGAGCGTGGACGACCGTAGCCAGATCAGACTTCCCAAGGTACGGGAAGTCAGGTTAAAATACAATTTAAATATAATAACTACAATTAAAACTGTATTTAAAATTCACAATCATACTTGGACATCTGCCATCATACAAATGAAGACATTTATTTCTATTAAATTACTACAGAAGAAATTCTTAGAATGTAGATGCTAGTGTGGATTTAACCTATATCTTAACCCCAAGACAAATCGGTGACCTAGAGCCCTTTCGTATGGTACAATTACATCACTATGATTCCTCTTTAACTGCTATGAATCTATTCAGTGGAATCCTGTGGTTTATACATTGGTAAGGCACTAGAGCTCTCTGGTTGAAGATTCTAAATACGTAAACTGAAAATCCCAGGATTTCACAGGATGTTGTCATGGCAGTTAAAGTGGAACCTAAATGCTGTTATTGTGTAGTATGAAAGACTCCCTAATCCGTGAATAGACTTGGCTGTTGGAGTTTTTCATCCTTTATTTGAAAACGTGTCCCAAGTTCTAGACTATTTTTGGAATGTCATTTAAAAATGTACATTTAATGGAGGTAATATGCTTCCTTTCTACCAGCATAGTTGAAATATTAATGCAGTACTTCAGACAAACTTTGCTTTGGAGGGCCCAGTCATACCATTGAACTGAAGTCTTGTTCATTCATGTACAGAGGATAATTTGTTTTCTGAGTGCAGAAAACAGAGTGTGTTGGAACCAGACGAAGTTGGCTGAACAGAAGACTTAGTCATAATCTAAATCCCATATTAATTTGATTTGAGAGGCTTTGTATTTGTAGCTGAGAGGGAAAATATATATGTAACTGCTGTTATTTTTCTTTCCCAAAATCTCCCCATGTCCTATGCCTCTTGCATCACTTTAGGTCCAAAGAATTTATAGATTTGTCAAAAGAAAATTCCTTGACCTGCTGAAAAAATAACTCTACAGTGCTTTCCATGTCTGGTAGCGTAACCTAGCTTGTCACAAAAAGAACTGACCCCATGAAACTTGTATATTCATTTCTTGAAGTGTTAACAAAGCATTCCTTTGCTCTTGAATTCCAGGATCTTGGTTGGTGCCCCAACGGCAGATTCTAAATACAGTGCTTCACTTAAGTCTCCGGGAGCTGTTTTTAAATGCAGAGTTCACACTAATCCAGATAGGAGGTGCACAGAATTGGACATGGGTCGAGGTATGTATGTATGGGTACCTCCTGTTTACTGAATTATGTTGTGGATATTATCAATGTTGGGGGAGAATCACCATTGCTCTTCCTGTATCATTGGTTTGCTTTGGTGTACCTTGTTGCTCCAGAAATTCCTTTGGGTTTCCATGCAATACTGATAATATTTTAGGTGGCTGTATATCAGTGTTGCTAAACATTTGCAGCCCCTTAAAGCTCACTGTGTGTGTTTTTGACTAAAAAAGACCCATGTCGCCCAAACACAAGACATAAACTATTTTTTAAAATTATTTAGAAATTAATTTCTTTTACCAGTATCTTCACCAAATTGGCATTCGCGTTTCGCACATTTCTAGTGAGGTAGTTGATTATTTAGAGGCGGAAACATTAGTGGCATTTATTACCTTGTTGACTTGCTTGAACAATGGTTCCCTTGGATCATATCCTTCTATTAAAAAGGTGTTTGCTAATATGGATTCATCTTTACTCCACTAAACATAAAAACTAATTGTAAAATGAACTATGGTTGTTGTACGCCTTCAAAGAATTTCTGATTTCTGGAAACACTAAGGCAGATGTGTCAAACTCATTTTCATTGAGGGCTACATCATCCTCATGGTTGTCCTCAAAGGACCATTGAATCCTTGGAGAGAGAATCTGTGAATACAGAGGGCCAACTATCATTTTTTTTACATAGTGGTTTTTTTTTACCCATTATGGGTAATTTATATGACAACTCCTGTCATTTTTGATTATCTACCATGTGGACTGGGGAAAAGGGAATTGTAATCTAAAGCACTTGTGGCTCTGAGGCTGGGGAAAGGTTGAAGGACATTTTAAAGTCATATATACAAGCCCTGTATTTAAATTCAACCTCCACTATTCTGACTAAACAGAGCAAACTGCAGCCTTCTAGATGTTAATATATCACAATTCCCATCAACTTGAGTCATAGTGTCTAATATTGAGGAATACAGGATTTGTAGTCCAGCATATGGTGGGCCATAGGAAATGACATGGCAGCCCTGAGTTTAACACATGTGTCATAAGGAAAACCCATTACTGGGCTTTCTTTGCGAAAAATCATTCAAAGGGCCTTTATCCTTGCCTTCCTCTCAAGCTGAGAGAATGGCATGCCCAAATTCATCAGGGGTTTCCATGGTTGATGAAGAATTTGCACCATGGTCTCCCACTGTCCTAATCCAACACTCAGATCATTACATCATCTTAAAAATTCAAAATCACAATTAACCTTGATTAAATCATATTATTATTTTTTCTTCTGGCCTTGTTTTAGCCAACATTCCAGGAATGCCATGTGGGAAGACATGCAAAGAGGACCGAGATGAGGAATGGATGGGTGTCAGTCTAGCAAGGCAGCCTACAGCTGGAGGAAGTATACTAGTAAGTTCCTTGTTTCTTGGTCTCACTGAAATACAAAGCATTGCCAGCATTAAAAGTGTGTGAATTAAAGTGCTTTACCAATTATTGTGATGTTTTGCAAGTCTGGTTCAGTCTGTACTCCCTTCCCCAGTTTAAGGGGAAGGCAAATGTCATTCCAGGACCAACCATGCTTCTTGAAGGAAAGCTTCAGAGCTCTTACACCTGCTTTTTAGCCCCTGAGGGGCTTCCTTTTTCAAAGCTGTGGTGGCTTTAGGACTTGGAACTGAATGAATGGCACTCTATATTCCTATGAATGCGTCTGCTCTCTTTCCTCTTTTCTGACTTAATTTTGTTAGAAAATTAGTGTTTCCTGCATTTGATGTTGAATGTGTATGGATCAAGACCATAGTTACATGATAACCCATGACATAATTTTACACGTAGACTTAAATTTAGACTTCTAGTAATATTAGGTAAGTGAGCACTGAAGGATACACACTTTGTGGGTGGTCTGAATGAGGCCATTAGCTCAAGTACAAATATTTCTATATTAACAGTGAATGGAAAAAAAGAACTGAAATGTATAATGGCTCACACCCAATGGTTGCCTCTGCTCAGGGTTGCCAAATCATTAATACTTATGATTACTCTTCTCATATTATTGCCATGAAGCGTTAAAGTGTGTTGGATGGCTTCTCGGAGTTTCACCCATGGTTCTCATGAATATCCGAAATCTTTTGCCTAGTTTTTTTTGGATTCTCCAAGTCATGAAAAATATGTATGTTTCCAGGATCCAAGGATCCTCCATGTACAGCGGTCTATGTGATAATATATCTTTAAACCGAGAATGTGGTGCAGCTGGCTAAGTGTCAGCTGCATAAGATCTCTCTAACCAGTAGGTCATGAGTTCGAGGCCTGCCCGGGTCGAGGTGGGTGCTCGACCTTTAAGTGTAGCCCGCTGTTGACCTTTGCAGCCCGAAAGACAGTTGCATCTGTCAAGTAGGAGATAAAGGTACCACATTAAAGTGGGGAGGCAAATTTTGACTGAATTATGAGGCCATTAAAGAACTCCAGGAACGCTGAGGAATGCGGAAGGAACAACAAAGGACGTTGGGAATGCTGAGAGATGAGGAGTGCGTCAGCTCCCCCTGGTGGCCAGAGTTTGCCTCTGTTTGTCTATATGTGTGTATGTGGAAACAGCAGGGATTGTCTGCTAAGTATGTGTACCTGTAATCCGCTCTGAGTCCCCTTCGGGGTGAGAAGAGCGGAATATAAATAAAGTAAATAAATAAATAAATAAACAAACAAACAGACATGCCGTTTCACATGAGTAATGTAGAAAGAAGTTTATGGAATGACAGACCTGGTGAGTGCCTAGTAGAGCTGAGTTGAAATTATAGTGTTGTGAATATTTTTTGTGAATCCTCAAAAACACCCCCTTTTTGTTGATGTTAGGTCTGTCTGTGTTTGTGCCAAGTCTTCACTCTTTAAAAAGTGAGTTTGGAGAGATCACCAAAATAAGACCTCTGTGCGGGCTTTGCATTTGGCACGCGTGATTTAGGGTATCTATCGTTTCACATGGAAACTGTTGTTGGCTCTGATGTATGTAAATAAATGGGTTTTTTTGAGTGAGTAAGGATATCAACCTACCTGAAATCTGGTAATTTTGCCCCCAAATTATAAAGATATTTGGTGCAAATTCTTATGTTATGTTAAGTGGTAGTTATTTTGATTAAGAGGATGTGTAGTTGTACTCTCTTTGAATTAACCCCCCCTCCCCCCACCGGCATAGTCAGCAAAATTGACCAATAGAGATGTAAGTGTGCCAATGCTCTATTAAGCTCTGGTTCTGCTAAGTAATAGTTTGGGACCAAAGGCAAAATGGAAGATTAGAGATTGAAAAAGTGCTGACAGGTTCAACTTGAAATACAGTTTTGGAAACTCTCTTGCATTTTAAAATATCAGCATGAGAATGAATGCTAGAATGGATTTTACAGTCCTATGGCTGTAAACTGGGGACAGTGCATTAAGACTTGGACATAAGCCACGAGTGTTTTAATCTTTCCCTTTCAAACACCTGTCACATGTATCATGTAATTTGTTATCCCCCATTCGTCTTTTCTCAAATTAATGGCATTGTAAAAATATTTTTGAAAAGACAAGTGACTAGTGGTGATAAGCAATATGGGTATAGTCAGAAATAAGTCTTACTGAATTTATTGTGTCTTGCAGGCTGAAACCTCACTCCCTAATTTTGTTATAGTTTATTCTATCTAGTGTTGGATTTTTGGAACACTTATTATGTTTATCACCTTCTGTACAGTATTGGTATTCATAGCAGCGGTGTGTTAACGAATGGAGGGGAGCATCACTACTCCACATATTTCAAGAAACAAGCAAAAATTTGTTGTAAGATTACTCCAAGGGGCATGGTGTCCTTTCCCCCTATTTGGAGTTCAAAATATTGACTTAGGGTACCTACAAAATGTGGTGGAAATGCATCCTGAATCCCCAGTAGACATTTTGGAACATACTAGAAGGTGGAGGGGAGCAAAACAACATTTGAACATTTTCGCAACCACTGTGTTTGAGTCATTTAGGGCATTTTCGCAAAAAATAAATAAATAATTTGTTACACCTGTGAGCCACAAAAGTAGCTCATGGGCCACATACAGCTTGTAGAATAGACTTTGTCTATGCTTGATTTAAAAGTCCATTGCAATAGTTCCCAGCCTGCTCTACCCAGATGCAGATCAACTGCAGCTTCTAGTATTCCTGATCATTGACTATGTTGGTTGGGCCTACAGAGAACTGAAGTTCAAAATATTTGGAGACCAAAGCTTATGAAATGATAGCCCAATGAATGGGCAGGGGCATATCTGATCCTTAATAGCAGAGTTGGACTTGGTTATCAACTGCGATAAGAGAATAGCAGAATCTTTTGTATCCACAGTGGAAATGCTCCACGAGAGAAGCTGTTTCCTGGACTCTCTAAATATAAATATTTCATGTTTTTTTTAAATAAAAAAGATTCTGAATGCAGTATGTGTAGGGAATTAAAACCATAACTGGGGGTGCTTGAAAGAGCAAATAACTGAGTTCAGTTTCTTATGAGCTTCCTTACATACATCTGGCTGTCAAAGCTGAGTGCCATTATAAACATCCTTTGTAGAGCTGCATTCCTTGTTCTGACATGGGCAAGCTTCACAGAGATGCTTATGGCCAGGAGTATTAATGGGCGGAAGTGAGAAGCAGCTTTATTCAGTGAAAAAGGGCATTCCCTTTGCTGAGTAAAGCATGTTGAACAGAAATGAGTCTGAAGAATGTGGTTTGTGTTGATAATATCACCATAGGTGTCCAAGTATAACAACAAATCCTCCTGAATGTGTTGCTTTTTGCAATTTAATCTTAAACAGAGGAACTTTGCTGAAAATCCTATTTGTTTCCTCATTGACATTGTGATTGGCTTCTCTTTATTCTGTGTTTCTGCATAAGCTTTCCCAAGCCCTGAGATCCTACAGTGAAATCCTTTGTTTAGTCATACCACTTTTACAAACATTACTAGTAGAAATTTGCAATTTGGCATTTTCCTGTGAATGCTCTTAGGATTTCATTAGACGGAGCAGGGGAAAATGGGGGAAAGCAGAGAAAATTGTCTTTTTTCATGTAGATCATCTTCTTTGCATGAGATTCCATTCTTTAAAGAAGACAGAGAATTTACTTACCCAAATCACACAGAATCATCTCCTCCCACCTCAACCATCTGCTTAGAGGAGATACAAGGCATCATTCTTAAGACACCGCTTCTGGGCTCCTTTACATTCCCTTTCAATCCTATTACTTTAGAGCAGTGTTTCCCAACCAGTGTGCCGTGAGCGATCATTGGGTGTACCATGGGAAATTGGCACTCTCTCCCCTCCTAGCAGCCCCCTCACAGGTTTCCAAGAAACAAATTGAGCCTCTCCGCTTGGAATTTTTTAAAATTACTATTTTACTGGATTTTTCAAGAGTTGCTCCCTCCCCCCCCCCCCCAAAGGAACTTCATGACATCCATAGTTAACTGGAAGCAAGTTTCACTCAGGGTGAAATTTCACAAAGGTCTGGAGAACAAGCTCTATGAGGAGCAGCTTGAAGAGCTGGGCATGTTTAGCCTGAAGAAGAGAAGGCTGAGAGAAGACATGATAGCCATGTATAAATATGTGAGAGGAAGTCATATATATGTTGTGTTCACCGAAACAGGCCCAGGTTTCACACTGAGTGTATAAACACATTTAAAAACATATTAACTATATGTATTACTGTGTTAGAGTGTCATTTTGTGTCATTTTGGTTGGTGGTGTGCCCCGGGATTTTGTAAATGTAAAAAATGTGCTGCGGCGCAAAAAAGGTTGAAAAACACTGCTTTAGAGGAGACTCAAGGCACCATTCTTAAATCAGACCACTCCTGGCCTCCTTTATATTCTCTTGCAATTCCTTTACGCTAGAGGAGACCCAAGGCACCATTTTTAAATCAGACATCACTCCTGGGTTCTTCTTTGTTCCCTTTCAATCCTCCTACTTTCAAGGAGACAGGAGGCTATCTTAAGGCAGATCCCTCTTCTCAGGGCTCCTATCCTTTCCTCCAAATCTCAGTCCTCTCCATTGTGAAATAGCACAATTTCGGAAGCCAAGATTACTATGACAGGAAAAAACAGTGGTAATATCTTGAAACTTTGGTATTTCTAATGATTAAATGAATTTTTAAAAATTACCATGCCAGGCTCATGAAGTAGGTTTTGGGAAGAGAAATGTCAATGCTTGGTAGGAGACATCCCAAAGGAATGCCTATCATTCTGCAACACTGAAACGATTCAATATGGCCTAATTTGACAGATCCCATCCCATTTGATTTCCCCCACTTTTTCCAGTTTCCACACAAATCATGAGCTCAGAAGATGATTTCTCCCCATCTCCTGTTTCCCCCCACCTGTTTCCACATACTTCTAAAACGGTTCACTAAGAAAACATCACAGATGGCAGGTAGAAATCTGTCTGCATCGTTCGATGGATTCTGTGATGCTTCACCAGGGAACTGTTGGACACTTGTGATCAGGTCCTTAGTGATGAGGTCCTTAGTGTTTTGTAGCAACATGCTTTATAAGGTGGAATATTTCTGCAAATAATTATTTTTTTTGTTTTAAAATTTAATTGTCATTGTTAAAGCTTTGTTTTGATATACACTTGTAGATGTGGAAATGATAGCTTCATTCCTTAACCTTCAGCTCTTTGAAAGAAATGAAACAACTGCATGTTCCAGCCATGGATATAGTGCAACTTTGTGTGAAAATAATTTTTTTCTACTCCATCACAGGCCTGTGCACACCGTTGGAAGAACATCTACTATGAGACAGAGTACATTCTTCCTCATGGGTTTTGCAACATCATCCCACCCAATCTGGGGCCCAATGGTAGAAAACTATTACCCTGCTATGAAGGTAAAAAATTCTTGTTTTTTCAAATCATTTCAATGACTTCGTAATAGAGAAGGTACTATTCAGTTCCCTATAGAGGTCATGATGACACACTGTACATTTCAGCAATCAATCTTCCTTATGTGAAGATAAACAATGTCTGGATTGCCAAGATTAGCCAAGACTTTGACAAACAGAAACAATATAACTAGGGAGGAAATGGTTCTGAAGGATCATTCTGCAACTCAGAAATCCTTCCATTGGTGTTTGTGTCTGAACGTTATTTGAAGGCAGCATAAAATGTCACTTTTTAAGCAGACTTTTCTTTGTTGGCGATTTCAAACAGTTAAAACAATGGAACTATATATACGTATGTACAGTGGTTTGTTTTTTAACTGCTCGAAGCTCATGTAAATAGGGAAGGCAACCAGTCTTGAATTGCTTCTTTTCTTGCTCATGTCCTTCCCTTTGCCTTGGTAGAGCTATTGTCATGACCACTGCTCTTTTCCAATGCAATTACACAATCTGCAAGATTTCTTGGGTTTGTGCTAGCAGGACCGCAAACCCTAATGATAATGATGACTGCCTCCCATTCCAGCTACCTTTGGTGTCTTTGTCTATTCATTTATATTATTCTCTTCTCTCCATATTGAAACCCAATGTGATTTACAAAAATAAAGCAAACACAATTAAAGCCAGTTATGTAAATATAACTCAACAGTACATAGAAACAGAAGCTTTTAAAATGAGTCGATTTAAAGACAAAAGATGGGAATCAACAGAAGAGCACACCACAAAACAACACCACTAAAAGTCCTCAGAGTCAATTCCTAAAAAGTCTGGTGAAGGAATGACAACAATGGGAAGGTGTTTAAGAACTGCTTCTTCTGTTCCTATAATATTGATATGAAAGCAATGATACCAATCCAACCAAGTACTAAGATCTTTCACAGAGAACCTTGGGGGGGGGGGGGGGGGTCTTAGTTATGGATTACCTTCCCAAAAGCTTTAGAATGATGTTACATATTGGTAAGTATTGGTAGTTTTAGTGAGCATTCTGTCTTTCTGTGTTGATTTGCATGTATGTAATTTATGCCGTCACACTCTTACTACTGTTGTTATGTATTTTCGAAGATACTGTAAACTCCCTTCGGATCCCCCCCAATGAATGATATAGAATAGTGGTTCTTAACCTGGGGTCCACAGATGTTTTGGCCTTCAACTCCCAGAAATCCTAACAGCTGGTAAAGTGGCTGGGATTTCTGGGAGTTGTAGGCCAAAACACCCGGGAAACCACAGGTTGAGAAAAACTGATATAGAATGAATCTTGGGGTTTAAAAATATTTGTCAACCTGCCAATTACTGTTTTTTAGCCTTATATTTGAACAATGGTGGGCAGCTATCTGCTATCTAACTTAGGTCAGGTTGTGAGACAATAGTAAGTCCCAGTTTAGTGACTGAAGGCAAATGTGTTATCCTCTGCCCGAAAAACTCCTCTATAAGTGCTCTGTGGGCTCGGCTCTCCCTTTCTTAAGTAAAGGGACTCTTATAAGCTTGGTAACCCAACCACCCCCCAAATGGTGGTGGGAATCACCTTCCATCTTCTTATCCAAAGTAGCCATGCTGCCTGGTAATGGTGGGACTTGTAGTCCAACTAAGAAGGTTGGGGAAAATCTACAGAAACGTATCATGAAAACCTGTTTGCTTGCTCTGCCAGTGAAATTATTAAACCTGAGTAGCCTAACAGACTTCTTAATATCTGTTCTTCATCATGCTTGCCTACTGCTCCCTCTTGCTGCCCCGCTTTATATGATGTCATGTATGTCAAATCTTAGACCATAGGTTTCATGGGGCAGGTACCTATATTTTCTTTAACAAAATCACTTTCTGAATTGGTGCCATGGGTTTATGTTCAATTTTTTCTTCCTTAAACTCAGAGTCTGACATGATGCGCTCTCATTTTATCCTTACACTTTTATCCTACTGCAAGTTAGGCTGGGTGGAAAGCTAGATTCAACCAGTGTGCTTCATAGAGGATGTTAATTTAGCTTTTCCACAAAACTGTCTAGACTTTCGATATCTTTTTGGTTGGGTGCCAAGAATTAGGTTGGGTGCCAAGTATGAAGACTTAGGAATCTTTTTGGATGGGAACAATACTTTTTAGTATTTTCATTTGCTTGCTATTGGTATTAGAAGAAGTATCCCTTAATGCCATCATTGGCTCTTCTTTTCCTTAGGGGTGTGTTGAAGTGCTAGAGCTTTCTGGATAAGTTGGGGAGCTTATGTCCAAGAGGGAAGTTTACCAGATTCTATTGAGATGGGACTTAGATATTAATCTATATATATTAAAGAAGAGCTGTCGTCCTGAGTAGCCTACAGACAGCAAAACCACACAACGCAGACACACCAATTCAGGCCACATACACACAAAACCCAACGAGGTATGTTTACAACACGTAAAAATCACAAAAAATTAAACCAACACGCTAAAACGCTAAAAAACATGGGGAACTACACTTCCCAGCATCCCCTGCGCCAACGATGAACACCGCACGTGTATGGAAATATTCTGCACACGCCCAAACACCTTCTCTCCCCTCCCCCCCCAGCAAAGAGGAAAAACAAAAATACATTTCTAATTCTCTCCCCTTCCCCCTGCCCCAGGGCAAAAAACCCCCCAAATCTACAAACCCGCTAGGGGTCAGCCAGGTCCACGTGCCCCCCTTGCCCTCAATAACGGCAAGGTAAGAGCACTAGAGTGGCTTCCAGGCCGCCTACTTAGGCGTGGGACTACACTTCCCAGAAGGCACCGCGCGGCCACTTCCCGCCCATCGCTGTCCATTCTCCGCCCTCCTCGCCACTGAGCAGTGCGGAGCCGGAAGTAGGCCCTCACCTCAGAGAGAGGCAGGCAAGCAAGTAGGCGGGAGGCTGGGTGGGCAGCCATGGGGACCCGCGTCAAGTGAGTCCGGGCACCAGGGAGGGGAGAAGGGCGAGGGGGAAAGGGGAGGGGTGCCGCCTTTGCACGAGCACTATTGTGCGCACATCCAAACCCCTGCTCTCCCCTCCCCCCGCCATGAAGGAAAGTAAACAAAAGAACCCATACCAACCCGCTGGTAGGCAGCCTGGGAGGAAAGGGAGAAAGACAGAAAGGAAGACCGGGGAGAGGAGAAAGAGAGAAAAAGAGAAAGAGAAAAGGACGGAAGGAAAGAGATAGGAGACAAAGAAAGAAAAAAGGAAGGATAGCAGGAAGGAGGGGAGGGGAAAGGAAGGAAAGGATAGAAGGAAGGAAGGAAGGAAGGAAGGAAGGAAGGAAGGAGGGAGGAAGAAGAAAGGAAGGGAAGGATAGAAGGAAGAATGGATGGAAGGAAGGAGGGGAGAAGAAAGGAAGGAAAAAAAGGAAGGATAGCAGGAGGGAGGGAGGAGAAAGGAAGGAAAGGATAGAAGGATGGAGGGAAGGAAGGAAGGAAGGAGGGGAGAAGAAAGGAAGGGAAGGATAGAAGGAAGAATGGATGGAAGGAAGGAGGGGAGAAGAAAGGAAGGAAAAAGGAAGGATAGCAGGAAGGGGGGAGGGGAAAGGAAGGAAAGGATAGAAGGATGGAGGGAAGGAAGGAAGGAAGGAAGGGAGAAGAAAGGAAGGGAAGGATAGAAGGAAGAATGGATGGAAGGAAGGAGGGGAGAAGAAAGGAAGGAAAAAGGAAGGATAGCAGGAAGGAGGGGAGGGGAAAGGATAGAAGGATGGAGGGAAGGAAGGAAGGAAGGAGGGGAGAAGAAAGGAACACATAGACACATACACACACACATATATACATGCACAGAAATATACAAATATACACATACACACATACATACACACATCTGTACTTACACACATCTACACATATACACGCATATACATATACAAACACACATATACATAAGTACACACATATACACGCATATACATATACACATATACATAACTACACACACAATCCCCAAGTTACAAACATCCCATAGCAACGCGTGGCCTGGTCAGCTAGTTAAGTATAATCAATAGATTTATGTTTAATCTTCTGTGGGAAAGGCATGGATGAGCCTCTTCCAATGTGCTGATTTTCCAGCAAATGAATTTTCTTCAAGGCCAGACTGAGGTTCTATCTAATATAGTTTGAAACTGTATTATGTGGCAATGTAGATGTGGCCTGAGTTCTGAAACAGTAGTGGAGACAGAACAAGCTGTCATAACAAAATATGCAAAGAGCTTAGTTACACTGGATTTTGCAGTTGGCAACTGGTTCGTTTGGTTGGTCCAACTTTCTCTTGTGTGACAGCTAGCTAATCTAGGGAAAAAATAGAAAAAAATAACTTAAGAAAAGAAAGAAACTATTATGTGTCTGGAAATTGTAACTGTTAGTACCTCAGATCATTAATAAAGTGTTTGTAGACTTAACAACTGGAGTGGGAGGGAATTGTCTGGTTTTGGTTCCATCATAACCCAACAGCTTCAGCTCATCTGTAATAAAATGAAAGGAAACCATAAAATTCCTCCCACTTTAGAGATTGGCTTGGATTGTTTTTTCCTTTCTTTTGGCAGGATTGGTTTTGAAGGACGGAGAATAACCTACAGGCCGTAGCGTGTGTGTTTCATGTAGAGAAATACTAATTAAAAGCTATTGCCCGCCTGTGTTTGAATGTGACATTCCTTTGCGGGGGGCGGGGGCAGGATAGTTTGCTTCCTTTTAAAAAACAAAAATGTCTCAGCAACCAGATATCAGGCAGGAATGGGTATAAAAATAGAAACATGTGGACCCAAAATCCAGGAGGCTGCCAGCATGGAATTGCTGTTTTGATGGAGCTGATTGTGCAATTTATTGTGCTCCAAATGGGACTGAAAATTGGGGATTTGTTGAGCTAGTGTGTCAGTTGCCAAGATGCATTGTCACAGCGGTTTGCTTTTCATGAACACTGAGCTTTAAAAAACAGTTAATTAACTCCATCCTCCTTTAAAGAGATGTCTAAGCTCCATTGCTCTGAATAAGTAATGACTTCAAATTGATAGGGATCCTCCCTTCCTAGAATAATCCTTTTTAATGTACCCTCCAGGAAGAAACAATTTTTTTTGGCTGGGAACCTGCAGCTATTGGGAAAGGACGAATGGAAACAGGGTGGGATAGAAACAGAACAGGATGTAATGAGCAACTACCTAGAGATCCAGTACTTACTGGACTCAGGCTTTTTGCTAGCTAGATCTTTCCCTTGGTTTGTATAAGGGAGGGTTTCATGGTATGTCAATGATGGAAAGATCCTTGTGCTAATGGGTTAGATTTACAAGGGTTGAATGAAAAGTAATGCCTCCACCTTCGTTACTTGGGTTTGTATGGGAATATTTTAATAAATCAAACACAGAAATAATCCTTAGAATGTGTTCATCAATGTAGTTTTAAGTCTTAATCTCTCTCTTTTACCTCTCTCTTCTCCTCTTCCCTCCAAATCTTAAGATTATATAGTTCCCAAAAAGTAGATATTGAATTTATTTTAATATTCCAGTTCTCTCTCCCTCTTGTCTCCATTTTTGTTCCTAAGTTATTATTCCCTTGTTAATATCAAGCTGCCTTCTTTTCCCGCAGTGAAGTGATTTTATTCTTTGAAACTTATGTTTCACAGTATCTTCTTAATCCTTCTCCTCCTCTCCTATTTCTTATGAATGTGAATTAGACTGCTTTAGCCTGGGTCTTGTCCAAGACTCGGATTGCCTTGCTGTGGTCCGTTGTACCCGGTGGGCTTCCTCCCGAGTCTTTGGATGCTACCCTTGAGGGGTAACATCTCTTAGACCATCGTGGTTTAGCCCTATGGGTTTTGCTGTCTCCCTGGACTCAATCAGCCAGGGAGAGGGAGCTACGCGCTCTACCAACCACCTTGCTCAGCTGAGACTTTGAGAGCCCTCAAAGTGTCCTACCAGCAGCCATGCCATCCACACCGGAAGTGCCATCTGTTGAGGAGTTACGAGGTGGAGGCATTACTTTTCATTCAACCCTCGTAAATAGGAAAAATTCTACATAATAGTCCTGTTCTTTTTTTACTCATAAGAATATAGATTTATGACATTCATTTTATCCTTCTTCCATTCACTGTTTTTGCTGTGGGAAGCCTCCTATACTAGCTTGTGTGGTTCTCTTGGAGAAAGTGAAATTTACAACTGATGTCTGGTATAGTACAGGCAGTTCCCAAGTTTCAAACATCCGACTTACAAACAATTCATAGTTACAAACGGGACTGTGGCATAGGGAAAGTGATGCCACATTATTTACCCGGCCACTTGAAATGAAAAAGCAGGCTTAAGGAGTGCGGTGGAGTTCTGCCCTGAGTGGAAATGTTGCATTGGATGGCAACTGTAGCATTTATGGATGGTTTATGCCATTTCGAACCAATATCAGGCAAAAAATAATCATCCCCAAATTGACCTGGGAATAAACTTGAAGGTGAGGAGATGAGGAGGTGACGAACTGCCAGGAACTTTGTGAGCCACATTTTCTCTATCCCTAGAGTAAAGGAAATGAGCATAGGAAGTAAGAAATTAGATTTCATTCTTTGATATAGTCACGGTGCATGGGCAACAGGCACTATCCAGAATGACCTTGTGAACAACATCCTGCCTCAAAATAATTCTGAGAAAAAAATGATGATTTGAATAGAATGCCACATTCTTTCATCCCTACTCCAGATAAAATGCCTTCATTTTTCATGTACAGGATCTCGTTGAAAAATTAGCATAACTATATAAACTCTTCATTATATGCCTTACTGCAAATATGCTGGAGGGTCAAATTTAGCTGCCCAATTTCCTATGTAAATTCATAGTTTTCCTATGACTTGTACTTTAAAAATGGCAGTCTTGACACAGAACAATTATTGTTTTCTCTCTGTTATTTTCTCAAAGTGGCTTTGAATGCAATCTTGATAATGGAATGAGCGGAAAGTGCAAGATGTATGTGTGTGTGCAACTGTGTATTAGTAAGCAGATTCTTAACTTCTGTTCTGCATGCCATAGAGATAAGAAGAAATAGCCATACTTCCTCTTGCCCAAGCTTTTCTCTCTTGCTTTTCCTGTAATATACATATAGTTACAGTTCTCAGAGTAAACATGTGCCATTTCGTTTCAAATATAGACGTGTCTACTGATGAACATGCATTATAGGAAGAAATCTTGCAATCCCACTGGTATCATAATTCCACTCTCAATGTATTGAGGCTACTGATGGGGTGTGGGGCAAGTCATTATTTTCTGTGATCACATAGCCCTGTGTAGCACATGTGTACCATCCATGTCCTTACTTTACTAATATGCACATGTGAAACTTTTTGTGAACCTGTGTCAATCAGGATCTGCCTTACTTTGACGAACTGCACATGTGTAAATTGGTACATACATAGAGGCTATTCAGGTATGTGTTTAATGTGAATATGGCAAGAGTATTGCCCACAGTTACGATGCGGGGAAGAGTAATCTGGGCATCTCTACAATCTTCACATCTGGATGCTTGCAGGTTTTCCATCTTGGCTTAGAGCAGTGGTTCTCAACCTTTTTTTGCCAGGGACCACTTGACCTGGGACCATTTTGACCAGTGACCACTCTTCAGCATTAGTACCAAAAGGGTTATGAATCAGATTTTTGTCAATTTTAGATTTGGTTTGGTTATTTGGGGTGCTGATTCAGAAAATTGTATTGGATTGACCACATCATCTCTAGTTTCTGATACAGAACCTATGCCACCCAGTAGTCACCTTCTGCTAACCCATAGAAAACCATATTTAATAATCTAGAGTGGATGTGGTATATCCATTGCACCCCAAATTACCCCAGGAACAGGCCTAAAAATGAAAACACCAAGGTGCTCCCACGTGGAACGGCTCTGCTCAGGGGGAGGGAGGAAGAGAAGAAGCAGCAGTCAGGAGACTTGCTCTTGCGCTTTTCGTGGGTAGTCAGCCTCTTCCCTCCTGACATCACCATTGCCTCGGCACTATAAGAGACCAGCCGCTCTCATTGCAATGGACCATATTATAGTTCTTGCGGACCACTGGTGGTCCATGGACCACAGGTTGGGAACCACTGGCCTAGAGCGACTGGGATGAATAAATATTTCCTGCAGCCCTTAGGAGATCTTACGTGTAGCCGATCAACTCTTGTATAACAGTCTCTTTCTTTCTGTTTTTCTATCTATCTATCTATCTATCTATCTATCTATCTATCTATCTGTCTATCATATTGCATGGTTTGTCACCAATTTAAATATGCCAGTTTCTATAGGCTTTGAGCTGAAGTACTTTAAACAAATCATTTTTTCTACTGCTTGTTACCAATATAATACAATACTGTACCAATACAGTAGTTGATAGCAATAATAGCACTGATGTAGTGTTTGAGTATTGGACTAAGACACTGGGAGATCAGGATTTGAATCTTCATTTGACCATGGGAACCAACTGGGTGACTATGCGCCTCAGAGGAAGACAAAGGCACACCCTCCCCAAACATGCCCTGCTAAGAAAGCTCCTTGATCGATTTATCTTAGGATCACCATAAGTCAGAAATGACTTGAAGCCACACAATTAAAATAACAAATAATAGTACTGCCTGTTCTGTTCCTGAGGCAGCCTTCTATTGAGTTAGTGGTCACAATGAGATTGCTTAATTTTCACAGCATGAGTAACCTTGGACTGTTTTCTACTGCTTTGGGAATTTAGTAGACCAAAATCTTGATTATTATGAAATGAATCGAGCTTTTAAAAAGTTTGTTTTAGATCAAATGCGGAATTCTGTTCAACACAAAAGATCTTTATATTTGTTAAAAGCACTGTCTCATCCACTTCCTTTTTCCTTCCTTTCTCTCTCGCTTTCTAATACAGAGCTTCCTCAATGAGGTTTATTATTAAGTTCTTGTGGTGTGTCAAACCATGAGGAATACATTTGGTTCTGAAGGAAAATCTGCAGAACGATTTTGTGTACATTCCTTGTAATTTAGCAATGGGTTGGTGGTTGGCCTGTTCTGGAGTGTTACCAGGCTACATAGTGGGTGTTTCTAACAACCAAAACATGCTGCCCAATTTTTTAAAAAAACAAAACAAAACCCTGAAATCCCAGTTATCCCCGGGAACACATTGCAAATAGCAGGAAGTGGCATTTCCTCCCCACCCTTAAGTGATAAAACACATTTTCATTGCTAGAGGTTCCAAAGTGAAGTCCGAAAGGGATAGAAACATACCACTCTGACCCAGACTGGAACCCTGAAAGACTGTGGGCCTCTTATTTAATATCCATTAAATGCTTTAGCAGCTTCACCTTGGCATAAGGAGCCCCGTGGTGTAATGGGTTAAACCCTTGTGCCGGCATGACTGAAGACCGACAGGTCGCAGGTTCGAATCTGGGGAGAGTGCAGATGAGCTCCCTCTGTCAGCTCCAGCTTCCCATGTGGGGACATGAGAGAAGCCTCCCATAAGGATGGTAAAACATCAAAACATCCTGGCATCCCCTGGGCAATGTCCTTGTAGATGGCCAATTCTCTCACACCAGAAGCGACTTGTAGTTTCTCAAGTTGCTCCTGACATGGGAAAAAAACTTGGCATAACTCGCCTTTTTCCTGTCCAGGGAAAATCTGTAAAACATAATTTTTAAGAGTACAAATAAGTCTTTATAATGCCTTCCACCTAATTCCTTCTTTCCTAGAACCCACTGTTCTCCAGGACTTCCTTGGAGGAGCAACCTTTAAGTAGGTTTGACATTTGGTTTAAATTTGTAGAGCAGATTCACCCAAAGTGTCTGTATCTCTCCCTCCCTGCAGCCTCACAACCAAATGTGCTGAAAGTCTGTGAAAGGAGGACAGAAGAGGGAAACAAACATTGGCACTGTCTTCATAATGTTTTAGTAGATAACATACCCTAATTCGAAAGGAAAGTGGAAAAGAACTCCTGGTAGATCTCTCTTTCTGGTGAATGTAAGAGTTCAGGTTCATCTTCTCATCTCCAGAATGGGGTCATAGCCCACAATTAGGAAAACTTTCTTTTTTATCGGACAACTTCCAGAATCTTCTATTTAGCATGTCTAGCAATTTATTATTTATTTACTTTATTTATATTCCGCTCTTCTCACCCCGAAGGGGACTCAGTACACAGACTAGCAGACAATCCCTGCTGTTTCAACATACAACATATAGACGAACAGAGGCAAACTCTGGCCACCAGGGGGAGCTGAAGCACTCCTCATCTCTCAGCATTTCCAGCATCCCTTGTTGTTCCTTCCGCATTCCTGGAGTTCTTTAATGGCCTCATAATTCAGTCAAAATTTGCCTTCCCACCTAATGTGGTATCTTTATCCCCTACTTGACAGATGCAACTGTCTTTCGGGCTGCACAGGTCGACAGCAGGCTACACTTAAAGGTCGAGCACCCATCTCGACCTAGGCAGGCCTCGAACTCATGACCTACTGGTCAGAGAGATCTTATGCAGCTGACACTTAGCCAGCTGCGCCACATTCCCGGTGAAATTGCCTCCTAGTAACGTTTAGTCCTTACACTTTTCAGTAGTAGAGCGGCTGTCTGTTATGGCTGAGATGGGGAATGATTGAAGCAAGCTAGTTACTGTGATAGTTCTGTCGTCATTTCAAAAAAAAAGATGGCTAGATTACAATTTTTGTGCATATTTACACATAAAAGGCAGTGGAAGAGATGGAAGTGAAAGAAGTGAACCAATGATGTGTACTTTCATTATGGTTTGGAACCTACTAAAAGTTTCTGTCAATCTGCCACTGATTGCTATTAATAAACCCTGAGTGAAAGCACTTCGATTCACTTTTCCTCCTCTTCGTTCTTTAGTTTCTTCTGATTCCATTTCTAGCCAAAGTGGTCAGAAGTTTGTTTTCCTCCGATTCAGAGGAAATGGGGAGGTATTTGTTTATTATGCTGCTGCTGTTCCTCCATTGCTTGCCTTTGACAATTCCCATGGACTGCGGCAACGGAGCTCACATATCTGAGGTTGATGGCATTCCAGAGATTTCACAGGGTTGGGCCCGGGGTGGCCTCCTGCAACTTAGTGCATAACGGCATATGTGGAGTGGAGCAGAGGGGACTGTGCAATTACACACCAAACACATCTGGCAGGAACTAATCTGACTGTGTTTCTTTCCCCCTCCCCCCTCCCTATCTTACTTCTTTTCCATATTAGAGTATAAGAAGAAGTATGGCGAAGAGCATGGCTCATGTCAGGCTGGCATAGCAGGCTTCTTCACAGAGGTGAGTGTCAGCGCTTTGGCAAGAAACTCAAGATTTCCCTGGTGTGTGCTGGAAAGAGATTTTGAATTAAGAAACTTCCCTTTGGCTCCAGCAATTTCCTAGCTGTTACACATTGTCTTTCATCCTAAACCCTTGCTTATGCTGCTCTGTGGGAATTTTATTTGATTTATTACATGCTTACTGATTCTGCATGCACCAACTTATTTAATGGATAACTGAGTGGATCCAGACATAGCAGCCTTACCTGTTCGTGCTCCCTAGCAGTAACAGACCACAACTGCCAGGCTATGGTTCTTTGGGAAGTTATAATACAACACATTTATTGTTGTGTTTTAAAATACGTTTTATGTTTTTAATAAATTGTGCACAACCAAAGGACTTTAGTTTTAGGATAGCTCAAAAATGTAATAGCAGTGGCCAACACACTTTTTGGGTGCCATAAATTGTTGACCTGTTTATGGATATATTTGACCTGCTGATTCCAAAAATGGCATATTAAATACAGAACATGCGCCATTTACCAGTCACCATTTGCTTGCCCATAGAAAACCATGATAACACTACATCTAAGAAACTAGAGTTGATGCCATCTATCAAATGCAATTTTCTGAATCATCACCCCAAATAACCCCAGGATCAGGGCTAAAAACCAAGACACTAAGAAAATAAATTGGACTGGAGGGTACCAAGTTTGGGAGGCTGAAATTGTTGCACCATAGCCCTGATGGATCCCTAAGTAAACCACTTGAGACCAGCCGTGATTAAATGCTTTATTTAGAATAAATGAATAGAGTAAAGAAGATGAAAATATAGTCCATTGGTGCCCCAAGCACCAGGGTATTGCAAAACAATCGTCCAAAAGTAAAACAGGATCCAAATAGGTAAAAGAGTCTTGATGCCCCAATGGGCTAAATCCAGGGATAAGTTCTTGAAACAAAGGCTTGGCAAACAGAGTCTAAAGGCTGAAAGGCCCAATGGCCCAGGCAAAGTTCCGTGAAAGCTTGGCTGAAGCTAAACGTTGGCAAGAGATGCCACACAGTACTGAGACCTAACTTAAATAGGCCTCATAGGCTTTGATCCTTACGACGCAAAGGTACGTCGTAACTGGTTCTCATGAGCCGATCTCCGGCTGGGCTTTCTCAAGCCTCCCGCATCAGAATGGTATGTCAACTCATTAGTGCCTGCACCTGGAAGGAAAGGAGTTAACCCGACTCCACTTTCCCAGCGCTTCTTATCGGCCTGGGATGGAGCTAAGCTTCTCCTGTCCTTGAACGTGGATTGAACTGGAGGCCTCTGCAGAGGCTTGCTTTCTGGCCTGGCTGGCATCTCTGAAACAACATGGCTCTGGTCTGGTTTGGCTAAGGAATGGGGCTGGGGTCTGACAGAAATGGAATGTAGGTAGTATGCTATCAAATCATATCACAAATGTCTAGCTCAGTGTTATTTGTGCTGACCTGTTGCATCTCCTCGTAATTTCAGACACTGATATTTCCTGGATATTCTATGATGTACAGGGAAATCGATACTTCTGTGTATACTTCTATACACAGTGTTGGCTCCTATGCACCTTTCCTATCAGCTCTCAACTGCTGATGGCAGTATATGCTGAGACAGAAGTGTGGGAATTGACACCTGTGTGGAGTTGGGAATTCTTTCACATTTTCAAATTCTTTTAATTTTCACATTTCCCTAGATGTTTTTTAGATTTCCACAGTGCATTATTATTATTATTATTAAACTTTATTTATACCCACCACCATCTCCCAGAAGGAAGGGAGGAAGTTGGATACCCAAACCATAAGAAGTTGGATACCCAAACCATAGGAAGTTGGATACCCAAACCATAGGAAGTTGGATACCCAAACCATAGGAAGTTGGATACCCAAACATTTCATGAGTCAAAAGTTCCTCACTAGTGATCTGCACAAAACGTGACAAACATCTTAAAAGCAAGTACAATTTTCTCTTATTTGGATACCAATCTTGACGACAATTCACTGATTTCAGGAATTACTCTGCAGACAGGCAAAATTAATCTATTTCCTGAAGGTCTCAGGTGCACTGATACAATATGACATACACTCACTAGCATCCCTCATCTGGAATAACGGGTGGCGGATTTCATATATTAAATGCCATCCTCACCTCTGGAAGAGATGCTTAATTACAGAGCGTATTTGAATTGCAAAACACATATGAAATGCCTGGAATCCTACCCTTCTGTCTCTTGTGGGAAATAATCTAATTTATGCATGAATACATTGTTAAAAATAATGCAGCACTTAGATAGTTTGTACTTGACAATGGGAAGTGCTATCTTTATGTTGTAAATCTGTTCGGTAATACTGGATTTCATAATTTGAGGAAAAGTTCAGTATTTGGAAATATCTAAACTTTTAGCCACATTTTGAATAGAGTCACTCCTTCTCCACATCATTGTCTGCAGTAGATGAGAGATAGATATGAGGCAGGGCTATCACAAGGCATATTTCATTACTGCCAAAAGCTGGGGACAGGACTGTAGTTCAGTGTATACAGAAGATCCGAGGTCTATCTCTAAAATCTCAAATTAAGAAGGAAATATAATTTGTATGCCAATGTTGGACAATGAAGAAAACTGCTAATGAGTTCTAGAACTCTCTCTAGAAACGAAGGTGACTATGCTGAGGCTGTTGTATTTTGGATGTATCATGAAACATGGTAACTCATCAAAGTAGAATTCAGTAGAAAAAGAGGATCATCATATTGCAGTTTGATAGACTTAAGTAAGCAAGTTGCATCCTTGAGTCTGCAAGACAGTTGATGACTGGGGCTCTTGGAGGACTTTTGCTCATAGGGCTGCATCAGCTCACTCAACAGCAAATAATAACAACAAAGCAAATATAATATTAAAAAATGTATGTTTTGAATTCTATCTTCTAACCTCTCCCATGCTGACAATAGAATTCTGGGAGTTTTTATCCCCATCTATTATTTTTCCAAGCTCTGAATATGAAAATTAGAGCTTCAGGAGATCCAAGGAGCTTTCACACAGTATTGGGCTAGATGAGGACAAGGTGTCTGACTTACATATATTACTATGTAAATGGGAAACTAGGCATAAGGCCACTGTTTTTGGTGGCAGCCGTGGGTTTTTGGTAATGTCTAGGTATGCCTTAGGCCAGTGTTTTTCAACCTTTTTTGAGCCGCGGCAATTTTTTTACATTTACAAAATCCTGGGGCACACCACCAACCAAAATGACACAAAATGACACTCTAACACAGTAATGCATATAGTTAATATGTTTTAAATGTATTTATACACTCAATGTGAAACCTGGACCTGTTTAGATGAACACAACATGGATATCCTGGCAGGAATGGCAGAAAGACACAAACTTCCCACACAAAACTCCCATAACCAAGAGAAAATACTATAAGAGTTTGGTGAGCATTGGCCTTGAGTTTTGGAGTTGTAGTTCACCTATATCCAGCGAGCACTGTGGACTGAAACAATGTTGGATCAGGACCAAACTTGGCATGAATACTCAATATGCCCAAATGTGAACACAGATGGAGTTTGGGGGAAATAGACCTTGACATTTGGGAGTTGTATTATTTGGGATTAATAGTTCCCCTACAATCAAAGAGCATTCTGAACCCACACCAATGATAGAACTGGGCCAAACTTCCCACACAGAACCCCCAGATGGCTCCCTTCCTGAATGGCTCTCTCCCTCTTCCACACCAGAAGGGAAGGCACTCACTCGGTCCATGGTTGCCTTCCTTCCTTCTTTCCTGCAGTTCGAAAGAAGAAGCTGGTGGACCTGTCTCGGACTGTGCTCCTCACTTCCTCTGCCGTTCCCCGCCCTCCCTCGATTGGAGGCTGGCTGGCTGGGGAAACGGCTGAAGGAGGTGTCGCCTCGGCCCCTTCTTCTTCGCTGCTGCCCGGCCCTTCCTCCTCCTCCCCCAAGCAGCAGCAGCAGGAGTTCGGCAGGAGGGGGAAGAAAGGGGGGAAGAGAGGTTTTACCGCGGCACAACAGATGATCGCTCATGGCACACTGGTGTGCCGCGGAACAGCGGTTGGGAAACACTGCCTTAGGCAAACCTGAAATTTAAGGGCATGTAAAAGAGATACATTTTTTCAATGTATCTAAAGGGGTCTTAATCCTTCTGGTTCATAGGCACAAGACATTTAGCACCTCAGTATTCAAAACATTTCAGTGGGATCTTTCTAGGTTAATCTGAAATGGATGGCAGCCTTTGTGATAATGTGTTTGATCACAGGAGCCATGTTAACAGCAGCTGTTTCCTGGCTTGTCTGCAGTATCAAGCCTGTTTCTTTTTCCCATGCTCTGAGCTCCCTCAGCCTGCTCCACATTCAAAAAGTAGCTTTGAACTTTCAGTGGACTGCCTATAGCTTCAGCCTTTTTTCAGAATAAGCAGGAAACGTAGATAAATGGATCCTGGGTCAACCAGACAAGTGCCTAATGTATGAGCACTCCGTCCTGCTAACGTATGCTGTTTTCTGATGAGAGATGGATTGGTTGTCCCCAGGGGACATGGAAACAATGCAAGTTTATTACAGATGGATCTGTTTAAATGGTCTCTGCAATGTCAGAGTGTATGCATGTTGTAGCTTTTTCAAGTGATCGAGGCGTGGGATAGGTGACCCGTGGCCGTCCAGATATGTCAGACTGCAAAGCCTATCCTTCTTCACAATTGTCTGTGACTGTCAGAATTCTGAATCCAGAAACATATGTCTGAGCTGGTTTTTCAGTCTGACACAGTGATGAGGGATAGTTTTTAGAGCATCTAAATGTTTGAGACCCATTGAGAGTGTGGAGAAATTTTGTGGAAGAATGCATAGATCCTGAAAGACAGGCCCAGAAATGGTGACAGAATTTATTGGTTTGCTGTCATGCCTCTGCGCCTTATAATTTTAAAAGTAAACCACTGCTCTGTGTTCTTCTCTGCACGGCTTTTATACACCCTTCACTCAAAATATATTACACTATGTAATAAATTTCGAAAAACATCTGTTCCTGATTTGAATGTGTTTTTTCCTTTTTAATTATGCGACATTTACTTTGAAAGTAGTTGTTATACTCCAGAAACTTTGTTTTTGTGGCTGCAACAAACTATACTGAATTGGTTGAGAACCGATGAGATATTCAGTGATAAACTGTAGCAAAATGTGCTGCAGGATGTCCTGCGAAAACAAAGTTTTTGCTGTTTAATACACCTTTTCCATGTTTTTATGATAGAATCAACCAGGAAATGAAATTTATAACCCAGGAACAAAAGTCATGTTACATAGTGTTATTTAATGTACAGCCCACAGTACTGTATATAAAACCAATAGTATCTTTTCTCAGAGGGACCTGTTAGAGAGCTCATTACAAATGGATTAGCTCCTCTGAATGTTTTCCTTACTGGGGTTCAGGAGCATGTCACTGTCAACAATTGAAGCTTTGCATCTTCTCTGTCAGTGGTGTGGTGCATCTGCTCCAGGATTTAGTCTGAACCTCAGAGGAGCAATTTAAGAAACTGAATCCATTTTGGAGGCTAACATTCAGTACCTTGAATAGCTCTGTTGGTGTTGCACTGAAACCTAGAATAGATTTGTTAGTCCGCTGATACTGGAGTTACTGCTCACCACTGCTTTCAACAACAGTATTTTCATTGTAAGAGGCGGCATATACCATGCTTTTGACAGTTTTCTATGGAACCCTGGTAACTTTTTGTATGTAACTCGGTTTACAGCTTCTGAACACCAAAATCATACCTTTAGTTCCTAGGCCAGTTGCTTTTTAAGAAAAGAGAGTGAGCTGATTTAGTTTAGGCGGTCTCCGAGTTACAAACATCAGACTTACAACTGACTCATAGTTAAGAACGGGGCTGAGACAGTAGGAAGTGAGATAAATCTATCCCTAGCAAGGGAAAATCACTTTTGAAAGAGTTATTATGGGGAAAAGGTATCTCCACTGAAGCTTTGTCGCCAATCCTTGTTTTCATAAGAAGCCAAATTTTTCCAAATCCAATAATTATCACAGGGGCAGAAAGCGAGGTGAAATCTTCTGAATAGGGGCACTGACAGCAAAACAAACCCCACAGGGGTGTTAAATCTTCCTTATGCTATCCAAAACATGCACACGCACACACACACACACAAACACACACATATCTGGAGTTAAAATTGAAATATACCTGTTCTAGCGTACATACAAATTCAACTTAAGAACAAACCCATAGAAACTATCTTGTTTGTAACTTGGGCACTGCTTGTACTAAGTATGTGTGTGTGTGTGGGGGGGGGGGGGGCACCACACTTTTCTAACTCTTTCCAGGCCAAATGTGAAAAAGAAAAGAAAGAGCCTCTCACAAAATAAATTCAGAGGTCTGGCTCGAATCTGTTAGTGATCAGAGCTCTGCTACTGTGCTCAAGTGGCTTCGTAAACAATTTATGGCATTTCTTTTTTGTTTACAAAAGTGTTCACAGCTTTCATGTCAATTGTTTTACCAATATGTTATAGTTGTAATTATTGACTAAGAATCCCCGCCATTTATATATTTTACATTTGGTGAAGTAGCATTTATGTAATGCATTTCATTTTCTTAATGTATGACAGTAGGTTTAGATTTTTTAAAAACTAGTTGAGCTTTCCTTAGGTTTTCCCTGATCATGTTTTTGGATTTTGAAAGCATTGTACATCTTCAGTCTTAAACAGGCTTGAGAAGACTGAAAGATATGGCTGGCATTGAGTTTTGCAGTTACAGATTGATAACCTAGAATTATAGATCTTTAACTGCTCTGTGTTCATTAATGTTTTACTCTAAAATGACATAAATGTCATCATAGCTCACTTGTAAAGCCAGTAATTTGTTCAATGAAATGTCAGGGTGCTGCAAGAAGACTGTGACAATCAGAAGCAAGAGCCTTCTTGCCACTTTGTTTCTTGGTGGGAGAAGGTGGTTGGGAACGTGATCTTCCTTCAGTCCTGAACAGACTTACTTCAACTGACTCAGTGGCAGGCTCTTTAGGTGAGCTTTTAAGGGAGTGAGGGTCAGGCCATTAAATATTTAGTTATCAAGGCAATTAAGTAGCCAATGTAGTGTATTGGTCTTACTTTCTTGATTGCAAACATTACAATGATGAAATTCTTCTTTTGCAGGAGCTGGTAATCATGGGAGCCCCTGGATCTTACTACTGGACAGGAACAATCAAAGTACTGAATCTCACCGACAATACGTATTTCAAACTGAATGATGAATCTGTGATAGCTAAACGGTACACGTACCTTGGTGAGTGATGTCTAGAGATCTGATTATCTTGCATTTTTTCCCTCTGATTGAAAACTGTCAACACATAGATGCCTAATTATTTTATTCCTGATAGTTTATTCTTAGTGACAGGAGTAATAATTATACCTGAAGTTTTTGGAATGACAGCTTGCACGTGTCTAGACATCTCTATCTGAACCATATTTGGGAAACATGTGGGCCTCTAGTATCATTGGATTACAGCTGCTTCAGCCCTAGCTGCCGTAATAGATGGCCAGGACTTACTGTTACAGTACAACAAAACCTAGAAAATTAAACATTTCCTTTCTGGTCCTGGAATGTTAGAGTAACAGTGAAGTCTTGGTTATATTCAGAAATAACCACTGTGGTGCAAGTGGATGGTTATGAGAACCAGCACACCAGGACAATAAACCAATTGGGGTGGTTTTCTTCTTCTAGTGTACATCTGCACTGTAGATTTAATGTGGCTTGGTACCAATTTAACTGCCATGGCTCAATGCCATGGAGTTCTGGGAGCTATAGTTTGTTGAGGCACGAGCACTCTTTGGTAGAGAAGGCTAAAGACCATGTAAAACATCTCCCAAAATTCCATAGCATTGAGCCATGGCAGTTAAAGTGGTGCCGAACTGCAATAATTATACAGTGTACAGTTCACCCCTATACACTGGGGATTGTAGTTCTTTGAGTGATAATTGAAGCTCTATCAGGAAAAACTCAGCATTCTAAAAGAATCCTAAAAATCTCTATACCTTGGAAAGTCCAGATATTTTATAATTATGTTTTGCTTGTAGCATAATGCTGGCCTTGCCTTATTTTGCTCTCCTTGATTAAAGTGGTTGTAACATATTTGGAAGATGGGTTAATCAATCATTTGGGGGCAACAAAATTAATTATCAATGATTTATTGTTGTGAAGAAAAGCTGCTAAGATAAGATGGTGAAAGGGACTTAGTTCAATAAACCTAATAAATTTAGGATTAGAAATGCAATGAATGCCACAAGAGAAATACTGTAGGTCTAATGGTTTCTCTCTAGTCCCTAGTGACCACTTGGTTTGATTATGGAAGCATTGACAGATCCCCATTTTCCTCAGTTGCTTGGCACATTAAAACAAAGCCATGCTTAAAAAATGAAATGGGACTGGTCTCTTTTCTCCATCCCATTGTTATTTGTTTATTTTCTTGTTTCTTTGGTGCTAAAAGATCCAAACACATTACATTACTTAGTGCAAGACTCTTGAGAACAGTGAAAATGAGAGATGGATGTATATGCTGAGCTTTTTGCTTTGAATAGTTTAAGCATTCTGTTTACCATGTAGATAAAAGGCCTATAATTTACTACAGAGGGATAGAATGGTGGCTCGAATGTATAAAATGATGACCTTACAAGGCAAAAGAGCTGAATCTTTTGCATTGCAGACTCTTCTGTTCCCATAATATATCATTTTTATAGAGGAGCAAATAACATTACATGATTGATTCTCCCTTACCGAACATCATTTTCCCTCTTTGATATACTATATATTTTACTAAAAAGATTCTTCCTAAAGTGGAGGTTTTCTTAGAGTATTCAGTGTCAATTTCCCCTTGCATTCATATTTTCTTAGCAGTTAAGAAACACTGGCTGTGTTGGATCATGTCAAGGGGTGTGTGTGTCTAGTCCAGTGTTTTATTCTCACAATAATCAGACAGATGCCTATGGGAAAGTTGCAAGCAGGACATGAGCACAAGAGCACCAGTTTGTTGGTGGTCCTCAGCAAACTAGTACTGAGAAGATATTGCCTCTGGCAATGGGAATAATATAGAAACAGTAGCCATATCCTCTCATAGGGTATCAAACCAATTTTCACCAGTTGGCACACCAGCCTTGTGGTTGCCTTCAAAGCCATTGAATCCACGAACAGAGAATGAGGCCAACCTATATTGTTTTTTACATAATGGTCGGTGCTTTATAGTTTTTACTCAGTTTGGGTCCATAGATGTTATTGCATCATGGGATTTGCAACTCAACAGCACTTGTGGCTCTGAGGTTGGGGAAAGGTTAAAGGCCATTTTAATGTCAGACATATCTACAAGCCTTTTATCTAAATCCAAAACCCAATCTTGTGAATAAACAGAACAAGCTGCAGCCTCCAAATGCTACTATATCACAAATTCCATGAGCTCTAATCATGATGTCTAATGATTTATTTTATTTTATTATTTCGATTTATATACCACCCTTCCCGAAAGGCTCAGGGTGGTTCACACAAGCAAAAACAGCATAATCACAACAACAATTTAAAATATGATAAAAACAATTAGGACAGATATGGAATTAGCAGCCTCTAGAGGTTAAACGCTTAATGAGGAATGCAAGAGTTGTAGTCCAGCATCTGGAGGGCCACATAAAATAACATGACAGGTTGGATTTGGCCTTGAGTTTGACACAAGTGCATTAGACCAATGACCTTTCAAAGCCATCAGATTGGTCCCATCATTATATAGTTGGTTGCAACTATAAACTCACCTGAATTCTTCTTAGAAGTCAATGTGACTAAAAGGCGACCATTGTACCTTGTTTATGTTATGAGATGGCCCACTACAAAAGACAATAATGTTTGCTTAAGTAGAAGGCATTAGGAAAAGAGGAAGATTGTGTTACAAATAGATAGACTCAATCAGGGAAGTCATGGTTCTGAGACTGAAAGACTTGAGCAGGCCTCATGATAATAGGACAACTTGGAGGTCTCTCATTCATGGAGCTACCATAAGTTGAAGACAGCTTTATGACAACGGCAAACAACTGCTAGAGTTTAACTGTGGAATGCAGGAAAGGTGTACTTCCTTTTGTCCTGAATCTACCACCACTTAACATCAGTCTAGGATGAGTACAGTACTCCCCAAACTCTAGTCTTCTCGGTGTTTGGGATTTCATCTTCCAGAATCTCTGAGCATTGATCAAGGCAGCTGAGGCTTTTGGGAGTTGGAAGTCCAAAACAGCTGGAAGACTAGAGTGTGGGAATCATTATCCTAGTATTGTGTCATGAACAATATTCCCCTAATCCCCTTTCTCAGATCATATATACGCTCATCCGAAAGGCGCTGAGTTTGGTTTGAGATCCCAGAAGCAAACCGGGGCCTTTCCATGTCAATTATATACGTAATTTCTTGATTCTCTTCCCTGTCCTCCTTTACATGCCTTATTTGCTCAACCAGCATAAAAAATGTGTTCATTTGCGTGAAACTATATACTGTTTCATCAGTCTGGGAGAGTGCATTTTTCAGTTAGTGCTTCTCTTCTTTGTGTATATCTAGTTTTTAATGCCACTTCTCAAAACCAGTCCTTTTGAAGGCAGATGCTATTTTCTTTGACATCTCTAAGGCATCACTCTAAACCAGTGGTTTCCAAACTTTTTTTAGCATACCGCCCCCTTTCCAGAAAAAAAATTACTCACCGCCCCCCTAGAAATTAATTTTTAAAAAATTTAATAGCAATTCAACAGAAATATATATGTATATATATGTGCAGTGGTTCTCAACCTTTCTAATGTTGTGAGCCCTAAATAAGGTTCCTCATGTTGTGGTGACCCCCAACCATATTTTCGTTGCTATTTCATAAATAATTTTGCTACTCTTACGAATTCTAATGCAAATATCTAATATGCAGGATGTATTTTCATTGTTACGAATTGAACATAATTAAAGCATAGTGATTAATCACAAAAACAATATTTTTGGGGGAGTATGGATAATGAATGATGGGATTTGCAGTGCCTTCAATCAATTCAGCTCTGACTTCCACAGACCACTGAGACCCCCATAAATTACAGAACTGGACCAAACTTGGCACAGAGAACCCACATGACCAACAGAAAATACTGGAGGTGTTTGGGAGAAATTGGCAGTGTTTAAGGGGAGATGTAGTTCACCTACATCCAGAGAGAACTGAGAACCCAAACAACTATGGATCTGGACCAAACTTGGCATGAATACACAATATGCTCTTCTCATTTGGGAGTTGTAGTTAGTGGGATTTATGGTTTACTTACAATCAAAGAACATTTTGAATTCCACCAACAATGGAATTGAGCCAAACTTGGTACACAGAACCCCCATGACCAACAAGAAATACTGGAGGGGTTTGGAATGAATTGCCTCCACCGGGGAAGGACGCGCTTTCTTCTGCAGTGGCAGGGAGGCCTTTGCACTGCAGCCTTCGCACTGCAATGCGTGTGGGGTTCAAAGCGAAGGGGGCAGGGCCAAAGAAGAGAGTTGGGTGACCCCTCCTAAATGGCCATTCATTCACCGCCCCCTTAAAGGGGTTCACCGCCCCCCAAATTCCCCTGAGCCTTCCACCGCCCCCTTGGATCGCCTCACCGCCCACCAGGAGGTGGTACCGCCCACTTTGAAAATCAGCGCTCTAAACAGTCACCATTTCATGTTTAAGAAAGATGGTCAATTGCTTGTTGATGCTTCCATTCTTGAACAGAGTGCCATTGAGGTTTTTTTGCTGAAGAAGTAGATCTCCAGCAGCATTGTTGTTGTTTAAGCACAAAGATATTATATTTAGATTCCTGGCAGAGAAGAACAATCATTTTGCTTTCAACCAGATGGCCGACCTATTCTTTGGACCTGTTTCCTTTTGTAAATGTAGTTTTCAATCCTTTCCTCTTCCCTGCTTCTGATCATGTTCTCTTAAAAAATTCCCTTTCAGGATATGCAGTGACAGCAGGTCACTTCTCCCAGCCGATGACCACTGACGTCGTAGGAGGAGCTCCTCAGGATGGAGGTGTCGGAAAGGTGTGGCTGTTGATCAAACTTTAGCTCATGTACAAATGTGGTGGCACTTGATGTTTTGAAAATATAAATAAGCAAAAGGGTTGGAACCCTAGTCATTGGGGAACACCCATGGAAATAGTTTATTGCTAATTACTTGGAGCTTCCTTGAACATGAGGGCAGGGGTGAGTGGGTTGTACAACTCTTCAAGGTCTCCTGGGAGGGCGATGTGACCTTAGGTCTTCTGAAATTGCCCTTCCCTACTTTAGAATCCAGTCATTGATATTCTGTATGTCAGTGTTTCTTAAAGTATCTGACTGGAATTTTTTTCTTCCAGTGGGCCAGAGACTTGTACTGTGTTTATTCCCATTGGCTACAATTGTTTCTTCCTTTTCTGGAAAATATCTAGGCAACCATAACTGGTGGCTCATGGAGTAGCTCTGGTCCATGGGCCACCACTTTGAGGAACACTGATTAATGGAACATATTCAAACCATTTTGGTAATGCTTGTCTTTCTTGATATTGCAGTAGTCTAGTATACAAGTACAAATAAACTGCTCATTGTGATTTTCCTCATGTAGCACTTCGGTTTTAGGAGATGACATCAGACTTAAATTGACCTAAACCATTCAAAAGTAGGGTAGAATTTTAAACCTAGGATTTTCTGATTTACAGCTATATGAGCTAAACATGATAATTGTATATTGTGAAATGGCAGATGGTTAACTCTTACCACCATTGTATTAAATAGTTAACTCAAGGACTCTTGTATGAACTTGCCTATACAGTGGGTTGGATTAGAGATTGCCCATGGAAGGTAACTGAATTCCTCTCCACCATGTCCCACAGGGTTCAAAAGAAAAAAAATCATGGGATTGGCAGTGCCATGGTAGCAATGATAGGGAACTGAAGCGAAAGGAAGAGTTCTTGGAAAATCAAATGGAGGCACCTTTTATCCCACTTACAGAGGGTGCCCAATAATATTTATTTATTTATTTACTATATTTATATACCACTTTTCTCAGACCCCAGGCGACTCAAAGCGGTTAACAATAGCAAAATTCAATGCTTAAAACATCATAAAACAGTTTAAAACAATTAAAACAATAGCATAATAAACAATAAATTAACCAGTCCAGGAACTAAGGCTTAGTTTAAGCTAAGCCTTAGTTCCTAGTAATCTCTAGGTCCTCTCTATAGTGGAAATTGTCCATAGAGTTATGTTGGAGGATGTAAAGAGGACACATTTTACCCTTCCTTCCCACTTACTACATATCATCATCCACTGGGGGATGGGGAGCTAGAGACTGAGGAGGGTGGAGAGGGTAGGGAAGTTAGTATTCATTGTCCACTTCTTCATGTGTAAATCTTTGGATCCAACCCTCTGATATAATATTTGGATTTCAGCTGATGAAATCTCTGCGCTATTATGGTCATGTTACTTTTTGAATTCTGGAAGTTATAGTCCAAAAAAGTAACTTCCCCAAGCTTTGTTGAGGACCTGCATCTTTAGGAACTTAGGAAGCAGGCCATGTGGCATATTGTTTACTCTGGTATGGGTACTCCACAGTTTTAGGAAAGAGAACATTTGCATAGATATCAGGTGGTCTACCACTAAACCTCAGCCCTGTCAATAGTAACTTTTATCTTGTGATAGTCTAACTTGCAAATATATTTATCTAGCAACTGCTTTGTTTTTGGCAGCAGGTGACAATATTATTATAAACACCCTTGTACTCACACAAAAAAATCCTTGGTAAAATGTTGTAGGTCAACATTTCACCACATTTTGAAATGATAAGTTTAAAACTACTATTTGCTTTATTAATCATTTTTCATTTTTGTACGCTTCAGGTTCCATTTGATGGAAGGATGGGTTAAAATAATTTTCTTAAATGTATAAATTACTTGGATGGATGGTATCCTCGAAGTGACTGGCTTGACCCTGAAGGAGCTGGGGGAGGTGATGGCCAACAGGGAGCTCTGGCGTGGGCTGGTCCATAAGGTCACAAAGAGTCAGAAGCAACTGAATGAATAAACAATATAAAATACTTACAAGCACACACAATGTAGTAGTGTTTTATCAATCAGTTGTGAATGGTGGTGGTGATGGTGATAATGATGTAATAGAATTAAATAATCTTTTTTTTGTTTTACAGGTATATATTTTTCGCACAGATAAGAGATTTGGGTCTTTAATAAAGATCTTCCAGGCTTCAGGTAAAAAGGTGAGTGAAAAAAGATTGTTTCTAAATGTTAATTGGGATGTGTCTATTTGTTTCTCAATGCTACTTACTGGATGGAATTATATTGGGATTTTGATGATCGTATTTAGGCTTCAGGGCTGAAAATTGCTTTCTCTTCCATTCAGAATCAGACTATGGATTTTTCTGTCTGGGGAGAAAGAACAACATACTGAGCTAAGAGTTACTTGGCCTCAAGCAGAAGTTTTATATGATAGCAGGGAATCCTATTGGTTCTAATTCCCACTAATTTGGCACCTGCAAGGTGGCCTCCCTATGGCTAATTTAAATGATGTTGCTTGTAGTGCAGAAATCAGACCAATAGATTCTGGCAAAGTACCATGATGGCACCAATTGCAATGCACCCTCTTAGCTCTTTTTTTAAGGAAATTGGAAACCACATTAAAGTGAATGGTGCCAGATGTGAATAGCACAATGTTTAGGTTCTCACAGTCACATTAGGTCACCCACTTTCCACAGTAACACTGCAGTCGGATAAACAATATCTTTTTCCTAACTCAATTTGTCTGACTCCACAATTGTGAATATATTGTTCAGATCTTTCATTCACTGCCTGGCATATTTTAAATAGCCAACAATGCTATCTGTTACACAAAGAAATATCCACAAGAGAAGAGAAATGCTAAATGTTTGACCCTGAACCCATAAAGCAAACAGATTAGATAAATAAACAATTCTTGTCCTTTAGTTTCTCCACATCTTCCATCTGTATATTGTAAACTGTGATGCCTGCGGTTTTTCTGGATTGAAAGACCAGTTTTGATTTGATAATTGATTATAAATGTAACAGTTGCTGTTTGACCAATATTGTACATTGGCTGAAACATTTGGCTCACATTGGTCAAAGTCAACGCTGAATTACTGAATTAAAGAGAAGAAGGGAACACAACCATCCAGGATGTAGGCAGCTTTTAATGTGATAATAATAGTGCACATAATGTTCTGTCAGTCCATTTTGATGACCTTTTTATTTCTGAGTGAACTGGTGCTCGGTGATAAAATAAACGGCGTCAGATGTGCAATTTGGCAATAGATTAGTGACATATGGTCCCACTTTTTCAGGTGGTGAATAGAGAGGAAAGTGCATTTCGTAGTAAAAATCCCAGAGCCAATGTAACCGTTTAGGGCAGGTTCTTATGTCAAGATTATCATATGGAAATGGCACTAAATGCTTCCACCTGGCAATAATCCTTGGCGGCAGTTGTTCATACCGTTGCTGCAAATTGTGCAAGCGCCACCACCATTGAGAATATATGGTGGTGGGCTGAGTGTGCTAAACATAATGTGGCCATTTCACTCAGATTCTTTGGGCTTCTGTATCAAATAATAAGGCGGATCCATTGTTAAGAGTGGGACAACAACCTCAGTTAGCAGATGCTTGCTGATTTGGGAAATAACTCTGAATCTCAGAGATTCTTCTCTTTGAACTATGGTGTTTTCACCCTGGACCCACTTTTCCATTCCTACTTTCGTGATGTCATCAGGACCATGAGGCCAGCTTTTTCTCATGGAAGCCAGCAAATAGATCTCCCCTTGAATCTGCTTTGCTCCATTTCAGGATAAATTACATTGCTGTGCAATTCCAGGAATAATGAGACCAGACATAGATACAAGGTGAAATAAGGTTAATTTTATTATTACCTGTTTAATAAAACAGGTAAACCAGGGAGAGGGGTGTGATGATGTGGGAGTGGTTGCCGTGGTAGGTCTAACCCAGGCCATATACCCTCCTTTTCCCCTTCTTTTGATACTTATCAACCTATCCTCTCACCTCCTTGTGCAGCATAATGTTCTATAAATTTAGGTGACTTCATGAGCTCTGTTTGCCTTTCTTTATCATAAATTCTCTGTTTGAGAAGTCCTGGGCCTTGTCATCTCTCATAGCTAGAAGAGATTGAGTGGAAAGTCCAACTGTTGTAGGGCTCTTAAGACTGCCCTGAGCCAGCTGGACTGGATGTTGTCATGAAGAAAAAGGGGGAGAAGGCCTTGTGGATTATGGTGACAACCTAACCATTTTTGATAGATCAAAGACTTCCACCTATTACTAAATTAGAATTAAACTGTCACTCTTGTTATCTTCTCTCCCTGAAATGGGAAGGTGTAACATCTTCTTTGTCGCCTTTCGCAGAGTATCTAGGGTGGGTTGTGTTTCTGCTTGACTAAATAGTACAAAAGGGACTAGTTTGACAAAATAGTACAAAAGGGACTAGTTGCCATTTTGACACTTTTTAAAAATGAAATTAACAAACTAATTGTACAAAAAAATCTTAGTGTCCCTGTCAACTAATTAAAACAATAGTTTGTATTTTGCATCATTGTTGAACAGCAACAAAAACATATTCCTAGTCTTGATTTACATTTCTTTTAATCATACTGAAATGTACATAAATTCAATTATAGTACATTTTAGGGGTAAAATGTCCAATAATTAACTGGACTGGGAATGTACACTGATGGGAGAGTGGGTTAAGCTCTTCAAATGGCTTTGGTTCAAGGTTCACCTCCTTCATGGAGTTTTAAAAAGGCAACCACTGGTGTCAGTGAAAGCTCTTGAAAATATTTTCTAAGCTCCTAAACTTAGAGCAGTAAAATTTTAAAATGAAAACTCATTGGGAGCTGAAGGTTTCATGTCCTTCCCTTACCCATATTCCATTCGACATAGACAAGGACTATATATGGACTAACCATCCTGAGTCCTCACGAAGAGATAGGGCAGGATACAAATAAAGATTTATTATTATTCATTTTATTATATGCTCATTTGAATATGAAAAGAAAGTAATCCTAAACGGAATGCTACCAACGCTTTAGCTCTTAGCCCTTCCGCAGGCTAGTTAGTATTTGTTGTTGTTTATTCCCTGTGCACTAATGGCCCATGCAAATAAATGATAATACTGCAATAGTAGCTATAATAAATACATAAATAGTAGTAGTCTACCAATTTGTGTAAATATCCTGATACTTAGATTATTACTCTTCCACTTTTAAAGGATGTCCTGTGTGATGTAATAACGCACTGCCTGTATGAAATGATTCCTAATGTGTAGTAGTGAGTCATTTTAAAAAGTTACAGTTAAATGTTCAAGTTTGCCCCCTCCCATTGAATGAAAACAAGACAGAACTTTAAACTGGCCCAATGCCCCCTCCTTCCCCAAAATGTCCCAAAAGTGGTGTGAGATAAAGCAGCCAGTGGCTTTTTCTGTTGCATACAAAGAAAAGCATAAACGATTTCCTCTTGTGTGTGGGCAGATACTGAATGCTTTGTTGTGACTCGGCTTGGTTACAGATGGGCTCTTACTTTGGCTCCTCCTTATGTGCAGTTGATTTGAATTCTGATGGACTTTCAGACCTCCTGGTCGGAGCGCCCATGTTTTCAGAGATCCGGGACGAAGGCCAAGTCACTGTCTACCTCAGCAGAGGAAATGTAAGTATGTGACGGGGCCATGTAAATGGTCTGGGAATTCCTTTTAACTCTCATCTCAGATCTGCTACATGGCAAATTCTGCTTAAGGGCAATGAGCAGATGTTTGCCCATTTGTTTTCAAAATGTGAACCTGTTTGAACAAAACCAGCAGAAATCTCTTGGATTAAAAATAATAATGTGCGGATTTTATAATTCTATAATTTATCAAACGCCTAATTTCTGAAGGGTTCCTTAAGTTTATTATAGCCAAAAAAGGCAGAGTCACATAGCACTTTGCAAAAGAGTGAAATATTCCTGGATTTTTATTTATTTCTGCTTTTTATATTTTAAAAAATCCCAAAGAAACTTGTGAATACTGTTTATAGATCTATAAAACATGCAGCATAATATATCATTAGTAATAAAGGCAATAAAACATACAGCAGTTATAAGTTGCATGTGGCAAGATAAATCCAAATTCCCTTAGTATGAAGGCATCCCAGAAATGCATTGAAATAAACATTTGTAATGGTTCACTGAGAACAGAGACAGATTTAAGAAGGCTTTAGTACCACATCAGAAAAGACCCCACTCCGAGTACATATCTGCTACACATTTTAAGAGTAGTCATCTGTAGAATGGGGCTTTGGGAGCAGATTGATACGGGCATCTAGAAATTATACTTCCCCCCTCAAACTTCTCTGGCTTTATGCAGCATTTATTTATTTACACCATTTATATTCCACCCTTCTCACCCTGAAGGGAACTCAGGGCAGATCACAGAACACATATATGACAAACATTCAATGCTGTTAAACAGACGGGACAGACAGCAGATAGAGATACATGTTGTCATTTTCCCCAACTTTGGCATTCTGGAAGTTGTGTCTTATTCTGGCCACAGGGGGTGCTATCACTTTATCTTCTATGACGAAGAACCCTTGATCACAGACTTCCTCCTTTCTTTGATTGCCGGCATTTCCTGGTATTTCCTTTTTATAATGCCGTAAAATACCTCCCCGCTGAAGCGGTGCCCAATTTCTCTACTCACAGCTCACAGATGTTTTCGAACTGCTTAGATAGACAATGAGCGCGCTGAAGGTTGGGTGCTCACCCCAACCTGGGCTTTGATCTGCCACCCTTCCATTTGGTGTGATCTGTTGCTGCTGGTGATTAATCAGCTGTGCTGAAGTCCGGCCCTAAATAAGCCCAGCAAATAAAGAATACAGAAGGGATACGGATATCATAACTCTATGCAGTGCATAGAGGAAATCTGCATTTGTCCGTAATAGGTTGGTTCAATTCCACCCACTGTCAGGACTCTGTAACTTGAAATTAACACCTGAGACTCAGACCAAAGCAGTGTAAGTTACCATGGACAGTATTCAGGTATTGGATACTACTTTAGATTTTGGAAGAAATAGGCCTTATGTGACTTCAGGGGATAGAAAAATTCTGGGTTGGCCAAAGTTCATATAAATATAACAAGGCTAGACCTTTGCTTGATCAGCAGAACTGTATTTGCAGTTTGCTGTACTCCGCAATATTGCACTACTAACTTAAGGAACCAAATATAGATTTATTTATTTACTATATTTATACCCCGCCCTTCTTCTCACCCTGAAGGGGACTCAGAGCGGCTTACAGATTATGGCAAAATTCAATGCCTTATTATACATACAGGGCCGGCCTGACCTTTCCGGGGGAGTACGCGAAGTAAATTTTGGCGCCCCCCCGGCCGCCGCATCATGCCGCCGCCGCTTCTTGCCGCTGCCGCTTGCCGCCGCTGCCGCTTCCGCCCGCCGCTGCCGCCGCCGCTGCCGCTTCCGCCGCCGCCGCCGCTTCCGCGCCGCCGCTTCCGCACACACTCCCGGCACGGACTGTAGTTGCTTCTGGGCATGCGCAGAAATGTCTGTGCTTCGGGGGCGTGCTGCAGCCTCCCGGGCACTACGTTTCTGCGCATGCGCGAATGTCCACAAGATGCGCACTGCGGCCCGAGCGCACCTGCGCGCTGGCTCCAAAAGCCGCAGGCGCACTCGGGACTCAGTGCCCATGCTCAGACATTCGCGCATGCCCAGAAGAAACTACAGGCGCTGGGCATGCGCAGAAATGGCTGTGCGGGCGGCACCGGGCGGCGGCAGGGCGGGGCGCGGAAGCGAGGTGGTGCCGCGGCGCCCCTCCCAGCTGGTGACGCCCCGCCCAGCCGGTGGCGCTCACGCGCGGCCGCTTACATCGCGGAATCGCTGGGGCCGCCTCTGTATACATACAAATAATAAATATAACATTGCATTGCAAATTATAAAACAGTTAAAACATATAAATGTAATAAAACAGATTAAAACATAGTTTTCCAATCACCCTCCCCCACAGACCAAACATAACCCTGCTAGTAAAAGTGGGGTAAGGCAATATAAAGTGCTAGTGTAGAAGGCTACAGGATTAGGGTACAGGTGCCACAATTTTAAAACACAAGGTCTTAAAGTGCAGGAGTACTAAGATGGAATGAGGGTGTGGCTGCAGGTCTCCTCATGGGTAAGCCCAGGGCCAAGCAAGACAGCACAGCTGGATAGCAAATGCTCAGGCCTGCAGCAGGACCCAACAAAGCTCTCCCAGGTCTTTCGGTCAGTTTTTTTAATGGTCTCTCATTGGAGGCTGCTGGGTCAGCTTGCTGGAATAAGGGTGTGGCTGCAGGTCTCTCTCGGCATTACTTTGCGAACAAAGATTCTTAGGAAGGACTCATCCCACGCTTTTTTCAAGTGTGTTGATAACTAAAAAGGCCAATTTGAGATAGGCAAGTTTGGTTGCAGAAAGCACAGCAGAAAGTCTCCTTGGGTGATGTTGTTTCCAAGTTGCGGTTCTTTCTGCGTTGTTGTTTCTCTTCGAGACCCATTCGGTGTGTCTTCTCGAAAGAGGCCGCAGCATTGTGAATAGTGCGTCTCCATGCCTCCCGATGTGAGGCCAGGGTGGACCATTGTTGGTGATCAATCTGGCTGAGTCTGTGATGGTGTTTCAGGGAGTCCTTATATCTCTTTTTGGGGGTGCCTCTCTTGCGCTGACCCATGGTGAGTTCACCATAGAGTAGTATCTTTGGGAGGCGGTGGTCCTCCATCCTAGAGATGTGCCCTGCCCAGCGCAGCTGTGTTCTCAATAACATGGCCTCAATGCTGGTGATCCCTGCTTGCTCAAGGACAGCAACATTCGTCACATAGTCAGTCCAGTGTATATTGAGGATTGTGCGAAGACAATGCTGATGAAAGCGTTCGAGGCGTTGTAGGTGACCCATGTTTCAGACCCATAAAGGAGAATAGACAGTACGATAGCTCTGTACACACTGATTTTTGTGCTTTGCCTCAGGTGCTTGTTGCTCCAGACTCTTTTGTGAAGCCTTCCAAATGTACTATATGCCTTTGCAATCTCTTTATCAATCTTGGCGTCTGAAGAGATGATGGGTAAGCCCAGGGCTGAGCAACACAGCAAAGCTGGATAACAAATGCTCAGGCCCAAGGATCTCTTTGGATGTGTACATCTATTATCCTGTCTGGGTCAACATTCATTCCATTTTTGATAGTGGAAAGTTTATTTTGTTTCTATTTAATTTATATCCTGTCTTTCACCTGGCAAGACTCAACTCTCCAGCACATTAAAAACAAAGTATAAATTTCTACTTAGACTTTTTAAAAAATAGATAGTTCTCTTAGATACACAAGTTCAAAGTGTGTGAAGCATAGATCTAATTGAAAGACTCAGCAAGCCAAATCTGGTCTACAGGCTGTAAATACTATTCTTCTAGAATAGATTATAAAAGGCACACATGTAAATGCCATTGACTGGTTTAATTGCAGAGGAGACGTAGTATTCACCAATAACATAAGGTTATTTCCAAGAGTGTCCACAGGTTCTAATAAGCAAAACAAAAACAAAACAAACAAAACATCTTAACAACCCGCAGACTTAATAAGATGTGTGCTATTGCTTGTGATCTGTCCACCCTTTTTATGCAGGTAAACATACCAGAAAGCAGGGAGAGCTTTTAGTAATGCACCCAAAAAGCAACTTTCATAAGATAGCTTAAATAAGGGATGGTAAAATCTCCCAGGTTTGCCTTTTTCCCATTTGAATTCTTAAATCCAAAGTTTTTCCCATTCTGAATGTACAGAAATTTTCACGTTTTGGTAAATTCTTCAAATATGATCTTGCTTCCATATGCACTTTTAAAATGTAATATTCACTTATATTAAAGTTGAGGAGTGAAGGCAGCAGCCCTAATTTACCATCAACCTGGTGGAGCACTCAGTGATTCCAACCTAGACTTTTTTTTTGAAAAAACAACTAAATACTTAAATCCCTGGGACTCAGTAAACTAATCTGTCAGTTTTTGTTTCTTCCAGATTTGAAATGTTTTAACATGAACTTTGTTGGGTTTCCAGTTGCATCCATTCCACATTGCGATTATTTTTATAACTTGTTATAAAGAATGAGCTGAACTGACATGTTTATCTCTTTCTTTCGTAAACAACAGTTTATTTAAAAGATATTTTGCTTGTTTTCATCCAGACATGATATTTCACATATTATTGTGAGCTAACTTTGCCATTCTTAGGACTGGGAAGTCCCCACTTTGTTCATGTTGAGCCAAGTTAACCTGTGTTAAAGTGACTAATGACATTTTAATCCAACTCCTCCTCTTATTGTTGAAGTGTGGTGTCCATAAGACCAACTTTTGCATAGTTTGGATGATGGAAGAACGATTAAAATAACCTACAAACAATTGTGAGAATTGAATCCCTGGGAAAATGGATGACAGGAAGTGCCATTCACTCTGATTTTGTGGCAGACCCATAGAGTGTAGAGTTCTCAAGGAAATAAGTGACTGGATTATTCCCGTTGTCCATTGCACAACCACAGTGACCCAACAGTAGCCTAGAAAATAATCAACATAAGCTTCCTGTACTCTAAAGGGTTATGACATCTTGGGAAGGAGCTTGAGCCATGTGGGATTTCTCAGAGGAGTTTGTGTTTGTGAAAATGTATCTTTTCTAAATAAAGGCTATCTGAGCTTTGGTTTCTAATGTAAGGTCTACTGTTTAGATAAATTAAGGTCAAACAGGCACAACAGCATGCCACAAACATGAGTCCTCTTCATACAGTTGAAGAGAAAGCGCAGTTGTAAGGACCAAAGATTAAAGTATCTGAAATGTAGAACAGTGTAGGTGAACTGATAAATGGAACATACTTTTCGGTTGAGTGAATTAATCCTCCTGGACTTTAAGCCGTAAATAATGAATTTTGGGAGATAGGGAATGAATGCCTGTTTGGACTACATAATTGTTTGTGTCTGGTCAACTAGGCAGTGGAGATAACAGAAACCCAGGCAGTGTAATTTTGAGAGTTGACTACAATACTAGAGACCAGGATTGTTTGATTCCCCATTCCGCCATGAAGACCTACTGGGTGAGTCACACCCTCTCAGCTGTAACTGATAGGTTTGTCTTCAAGTTGCCATATCTTAGAAATGACTTGAAGGCATGCAACAGTAGAATTAACTAAAATGTTCATGCCTTGGCATCCCTTTTGTAAATAATATTCAAGTGTTGTTTGTTGCTGTTTTCAGTTTTCCCTTCTTCTTAGGAGTTTATTATTTATTTTAATTATTTCCAACATTTCTACCCCGCTCTTCTCAACCCCGAGGGGGGACTCAGAGCGGCCTAACAAAAGGCACCATTCGATGCCAGCATAATAAAATACAATATAAAACCAAAAACATACAGCATTAAAATACATTAAAATACAATTAACATTAACACATCAGACACATTATCTTAAGTTAAAAATAATATTCCGTCCATAGTAAAAGCATTGGGTCATGTCCACCAGCTTGCCATTTCAATCCAATCTAAAGTGCTGCATCGTGCTAATGTGCAAATGCCTGGACCCATAGCCAGGATTTCACTTTTTTCCTGAATGCCAGGAGGGATGGTGTTGATCGTATGTTGCTTGGAAGCGCGTTCCACAGATGGGGAGCCACCACCGAGAAGGCCCTCTCTCTCGTCCCCACCAACCGCGTTTGAGAAGTTGGCGGAAGCGATAGCAGGGCCTCCCCGGATGATCTTAAATTACGAGGTGGGACGTAGAGGCCGATGCGTTTGGACAAGTAAGATGGGCCAGAACCGTATAGAGCTTTGAAGGTCAAAACCAGCACTTTGAATTGAGCTCGGAAATGGACAGGCAGCCTGTGGAGCTGACACAACAGGGGGTGGTATGCTCCCTGTATGTAGCTCCAGTTAGTAATCTGGCTGCCGCCCGTTGGACTAATTGTAATTTCCAAACTGTCTTCAAAGGCAGCCCCACGTAGAGTGCATTGCAGTAATCTATTCGGGATGTGAGCAGAGCGTTGGCGACCATAGCCAGATCAGACTTCCCAAGGTACGGGCGCAGCTGGCACACGAGTCTTAACTGTGCAAAAGCTCCCCTGGCCACCGCCGAGACCTGGTGTTCCAGGCTCAGCGATGAGTCCAGGATCACTCCCAAGCTGTGAACCTGCGTCTTCAGGGGGAGTGTAACCCCATCCAACACAGGCTGTAACCCTATGCCCTGTTCAGCCTTTCGACTGACCAGGAGGACCTCTGTCTTGTCTGGATTAAGTTTCAATTTGTTAGCCCTCATCCAGTCCGACACAGCAGCCAAGCACCGGTTCAAGGTCTGGACAGCCTCCTTAGTGACAGGTGGGAAGGAGTGACAGATCTGGACGTCAGATCTGGACTTCAGTTAAGGGGACACAAAATTACCATGTTCATCCCCATAATAGCCCTGTACAACAGTGATGTCTGCAAGGACCCGAACTATTCAATTTGATTCTGACCTTTTCTCACATCCCTCATACTACTCATGCACAAGGTTGCAATTTTTGAACATTCATTGTTACTTTGCTGGATGTATAGCTTTAGGGTAGAAGTAATGAAATTGTAGCTTGCATTCAGTACTTTAGAAAAGAATAGCACAGTAAAAATGTAACTTTCTCCAAGTTTTTAATCTTTATCTGGTATGGTTTTATTGTGTCGTCAGCTTTCTGAAGACCTCCCAGAAGGTTTTATTACACTTTTCAGAAATCGGTCTCACAGCTTTGACAAAACAAGGGGAAACCCCCTTTGGCTAGATGCAAAACGGGTGTTAACAGCCAGGATTGGTTTCTTTATGATTTCTATATTTGCTTGCACCTGCAGTGACTAACAGATTGCAAAAAAGTGTCTTAAAAAAACAGGTGTGAAAAATGTATCAGCATTTTAAAGGGAATTCTGGTTGAATGTAAAGACAAAACTTTGTTCTGCTTTGCTTAATATTATAGCATACTACCAAAGCCAAGCTCTTAATCAAAGGATAATTTTCCAGTGAAAACTGGAAAGCAGTCTTTCAGGAAGTTGATCCCATGAAAAGTAGCTCATCTTTTTGGCAAATTTCCAGAGTATCACGTAATGACATTCTAGTATATACACAGTCCATATGTCCTTTGGATAGGCTTTGATTCTGTTTTTTCTTGAGCAAGAGAGCAGGCAGTGTGAATGTCTTCATAATATTACGAGGAGTGCCGGCATGGTCTTGTGGTTTGAGTGTTGGGCTGTGACTCTGGATACCAGGATTTGAATCCCCGTTTAGCAGTGGAAACCCATATTGTTGGCTTGGACAAGCCACATTCTCTCAAGGCCCATCTAGACAGGACCAAAAAGTGGGACCTACCTGGGTGAGGTGTCCAAACAACACCTCCAGTAAAAACAAATCAATTCAAAATGAACCAGGGATTTCCCGATTTGTCTGAATTGATTGAATCTTCTCTGTGTGGATTAGACCTGGGGACCATGTTACACAATTCCCGGGCCCAATCCACATAGCCATCTCAGTTTTTCAGGCTGCAGGGAGCACCCACCTCCCTCCCAATCCCATATTTCCCCCTAAAAATAAAATGAAGCTTACATGGCCTCCAGAAAATTCCTTATCACACCCTTAGGGTAAATTTAGGGGGCTTCAGGTTGGCTGTATGCCATCTCGATTGTAATCAGGATGGCATGTAGCCACCCACCCCCCAGAAAAGCCTGGGGTTTTTGGTGGGAGTGGGGATGGGAATCCACACCCAAGTGGGTTTTAAAAAGCTTCTTTGGCACAGATTTTTGGGCTGTTTGGAAGCATCCTTGGTCACAGAGGCCAAGGCAAAGCCAACCCCCTCTGATCAGATCTTCCGAAGAAAACTCCATGATAGGGTCCCCTTAGGGTTGCCATAAATCAGAAATGACATGAAGGCACACAATAATATTACATTGGCGAGCCACAGACTAAAGGTCTGCCCATGACATGTCTGAAGGAAACAGTGGGATGATATGTTAATCATTCTGTTACCCTAGGCTGCTTATTTTTTATTGACAACAGAACAGAGTCCTTGTTAGTGGATGAAAGTGGGGGGCTTGGTATTAGCGGAAATCTACCCTTCATAAGAAGGAATCGATTGAGAGACTCAGGAGAAATGTGTGGGAAGGAAAAAGCTATTGCTTTTACGCAGTATCTCTTGCCAGAGATGATGGCCTCACTGTGATACTTTCCTACTTGTGTAGTAATGGGCAGCCTTGCACCCATCTGTGACAGTAATGATGGTCTTGTGACTGAAACACATTAAATTAACAAACTGAGGTCTGAACTATGGAAGTCAGGCTAGAATTAAGCTGGATTTAGAGCCATAGAGTAATATAGTTGGAAGAAACCACATGGGCCATCTAGTCCAACCCTATGACATGCAGGAAAAGCACTATCAAAGCATCCCCAACAGATGGCCATCCAGCCTCTGTTTAATTGCCTCCAGAGAAGGTGCTTCCATTTTGAGGCAGAGTTTCATTGTTGAACAGTTCTCACGGTCTGTTAGTTCTTCCTAATGTTCAGGTGGAGTCTCCTTTGTTGTCCCCTTGTTCCTCCCTTTCCCCCCCGAAACCTGATGGAACAGCAGTGGCAGGGATTCCCTTTGGAAGTGTTGTACTGGTTTGTTCTGTGTCTTATCTCTACCTACTCAGTGTTTACAAGAGCAACATAGACAAGCAAATTTTCTCATAGGCCTTTCCCATGCATATTCATGGGAAAACATGTATGAACTTCCATAGAACTTCAAGCAAACAGTACATTCTAAATAATTTGGTTGCTTTATAACAATGCCCCATATTTGTTAAATATAGTCATACAACTATATGGGACCTCAAAGAGCATCCAGTTCAAAAACAATGGTCTCACGTATAGCTGGTCATTCTGATGTCATGGCTGTGTGTAAATCGACTCTTGGTTTAAGTCTGAATTTTAAAAGCGATTTTTCAAAGTTCTATGCCATTTAAACTGAAGACAAAACGTTGCTGCTTCCAGAAAGCTGTGTAGGATCAGTCCAGATGTTGCTGGACTACAGCTCCCAGCATAGAGAGGGATAGTGGGATTTGTGGTCCAACAACAATTTAAAGGCCCCATATTAGGACTCTTCTACATTGCTCTGTATCCCATCATCTGTTCCCAGATTATCTTCTTATCCCAAATTATTTGGCAGCGTAGACTCATATAATCTACTTCAAAACAGATAATCTGGGATCAGATCCAGGGCAGTGTAGATGGGGCCTTATTCTGCTATGGGCCCTTCTACACTGCCATATAATCCAGATTATCAAAGCAGATAAATCTATAGTATCTGCTTTGAACTGGATTATCTGAGTCCACACTGCCATAAAATCCAGTTTTATGTGGATATTATACAGCTGTGTAGAAGAGGCCTACAACTGGAAATCCAACAAAGTTCATGTTAAAACATTTCAAATCTGGAAGAAACAAAAACTGACAGATTAGTTTACTGAGTCCCAGGGATTTAAGTATTTAGGTTTTTTTAAAAAAAGTCTAGGTTGGAATCACTGAGTGCTCAACCAGGTTGATGGTAAATTAGGGCTGCTGCCTTCACTCCCCAACTTTAATATATGTGAATATTACATTTTAAAAGTGTATACATGTTTACCAAGTAGTTATCCCTGTTTAGTTCAGTGAGGCTGACTCTCAGGTAACTGTGTGCCGATGAATCTCGATCTTTAAAGTACCCCCCCCCCAAAAATGTATATTTGCACTTTAAGAAAGGAGAAGGTGATGAAATGTTACTAAAATTGTAAATATAACTGTGGCTAATTGCTGTGGAATAGCAGTGATAGCTGATAAACATTTTAAAATATATATCATTACCTTGTTGTATTTATTTATTTATTTAGTTATTTATTGGTTTCGACTTGTCCGTCGCCACTCCTGTGCGGCTCGGGGCAACTCACAACAATTGGGATACAAATAAATACAGATAAAATACATATATACCAACCGCGCCTATCTACCTACAACACCTTATAACACAATTAAAAACAGATAAAAACATTGCATATATAAAAACTCCTTACATTCACAGTTAATAACCAAGTCAGACCACGTAGGGATTATATTGTCTGCAGTAAAGTGCCTGTGAGGTTATTCAGCAATCAAACGCCTGTTTGAACAGTAAGGTCTTACAGGCCTTCCTAAAGGCCAACAGATTGGTCAAGGCGCGAACACACATATTAACAATTTTTGTTGATCTGTTTATCAGTCCAGTTGTCTTATCTGCATATGCTTTCAATGTTTTTTAAAAGATGTTGCTGATTCCATTATTATTTTTGAAGAGATCCTTCTCATTCCCATTTTTCACAGAAGAGGACAGCTCTTTTCAGATGGCAAATGACAAATGATCTTCTGAACATCTGTTTAAATAAAAACAATTGTGCAGATTCATTGGTGCATATCTTTTCAGTTGATCAAAACATTGTGATTTCATAATTCTGACTGCTGAAGTCACTTAAGTGCAGAGGCCTCCTTATTATGAAGACCGAATATATGGTATTCTATTATTTCATCTCAGGAAGTCTTTTGAGCAGGAATAGAAGGGATTTGGCCTCACTGGCTAATGTTTCAATTGTTGAGTATTTTTCTGCTGACTCAAGATTTTGGAGGTAGGGGAAAGGTCACAGTTTGCCATTTGTTAGCAAACTTTGCTTCATTGTCAAGAGCAGTTAAGTGCAGTATTTCCTTTTTTAGAATACACAGGTTTCGTTGCATTGACTGAAGGTTTGATCAGGAGCACAGGAGTCTCACTCCAGATACGCTCCAGGTGCTTCCTGAGGGACATGTGCATGAATGTGTTTCAACAAAGAGACCACACATCTTTCCACATTTGTTCTATTTTTCTTAGCCTGTCCTATTTCCTGTTTGCTAGGGAGTCCTGGAAGAGCAGCTTGCTCTGAATGGTGACAATGCCTACAACGCACACTTTGGAGAAAGTATCGCTTCCCTGGGGGATATGGACGATGATGGATTCCCAGGTTAGTATGTTTTCTTTCTCATGTGACACCTTTTTCTTCCTCTTACAAGATACACATTCAGATTAATAGGGCATATAACAGCGACAAGTACATGTAGTCCCCAAGTTACAAAGATCCGACTTTCACATAACTCATAGTTAAGAACAGAGGTGAGACAACAGGAAGTGAGAGAAACCTTTCCCTTGGAAGGGGAATCAAGGTGAAAAGGTGTCTCCACTGACACTTTATTATCACAGGGACAAAAGGTGAGATGAAACCTTCTGAACAGGGGCACAGACAGCAAAACAAACACCACAGGGACGTTAACCCGTTCCTATGCTATATACTCCATTGGAATATAACCTTTTTCTTGCTTTGCCTAAACAAATTCCCTTTATCTGAAACAACTTACATTATATCAGGACTTTTGAATAGATTTCCAGTGGCTCTGCCATAGATTGGCTTCGTGATGCTCCCAAAATCTATCTTGGATAAAAAGTTGAAAACATCTTGGGTCTTAATTTTGATGATTTTTTCCCCTAAATCCCACCTGAACTTTCTTCCTGTAATGATTTTTTTTAAAAAAAAATCAAATTGTGAGAGTGTATGTTTGTTTCCTATACTGAAATTTCTGCTCATTCCACATACGAGGGTTGAATGAAAAGTAATGCCTCCATCTTCATAACTCCTCAACAGATGGCAGTACTGGTATGCAGACTCTCCTCTACAGTTCCATTTTGGCAGGAAGCCTTAGCATTGAACAGTTGTGTTGTTAAAGTGCATAGTATGGAACACTGCACAGTCGGTCGGTCAATGCGACTTAAGCGGTCATTGAATTATTGACAGCAGAAGGTGAGGCCCTGCTCTCAGTCCCACCTTCTTCGCAAGTGCGGCTGGTGGGGTCGACGGACAGGGCCTTTTCTGTGGTGGCCCCTCGAATGTGGAATTCTCTCCCAAGTGATGTTAGATCTGCCCCCTCCCTGATGTCCTTCAGGAGGTGGGTAAAGACTTGAATGTGGAACAAAGCTTTCCAAGAATAGGCTGTGATTGATTATAGTATGAATTGAGTGACCACGTTCACAGATCGAGTTGAAGTTGTTTTAAATGGCTATGTGATTTGTATGTATATATTTTGGTGCTTTATGTTTTTAATATATTGTTGTAACAGGTTTTTAAGTTGTATAGCATTGAATTTTGCTGTAAGCTGGTCTGAGTCCCTCTATAGAGGTGAGCAGGTCGGGGTACAAAAATTTTAAATGAATAAATAAGGTGTCACACCAAAGGAGATTAATCAGAGAATGCAAGCTGTTTATGGTGATTGTGTTGATGTGAGTACTGTGTGTCATTGGGCGAGTAAGTTTAAAGATGTTGAGGTGGGAACATCTGACTTGCGTGACAAACAAAGAGTTGGATGTCCTGTGACAGCAATCACCGGGTTTTACAAGCAAAAGCTTGACAGATTAATTCAGGACAATTGTATCACTTAGAGAAAAAATTCAAGCATAATCAGCATTTCACAAGAACGTGTGGGTCACATTATTGCTTTGCTTGGCTATCGATGGATACACAGCAGAACTTCAGAGACTGGATCTCACCACTGTACGGCATCATCTGGTCCATCCTACAGCCCAGATTTAGCACCGTCTGACTTTCATCTGTTCCCAATAATGAAAGAAGATCTGTGGGGACATCATTATACTTCTGATTAAGATGTTGAGAGAACTGTGAGATGCTGGTTGCAGAAACAGAGTGTTGACTTCTTCCTTGATGGCTTTAGAAAACTTGTTTATTGTTGGCAGAAATGTATCCAATTGTCTGGTGATTATGTGGAAAAGTGAATAGTGGTAGTTAAAGAGCACATTCTAAGGATTATTTCTGCATTTGAGTTATTAAAATATTCCCATCCAAACCCAAGTAACGAAGATGGAGGCGTTACTTTTCACTCAACCCTCGTACTTTTCTTAATTTCCACAAACATGTGAAAATGTATGTATCTTCTATAACAGTGTTTCCCAACCAGTGTGCTGGGGCACACTAGTGTGCCGTGAGTGATCATCAGGTGTGCCGTGGGAAATTGGAACCTCCATGAAGTGGGGGTGGGGGAGAGTCTAGTGTGTTGAAGTATAAAAACCCTAAGAAACCTACCTGGATAAAGGCACAAAAATACAAACACCCCCCTCCCCACCCGTTGTCTACTTGGTCTCTCCCTCTCCATGCATTGGGAAGGCCCGCCTCCCTTTCTGCAAGTAGAGACCTCCTCTTGCCTCCTGGGGGTTCTGTGTGGGAAGTTTGGCCCAGTTCTATCATTGGTGGGGTTCAGAATGCTCTTTGATTGTAGGGGAATTATAAATCCCAGCAACTACAACTCCCAAATATCAAGGTCTATTTCCCCTGAACTCCATCTGCGTTCATATTTGGGCATATTGAGTATTCATGCCAAGTTTGGTCCTGATCCAACATTGTTTGAGTCCACAGTGCTCTCTGGATATAGGTGAGCTACAACTCCAAAACTCAAGGTCAATGCCCACCAAACTCTTATAGTATTTTTTCTTGGTTATGGGAGATCTGTGTGGGAAGTTTGTGTCTTTCTACCATTCCTGCCAGGATATCTATGTTGTGTTCATCGAAACAGGCCCAGGTTTCACACTGAGTGTATAAATACATTTAAAAACATATTAACTATATGTATTACTGTGTTAGAGTGTCTTTTGTGTTGTTTTGGTTGGTGGTGTGCCCCAGGATTTTGCAAATGTAAAAAGTGTGCCGCGGCTCAAAAAAGGTTGGGAAACATTGTTCTATAACATTCCTCATTATTTAAAGTGTTTGTATATATTTTTCTTCACATTGTATATTTGAACTCTTCACATTTTAAAATGTGCATATTATTTTGTGTGTACTTTATTACTTGGAAGCACCATGAAGGTCTTGTAAATCTATGAATCTAGAGGTGAAATGTGATTATTCTTGTAACAAGTTTGTGGAGGTGTCAAAATGCAACTTTCTTCAAAAGTTCTGGATCCATTTTTTTTAAAAAAGTTATCTGCCCTTGAATGTCATAAACCATGTAAAGACTTCAGAGTGATTCTCTAGCACATGGCTGGTGTTAGTGGTGGAACCCAAGCATATGTTCCTTATTAGCAGTATAAATATACTTCTTGGCTTTTCCCTTTAATATCAGCTACTCTTTAAAAGAAGCAATGTTTTCTAGGGCTGGCAACCACTCATCCAGTGGCTTTTATCTTTAAATTGAAGATAATTAGTTGTGGCAAGAGCCTTCTTTATAACGGAAAAGGATACAAAGAGGTGAAAGGTTGTCTGCTTTAACACGTTTTCCTTTGCCTTGCTTATCTAGATGTCGCCATTGGTGCCCCTAAAGAGGACGACTACGTTGGAGCAATCTACATCTATCATGGATACACGGGTGGCATCATACCTCAATATTCCATGGTAAGTGCTGGGTGCATTAGGTCACTTGGACTCCTTCTACACTGCTGTATAAAATCCAGTTTATCTGCTTTGAACTGGATTATATGGCAGTGTTGACTCATATAATCCAGTTCAAACTAAATAATGGGGATTATCTGCTTTTATAATCTGGATTATATGACAGTGTAGAAGGGGAATTACTGTCCAGACACTATATAAGCTCAAGAATGAACCTCTATATTATTATGTCCTGAACAGATTCAAATTGCTTTTCGTTGTTTTCCCAGGAAGTGAGGCTGGATCTACACTACCATATAATCTAGATTATCAAAACAGATAACTCACATTATTTGATTTGAACTGGATTATATGAGGTCGCTTCTACACAGCTGTATAAAATCCAGATTATCTGCTCTGAACTAGATTATATGACAGTGTAGACTGAGATAATCCAATTCAAAGCAGATAATGCGAATTATATGGCAGCGTAGAAGAGCCCCGAAGCCACACTGCTATATAATCCAATTCAAAGCGATATTAATCTGGATTTTATATGGCAGTGTAGATGGGGTATAAATGTCACTTGTTCAATGATATTCAAGAAGTTATGTCTAGCATTGGTGCATCGCTACAGCTCTATAGCTATTCATCTGCTTAGGCTGATGTTTGTAAATGTGACCGCCAATCAATTCCTTGTGTGTTAAAGAAACAGATTGAAGGCTAATTCGCCGATGGAGTTTCATGGAAGTGAAAGTTTATTTGTTAGTCTTAAAGGTACCCACTTGTAGTAGTAGTAGTTGTTGTGGTAGTAATGATAACAACAATAATTTTTATTTATTACCCATGTCTCCTTACAGCTCAAAGCAGGACACAATACAGGGCCCTTTTACACTGCCATATAAAATCCAGAATATCTGCTTTGATAATCTGGATTATATGACAGTGTAGAAGGGGCCACAGTTAAAATGCATCATCATCATCATCAAATACAGTAAATAAAAGGATATAATAGAACATTTCTATACATATTAATATACATGGAACAAAGATTAAAATACAACAGACATAGAATCTGTATATAAAATTCATAATTAAAACTGACTTGTTGTTTTGGTACCAAGGAATACTATGGCTAGCCCTTTCAAATTCTCTGAAAGAATGCAGTGCGGGTTGCTTCAGAGAAGGTTCTCGACCTATTTGTGTCCTCATGGAACATGACACATTGTAAAATGGATGAATTAAAGCACTTCTAAAATCCTTTTTAGATCGGATATGGATATTTGAATTTGATTTAAATTTATAATGTGCTCCCAAATAAATATTTCTGCAACCAGGAGAATCACATCAGGCTCTGTTCACTAACCTCATTCAACTGAATAAATTTTGGCACAGTGTTTACACATAAAATATTCCATATAACATCAGAAAGTCAGCTTTACTGCCTGCTATCAAAAAGAATAAATGCCATTTAGAATTCATTCCATTCTCAAGCTACTAACAATCAGTTCTTTCCACCTACTTCAATATTGTGGCACCAGTTTAGAACTACAATGTGCCCTAGAACTGCACATTTGTAAAGAATTCATGATTTACTTCACCAAACATACTTGTTGCAATGGTAAGTTCCCTCAGTAGAAGTATACCAGTATATCATAGCTTGAATATATATATATGGGGTCAATGGCACCCAGATTCCCCCAGCCACCATGATTACTCTGAGGATGCTTGCCATAGTGAAATGTCAGGAGATAATGTTTCTAGAACATGGCCATATGGCCCGAAAAACCTACAACAACCCAATTGGAGCTTTTGTTTTAGGCTGACTAGTGGATGGGTTTTTGCACATTGGGAAAATAAGAAATAGCCTTAGACTTGTTTTTTTTTTTTTACCGTTCAGCTGTTTCGGATACATCATGTAAATATTTTGTTTGTTTCTGGATGGGAGCCTGTACAGAGGATGCTAAGTCAGAGTTTTAGTAGTTGCACTTCAGATGCTCAAACTAATCTGTAGGCGATTAGTTCTGCTGTGTGCTGACTGTATTATGAATGCATTAAGTTTATTATTTTTTTGGAAAAGGAATGCAAAGTAAATCCATTTTTATGATGTTTTCTACAAGTGGTAATTTGTGGCATATGTAGGGTTTCCCCCCTCCCCCTGCTTTTTGAGAAAGGCTGAAGGATGGCTGAACCAATGCAAGTACGTTATGATATTTTGTTTGAGAATGTCCTGTTATGAATAGATAGATGCTATTTGTTTCTTTTTACATAGTTGAGGTCATATAGAAGTTTTATAAGGAGTCAGATTCCCATTAGGAAGCAGTCAAGCTGATGGCTGTCTCTCACCAGATTAGTCTGGCTTTTGAGATCTTCTTCAACGTAGGGTCATGCCAACACTTTTCCATTACATTTTCTCTTAATCTCTCTCTGTTTTTCTGGTTCATGGTGCTAAGAGCTCTATTTTATTGCTGTTCGCATAGTACAGGTTGGAAGGTTAGCCATTCATTCTGCTTAGGAATCCATTAAACAGTTTTCAGATGTTTAATCTGTCCTGTCTGTCTACCTAGCCTCTGTTTGAACCAGTAACCTTGAGGTGAAAGGCTTTGTGTCCTATTACTGTTACTTTAAACCGACGATGTATTTCCCTCTCAATCTCTCTTTCACATAATACAGTGAGAAGAAAATGGGCATACGTTTAGATCATGGGACACTTTTTTTTATCTTAGTGACAGCAAGATCGATTCGGAGTACAGCTGAGGTGCCCTAATTGGCTTGCAGGGAAATCTGGATGCTAAATAAATATTATCAAGCTCGGTTTCAGGACCATTGGTTTTGTTCATAGCCCTCCAAGCTGTGCTGCATTATACTCCAATCCTTATACTCTAATAGCCTGCAGATGTTTGTGGGATATGTATAGCCCTGGCTTGCCACCCTAATAGGGACCCCCTGCAAAAGCATACCCCCATTCTTTCAGGAAGCTGTAATTTGAGGAGTTCAACTGCTTTTTGTTGCCTCATGCTATCAATTCCAAGGGTTTCCTTTATTTCTTTTTCAGAGAGTTGGCTTAAGAACTCATTTCTTTAAGTTTGTATTTTGCCTTTTCCAGTTAATTTTTCAAGTCACTGTTAGCACGTTTTAATAGTTCTTGATATTTCTTGTTTCAGTCTCTTAATATTTGTCTGTGCACACATTACTAGATTGATGCTTTGTCACTAAATTGGAGGTGAAGGACACTTTCTTCCACTGGAGACTCCATGATCTATGGTAGGGGTCTGGAATAGGTTTCTAGAGTCATCTATGGACACACCACCAAGACTCTGCACTTGGATGGCACTCATACTCAGCCACAAGTCATAGCTGATGATGATGATCATGATGGATAGGGGTCCTCAAACTTTTAATGCAGGGGGCTGGTTGGGGTCCCTCGGGTTATTGAGGGGCTGGGCTATAGTTTAAAAGAAAAATATGAACTAATTTCTATGTACAATGCACGTATTTTTACAATACTTAAAATAAAGAACAATTTTAACTAACATAAACGTATCAGTGGTGGGAATTTGGGCCTGATTTTGACTGTTCTAGTCAAGTTACTTAGGATTGTTGTTGTTGTTGTGTGCCTTCAAGTTGTTTCAGACTTGGAGCACCCATAATTCCAAAGTTTAGGTTGGGGAAATGACTTTGGAGGACTGTATTCGGCCTGTGGGCCTTAGTTTGGGGACGCCTAGTCTACGGGGTTTTGGTGGTGGCCTTTGGTGTGGACTGTGCTAATGAGTTAAAATGAAGCAGTCCATTCACTGAATTGTTAAGCAAGGAAAGGCTAAATGAAATTGGCTGTCTGTATTCTGGTTATTGAGCCACCAGTCTTGTCCGGGCATTTTACATAGTATCTTTATAGCTCTATGATTCCACTGTAATTACCATGGTTGCATGCTGTGAAATTCTGGCTGAGAATTTATGAAACATCCTTTTATAAACTGCAAATCTCAGGATTTCATCTATGCAGCCATAGCAATTAAAGGGAATCAAATCATAGCAATTAAAGGGAATTAAAGGGAATATACAGCTGACCCTTCTTATCTATGGATTTTGTATACACAGTTTCAACAATCCACAGGTGGATTAAAAAAAATACCAAAGGCAAGCCTTGATTTTGCTATTTTTATAAGGAACACTATTTTATTCTGTCATTGTATATAGTGGGACTTGAGCATCCACAGATTTGGGTGTCCAGAGTGGTTCTGGAAGCAAACCCTAGTATATACCAAAAGTCCACCTTAATTATATAGTGAGAAAGTGCCTTTAAGAGCTTCCTACTGAGCACACGTTTATTATCTTAAGACACCTCATATGAGATGTATCCAAATCAAGAACTCATTGTTGTTTCTCTCACTTCAAACTGGCTGAATTTTTCACTGGTAGGATTATATGTTACACATTTGAGGGAATTGTAGGGTAGTGAGAAAGGACTCTTCACTATTCGCAAGGAAAGAAGTGTGACTGATGTGTGGAACGACCCTCTTGCCGCCTTCCTCCTCCTAAAATATACATTCCCTCAGATGTGTTGCCTCCAACACTTGGGTTTAAAATATATATGCATACCTATCAATTTCTTAAGATTTAATTCAACATTAATTTTATCTAGATTGAAACTCATTTAAATTAATATGATTGAGTTAATTGTGAGCAATAAATAAATAAATCTTATACATTGAGTAGAACTAATGTTACACTTATCTCTAAGTCATCAGTGAGACCTGGATATTGTGCCTGGAGCACTATGTAATTCAGTAGCATTAAGATACTTTCGTCATTTGAGATTTTTCGTCACATTCAATGGGTGATATAAAGAAATAGCCAACTCGTTTGATTACATTTTCTCTGGTTTGTGATTTTTAAAGATTTTCTTAGAACTTTAAGATCTTTCCATCCAGAGTGTGACGAGAACTGCAAAAATCCATCAAAAACAATTTTCATCATAAGATATTTCTAGCATGGAAATAGACATGTCCTACTTTCCTGAAGTACATGCATTTCTGATGCCAAGCTTCTAAAGTAAAGGAAACGGGATTCCTTCCCTAAATCATACATTTGGATTTTAGGCCTCCAATTGAGCACCACCATAGTTGAATATATAGGGGTTCAAAGACAGACTTCTGAGGCTGGATCTACACTACCATATAATACAGTTTTTGATCCCAGATTATCTGCTCTTAATTGGATTATATGTAGTGTAGATTCATATTCTGTAGATTCGGGCTCCTTCTACACTGTCATATAATCCAGATTATCAAAGCAGATAATTCAGATTATCCGCTTTGAACTGGATTATATGTTTAATCCAGTTCAAAGCAGATAATCTGGATTTTATATGGCAGTGTAGAAATGCCTCAGAGTTTAGCATTCAGAATCCTGGGGTCTTGATGGATCTGCTAATTTCAGTTCTCACTGCATTCATTAAAATATAAATATCTCAAAATATCTCAAAATCTTTCCATCCCAGATATGAGATTTCCACCATTTGGTAATTCACATCAGAAACAAGCTGCAATACATTTCTCATCCCCCCTTAAGCATTTAAATGGAAATGTTCATTTTGCTTGAGTCTCTTAATTCATGTCCTCTGTTGTCTGTTACAGAGAATACCTGGAAAACAGTTAAGTCCAAGACTGCAGATGTTTGGCCAATCAATTTCAGGAGGTGTTGATATGGATGGGAATGGTTACCCAGGTAAGTTTTGAGCATCGGCAAGAATATTAATGCCAACTGAGAGATACAACATGAGTGGAAGAATGTACAAATTTCTAATTAAAAGTCCAAGGATGCACATCCTTCCATATTTCTTTGTTATCTCATTTAAAAAATAGACAGTTTCCTGAACATGTTTATTTTTCCTTTGGTAACTGTATACAGTTTTTAAGTTTAGAACAGTTCTGAGCAAAAATAAATGTGTTTCTGCTCTTCATTAAGCGATCTGGAGTAGAACGATAAAAACAGAGAAGTCAAATGATGTGAATTTTTAAAAGCATTGAAAAGTATGTTGTGATACTTAAAATATATTTATGTTAACAGTGGAACATGCTATTGCAGAAGGACATAAGGTTAACAGTATATAGTGGGTAAGGATAGTGCACGCTCACACTTGATTATGTTGTAATTTGCCCTTCCACTTTTGTTCCCCAGATGTGACAATTGGAGCCTTTATGTCAAACAATGTTATTCTTCTAAGGTGAGATCAATTTATCTTTAACTCTTATAGCAAGAGAAACTATGTCCATCTTCTAATTGTTTTGTCCTGTTAGAATCATAGCCGCTTTGAGTCCCTTTCAGTATGAGAAGGGCAGCATATAAATGTCGGAAATAAATAAATAAATAAATTTGACCATTAAAAATGATTGAAAAATGAGTTGTAGGTAGCAGCACATTGTTGTTTAGCCGTAGAATATTATTTGCTGTTAACTTATCAAATCATTTTGGTGCAGGGTTTGGAAAATGGCTTTTTATTGCAAAAGAATGCATACTCTCAACATTTTTGCCCCCAATTCCTGTAAAATTTGTTCAGATGGATTTGATATCTTTTGGAAACAAGTTCTGCATTTGAGATCTGTAAGAGCATTAGAGAAATAGACTATGAAACATTGCAGATATTAGAAGCATTTTCTCTTTGATTGAGGACAGAGAGCAGTTGCCATGAATGGCATAATGGTGGAGAGCAGAACCCATTACCAGAGAAAGATAACATGGGTATCTTGAAAAGAAATGTGTTTGCAATGATTGAGGATCTTCTATTTTTGCTTAGTTGAATTTGATCCTTTGTGTCATCAACATGGAGGAAAACTGTTTATTATGGCTTGTTGTTTAAAAAGTCTATTGAGTAGACTTGTGTGTATGCATGCATGTGTGCGTATATCTCTATATATCGTATACACACTCATATATACAGACAGAGATTGAGATTGAGAGAGAGGTGGTGTGTTGATGATTTGATTAGAGGAAACAGCTGGAGTAGTATGGCCATAAGATTTGATAGCGAAGGATGGGGGGAAAAATAGAAGCTCTGAGTTCTTCCCCTTTGGCTATTTTAAAGGCCTGCTCATTATACCACAACCATTTGTCAGACGACTGACTGATACTGTGATTAAGGGCCTCCTTAAAGCAATTAGTGATTACTTTGTACTTGTTTTTATGGTTTTCCCATTTGTAATACCTTTCTATTAAAAACAGATTTCATGCTTTTTGAGGTCCAGAGAAATTGTGAGCTGTACTGCTTATCTGTGCATCAACATCAAAACAGTTTTATATATAACTGCTACAGGCAATATTTAAATGCATGAAAATGAATCCATCACCAGATATTTGAAAGGCTGTTACAAAGATATAGGAGTTTTGATTCCTCCTCCAGTTCCAGAAAGTAGGACCTGAACCAATGGGTTCACATTATAAGAATAAAAATAATTAGATGAAATTTTAGACCTTTTTGACAGTGTTATACAGTGTCTTCAGAGGTGATGGACTTTATTTAACAGTGATAGTGTGGGTGTCAAGAGGCCAAGTAATTAGCCATAATAGCTACAGACATTTTATTCACATTGTGCCTACCTATTCCCTACAACAGTGTTTCCCAACCGGTGTGCCACGGCCACACTCCAGCCTCCACCACACTCCAGGGCAGAGAGTTCCACTGTTGAACGGCTCTCACAGTCAGGAATATATAAATACATTTAAAAACATATTAACTATATGTATTACTGTGTTAGAGTGTCATTTTGTGTCATTTTGGTTGGCGGTATGCCCCAGGATTTTGTAAATATAAAAAATGTGTCACGGCTCAAAAAAGGTTGAAAAACACTACTCTACAATACTCACTGAGGATGATGATGATTACCACAATCATCTTCATATTTATATCTTACTTTTTCTCTCTTAAAGGAGACCCACAGTGGTGAAAACTATAAAAAACAATACAATATGAGAAGCCACCATCATGGTGCAGCATGAATGGAATGGCACTTACAACCCCATCAGATGGGCTTAATTTTGACAACCTGCAGTGTATCTTCTATAGTTTTACAACAGAGCCCATCGGCTTCCATCAGACGATGTTGAACTATGTCTGGTGGGTCTTCATTGTAGAACTATAAAAGATCGGGTACATGCTACTGCAGTGGCAACATGGGAGGCTTCCTGTGTTGCCGTTGAGATAATGGAGGGAAACCGGGTAGCCACCGCTTCCCCCTCATGGGATGATACATGGCACGGGGCGACGGGTGTCCCCCTGCCCCCGGCACCACTGGATTTGCCATAATGCATTCATATTGTATCAGTTTCTGTATATTACACTGCATGTCAATGGAAAGCAGATTTGGGAGGCTTTGCAGGTTCCCACAGCAACCTGAACCCACCCACCGCAACAGACTCTGTTTATTGCTTTAGAGATCAGGGCATTATGAGCTAACCATGTGGTGAAGTTGATTAGTTGCAGCTACTGCCTGTCAGAGGGTGTGGGCTGCCCTTGCTATTTGGGTTAAGATTAGGGCAAAGCAGTAGGGCTTTTCTCTTTAGTCCCATGCTGCATCCCACAACAAAGTTTCTGGAAAGTTTCTTTGCCAAATACAGCATGTGCCTTGCCAATATTGGGGGTCGCTGCTTCAATTTGGGGGATTTATGGGGATAGTTATGGAAAGTGTGCTCAGTTTAGGCTGATGTGTGGCCCTTTTACTTTGGTAAACCATGACAGAAGGGGTGGAATAACTTTGAGGCACTTAGTGTGTGGATCAAGAAGTCATCTGAGAAACATTTACAGTCTTCCCATCCCTTCTCTGCCTGCAGGCATAGGACCACTTCACACAGTCAGTATTGGATGCGGCTTGCAAGGATGCCAAAAGCTATACCAGATTATGTGCCTTGCATTCAGGGCATGGCAAGAAGATATATATTACATGCCAGCATTGTGGCATTCTATAAGGAAAGTCTGGAGATACGGGGGGAGCATATATTTTTCATTGTCCCAAAACAGGCATCAAATTGCTAGCCAGCTACAGTACTGATTGGCATGTCATATAGGTTTTAGGTTTGTAGGTCTGTAATGATTAGCATGTCATATAGATTTCAGGTTTGTAGGTCTGAGTATAGGAACCTACAAATGGGATCTGAATATGTCCTGCTAACAAAATGATCCTTTTTCAGTTACTAGACAGCTATTCCTTTCTACATCACAGGACCCTTTTATACCTCAATTGTAGCACTGTTATTCCATTCAATGGCAACATTCAGAGGAATACTAGGATTTGCATTTAGGGAGGAAGTATTTAGAATCCTCAACCAAAGTGCCTTACTACACTACTGATCTCAGGATAGCAAAGCAAGCCGCCATGGCAGTAAAATTAGAAAAATCCCATAGTAGCATAAATGTGTAGTGTGTTTACTAGATCTCATTGTAGGAACAAACTTTAGGGGTTGAAATTTTTTTTGTGTTGCAATTCTATAACTATCAGGTTTCCCTTCTGTTTCTTAGGGTTCTCCATTGTGGCACCAGTCCTGTTGAAATTCATAATGTCATTTCACCCTTAAGAGGGGCTGATTATCATGGCTCTTACATAGTTAAAGAAAAGTTCTATGAACACTCATGTTTGCTGCAAGCTCCTATGTAAGTTTTTAATTCTCTTCTCTGGAAGACTTTCAGAGAAAGGCAGGGAAAATATCAAAAGTAGATTCCTTAAATAAGGGAGATCTGCCATAGGAGCTCAGCTGAACTTACCACCCTATCACATTGAGAAATTTCCCAGTTGTAGGACACTTCAGCCTCTATTAAAAAATGCAAAGCTCATCACATAAATTAAACTACTTCTAACAGTCATGTATAAGCCCTCTATTGTTGAAAAAAGGCAGAAGTGTCCTGAAAGGAGGGAAGCCTACCAATTAACCTCATCACAGTGATAAATTTCCCTCTTGTAGTACACAAGCCTCTTTTCTATCACGGAGAGGCACGGAGCTCATCACATGTTCCATGGTTGAAAAGAGGCTGAAATGTCCTGAAAGGAGGGAACTCTAAACATGGGCCAGCAATCGTGTTCAGAGCTCCTACCTCTTATCACATTTTACTCACATCTTTCCAACTGAAAAAAAGGTGTGATGGAAACCATCAAAGTTTCTCGAACTGTTTCATTGCTCAACTGTCAGCAGTCTCTTATATCCTATGGGGTTTTATGCAGAACAATAGGATCCCATGGAAACCAATGGTTTTAACCTGGATCACTGCCTCTTGTATCCTCTGGGGTTTGATGCAGATCAATAGGATCCCATGGAAAGCAGTGCTTTTAACCTGCATTGCTGTCTCTTGTGTCCTCTGGGGTTTGGGGCAGAAAGTTTCCCCCCGATATTGTTGTTTCTCCTGATTAAAAACAAAAAAGTAATACTGACCTTGTGATGAATGTAAGATGAATATATTGCCAGCTTTCATGTTTCCAAGTGTGAGTATGAGTGTAATAGGGAGGCAGAATGCGAAATGGGACTGCTGATGATATAAGAGGAGTGATTCTCTGCGCTAAAAGGACAGTCATCCATGCTTTCCCCTTTCAATATGATGAGGTTGTTATATAAGATAAACTACTCATCTGCTTGGTTCTACTTTATTTTTAAGAATGAATCATGCAGAAGGTCATGCATTTCCTATTTCAGCTTTATAGGAGTGTAACAAATATGCTTGGATGATATAGTATGCTTGGTGTAGAATACAAAGCATAGAAATGGATTTGAATAAAATGAATGCCCATTTTAGACACCAGTTCCTGCTCCTTTTACTTAAACAGAATATTTGAGGGAAAACAAGAAGTTCTGACTCAATCAGTTTCCAATGCACAGTTGTCTCTTTAATTTCACGGCCAGTCTACAAATATCCTGTAGTTCCCCTGTCATATGGCGACGCACATAGATTAATTGTTGACAGGCTGTGTGATTGACCACTTGTTCAACTTAAAGTTTCTCTAGCAATAAGCTTGCAGAATTGTAATACGTGAGAATAGGGAAAACTAATTGAACGAGTCAGTGAATTCAGTGTATAATACTCTTCTAGGAATGAATGTGTTTTAGTGCCTATCTCTCTTCTAGAAGTCAATGTTGTTATACCTGTAGTATCTATGGGTCTGATAGACACCAAGAATTAACTGTGCATGCTCGTTGTGTAATTTCCCCTTTGCATCTTGCAAGTACATAGAGGTTATCCACCAGGAAAAGCAGCTTAGACTTGTTTCCTTCCTGAAATCCACTCTCTTTGAGACAAGGCATTGATTACCCTTTTGTTCTTTCAGCTTATAAATGCAAAGATGTCTTTATTCTTGCTTAGGTGGTAGTTGCCTCTAAGGACTTCATCCCATTATTTGCTGAAAGCAGATGGAAACATCTTTTTAAAATGACAGTTTGTCCCATTGAGTTGAAAAACTAATTATACCATTTATCAAAACTCATCACACACTCTTATTTTGGAGCCTTTCTCCCAAAAGCATCTGTTTTCTGAGCAATCACACAAGCGAGTATAGTCCCTGCCCACTTCTACCTTTTTATAGAACAGGTACAAAGTACATTTTTATGAAAAACAAAATATAATTATCAGTATTGAAATCATTACTTTTGGAAACAATGTGATCTGAACACTTATAATTGTTTGTTCAAATTTAAGGCAGAATTATGATGTTAGTATTAATTGTTCCAGGGCTTCCTAGTGACTACTACTTAGGTAAAAGAAAAAAGGAAATTAAAAGTTTAAAAAGTAGCAAAATCACAATTTCGAAACCAAGAATACAGTGAAGAAGAAAATAAGCTAAGGCAAAGTAGAAATCTCTAGAAATTGTACTATTTCTGCTGAATAAATGATTTTTTAAAAAAAATATGTGCAAGGGATCATTCAGCAGTATTTTGGAAGATTCGTGGTGCATCAGTGCTCTGTAGTACACTGCCTATAGGAATGCCCATTCCCACACATCACCAAACAATTCAACATGGGCAAATCTGACAGATCCCATCATATGTGCCTTCTTCCATCTCCTGCTGTGCAGTTCACTGACAAAGCATTATGGACAACAGGCGGAAGTTGTACCTGAAGGACCGCCTATCCCTGCACATTCCCCAGAGACCACTGCAGTCCATGGATCAAAACCTATTGGAGGTTCCATCACTTAAGATTTGCCTCCTGTCCTCGACGTGGCATCGTACTTTCTCTGTAGTAGCGCCTACCCTTTGGAACGCCCTCCCAGAGAAGGCTTGAGCAATAACTGATCTACAGGCCTTCTGGAGGGCCTGCAAGATCAATATCTTCAGACAGGTGTTTAACCTTTAAGGCTGTTAAATTCCACTCTTGCCTCAATCTTTTTTAATTATGTTTTTAACTATGTTGTGATTATGTTGTTCACTAGTGTGAACCACCCTGAGCCTCTTTGGGAAGGGTGGTATATAAATTGAAATAATAATAAATAATAAATAAATAAAATAAGTCTGGTTGCATCGTATGATGGACCTCGTGGTACGTCTTCTGTGAACTGTTTTAGAAGTATTTAGAAATGAGGTGGGTGGTATTGCCTGTGATGAAGTCCTTAGTCTTCTAAGGAGTGGGTGGCTCTGCAGGAAGAAGTTTTGCACACTTCTTAAAATGACAAGAGTGAACATGTTGGCTTCAGTTAGCTCAGGTTATGGGCTGTCTTTATGGAAACAGACACAATGTGCTGTCTGGCTCAGTACTGCCAATTATGGCTTGCTGTGACTCTTTAGTGTTTTCAGGCAAGATCCTTTCCTGGCTCTGTCTGGTTGTTTGTAGCATTGCTTGGTGGTCTTCCATCCAAGTACTAACTGGGTTCAGCTATCATCTAAAATGAGATGAGATAGGATATGCTCAGGATGTAGTTGTGGCCTTCAATAATCTTTTCTGAATGATGCATTAGAATTTCTTACACAAATAGTTTCTTGTATGAATAGACATCACTGATGAATCAGCAACTTCATATCAGTTTGCATTGTCTTAAACATAATGGCTTTGTAAAGAGAGCCAGTTTTACAAATCTTTCAAGTAGTAGTGTTTTGGGAATGGAATTAAAAAAAGGAAGGGCATGTTGACTGGGAGACTAATGGCTATTGAAAGTTTGAACTTCTGCTTCCCGGGCATGGTGTGAAGTTGGCAGATGGACACTACAGAAAAAAGGGGAGTGGTACATTTGTTCCCATTGATCAGTAGAAAGGGCAAGAGCCACCCATTTCTGCTTTACCCACAGATCTAGCAAGGGATGCAAAATTGGCTTGAAATGCATATAGCTCACAGCTATGTTCTGGCTTCCCAGACTGTTATTGCTTCTCTGTTTTTTTCCCTCCACTCCAGTTCCCTTCTCTTCTGTATCTCCTCTTCCTCCTTTTTAACTTTGTAAGCTTGATGACAGGGCGTCTCTTTGAAAGTGATTCAAATTGCTTTTTGGAAGACACACATGATCTGAAAATTAGCCAGGGCTTGGCAAAGGCTTCCTATATTTTTTAAATGGATTGGTTTAAAAGCTATTTTTAAATACAAGTCTGGAATATTTCAATTGGTTCTTGGTTATTTCTTTGATGTGTTTTTGTCGGATACTCTGGTGAGTTGAGATGTAATAAATAAACCCCTACCAGCATGGTCACTAGGAATAGGACTCCGAAAAGAGCTCAAGAGCTGCAGTTCAGAAAGTAACTTTCCCAAATTCTGCAAGTAAGATACAAATGCAGTAAGTAAATAAGTTTTAAAAGTGGATCACAGTTAGACATAGTTTGAGGGCTTCCTTTGCTTCCCTGTAAAAAAAAAAATTTTTTTTTTGCTGTTTTGGAATTCTTTCCTGACTTGGCACTGAAAAAAATGCGAATGTGTGCCCTTCAGGAAATTCTTTGACCTGTGGCAGATGTTCTGTTCATGCAGGTGGTGAGTGAAGATTTGGGAGGATTGATTGTGAGTTTGAGGAAGGAAAGGAGGTGGCTGTAGGAGGTAGTTGCCAGTCACTGGGACTCAGGAACAGGTGGTGGTTTTCTGGGAAGCAGGGGCAGAAAGGAAAATCCCAGAGGCAGAGTCAAAGAGAGGTTGGATATGTAATTCCCTAATTCAAATGAAAAATCATTGCCAGATTGGATGTGCCCGGACTTTCTTTTGTTTCATGATAGAAAATACATTGAATCAACACTGAAATATTATGTTTTCCTGTGCCATAATGTCCCAAACTGTATTGTAAGGCTTGCCCAGTCTCCTATTTTAAAATTAGGCTTCATCATTTCCATGAATGGGGACGGCAAAATAATGCTATTGCTCTGGATGTGATCACAGTTGCCTTAACCCAGTGTTTCCCAACCTTTTTTGAGCCGTGGCACATTTTTTACATTTACTTTTTTTTGAATAATTTTTATGAGCAACATATAAACATAGGATAATAACATACATGGGGAAAGGGAAAACATAGACAAAAGGGGGAAAATGACATTTTTTACATTTATGAAATCCTGGGGCACACCACCAACCAAAATGACACAAAACGACACTCTAACACAGTAATACATATAGTTAATATGTTTTTAAATGTATTTATACACTCAGTGTAAAACCTGGGCCTCTTTCGATGAACACAACATAGATATCCTGGCAGGAATGGTAGAAAGACACACATGAAGGTCTTGCTCAACACCTGTCAGTCTCTCTCTGTTTTTAGTTTTTATCGCAGTCAAGCTAGAGAAGCTCATCTCACACAGATATGTGGTTGAAAACGGGAGCAATGTCAAAATAGCTGCTGCCATTTTGATCTGAGGGGGCAGCGTGAGCGTGTTCAGGAGGGAAAGGGGAAGGAGGAAGACATGGGGCGAGTCTGCGCAGTAGCGCCCACACAGGTCACGTCTTCCTCCCTCCCCCTCCCCTTCTGAGCAAAGTGAGGCAAAGCGAGCAGAGGAAGGCTGGGAAGAAGGGAGCCCGAGTGGAGAAGAAGGGGGAAGAAAGGGTATTGGAGGTTCCAATTTCCCACGGCACACCTGATGATGGCTCATGGCACACTAGTGTGCCCCGGCACACTGGTTGGGAAACACTGCCTTAACCCATCCATAAAGACATTATACATCGATTGCATTTAAGGTGGAACTGTGAATCAGAATGTTACACTGTACATGAGCAAGCAGTATATGTGTTACCGATACATTATTCAAGAAAAGACCGAAAGGCAATCAACAAGAACATAAGAAGTAAAAGTTTATCCAAGCTACATCAGCAATTATAATCTTTGTGTGGAATCATTGTGTAGGATTCTTAGCACTTATAAATGTCTTGAAGGTCTTTAGGTGTATGAGTTAATTTTATAATACGAGGGTGGGTCAATAAGTCTGTGACTTTTTGAATGAAACACAGGTTTTTGGATTAAAAATCATTTTATTTTTCAAAGTAGTCTCCTTTGAGCTCTATACACTTTGTCCAATGTTTCTCCAATTTTTTTATCCCTTCTAAAAAATAAGATTTGTCGCAGTCATCAAAATAGGTATTTGTTTGTGAGATGATTTCATTGTTGGAGTCAAATCTCTTTCCGCCGAGCCATTTCTTCAGGTTTGGAAACAAGAGTCACATGAGGCTAAATCCGGAGAATAGGGCAGATGAGGGAGCAATTCGTATCCAAATTCATGGATTGTTGCCATGGCAACTGCACATGTGTGCACCCTTGCATTGCCCTGGTGCAAAAAAACTTTTTTCTTGGCCAAATGCGGCCGTTTCCCCCCAAATCTTCATTAAATAGACCCAATAAGTTGGCATAATATTTGCCATTGATTGTTTTGCCCTTTTGAAGGTAGTCAATGTGGATTATACCACGTGCATCCCAAAAAACAGTCGCCATGCCTTTATTGGCTGACAAACCCACCTTGGCCTTCTTTGGCGCCGATTCACCCTGAGAAACCCACTGTTTTGACTGCTGTTTTTGACTGTCTCTGGTGTGTTGTGGTGGATCCACGTTTCATCCATGGTTACAAACAAAAACCCGTCCATATTGTGGTTGAACAACGCCAAACACTCCTGCGAAATTGTCACACGATTGCGTTTGTGATCGATTGTGAGCAAACGCGGCACCCATCTTGCGGAAAGCTTTCTCATACCCAAGTGATAATTTAAAATTGAAATCACTGAGCCATGTGAGATGCCTATGGCTTCCACGATCTCTCGCTCTTTCAATCTCCGATCGGCCAACACCATATCATGATTTTTTTTTCAATTGTTTCGGGTGTAGAGACCTCAACTGGGTGTCCAGAACGTTCGGCATCTTCCGTGCTTGTACGGCCACAACTAAATTCAGTAAACCACTTTTTACCATTGAAATGGATGGTGCAGAGTCCCCATAGTATTTATCAAGCTTAGCCTTGGTTTGAGTGATTCCCCCCCCCACAAAAATAATGCTTAATGAGTACACAAAATTCACAGGGGCAGTGTTGCCCTTTCAGTTAAGAGGCGGGAAATTCAAAAAGTCACGGACTTATTGACCCGCCCTTGTATTATTGTGTATGGCAGGCACGGGGCTGAAATGATGAGAGGGAATATACCAAGGGCTACCTGGTGATTTCATGGCAGGTAGAAGTTAGGAAGCAAGTATGTTTCATTTCTAGATAAGGTACTTGGCCATTGTACCACATCAGTTGTTGTGGAGAATATTACTTCCCTGCTTTTTGTTGTCATTTCAGGTCCAGGCCTGTCATCACTATGGATGTCACCATTTTCCTGCCTGCATCTATTGACATTACAGCTCCACAGTGTCATGATGGCTTGCAGCAAGTGAACTGCCTAAACGTTACAGCCTGCTTTAGTTTCAAAGGAAAGCATGTCCCTGGGCTAATAGGTAAAACATGGTCTTGATTTCTAAAACAAATGCCTTTACAATTGTTGTTCTCAGAAGATTCTTGCTAAAACCTGGAAATCATAGACAAGGCTCTAGCCAACCAATAATTTAACAAACATCATGAGGCTTGACCAAGATCTGTCTTTCTTTCTCCATGATCTCATTTCCAACTGACTGAGACTCATAAGACTCATAATGCAGTGCCAGATAACTACAGTTAGGACTCCCATACACCATCACTTATCTGTGAGATTCTCTCCCTCTAATAATGAAATCAAGCTGATCGATGTGCAGCCAAAAGATAGTCACAAAAAAGCAGAAAGGAAAGTTTCCTCAGTCCTGTGCAGAAGTCTGTTTGCAGAAGTCTGTTTATTTAAATACCTAGATTAATAAAACCAACCACCTAGTAGTTAAAAATATGTGTGGCAACTAGACGTATTTAGATAATTGGTAAGCAGATTCTCATTCATGTATATTCAGTTTATTGTCTGCAGATTTATTCCTTTTAATTGGTTGATCTGTATTTATTTTTGTGGGTTTTTCACTCTGATTTTTATACAAATACGGGGATGGGGGGAATCTCACTTGGAAACTGGGAGTGTGATGGTAGTAGAGGGCAGAGTGTCCTAATAGTAAGAATGGTCTGGAACCCCGAAGAAGAATGATCATTATAGGAAGCAGATTTCAAGTTCCACTTTTTACTTGAGTTGTTGTGTGCCTTCAAGTCATTTTGGCCCTAAAGTGAACCTATCACAGGATTATTCTTGGTAATATTTGTTCAGAAGATAAAGTTTCCCTTTGCCTCCCTCTGAGCACCTTTCTACATTGCCATATAAAATTCAGATTTTCAGCTTCCAAGCAGTGTAGAAGGGGCTTGAGGCTAAGGGAGCGTAGCTTGCCCAAAGTCACCCAGTGGGTTTTCATGACGAAATTGGGATTCCAGAGTTGTAGCTGACACTCAAAGCACTACATCACACTGGCTTTCTTAGTAATATTATGGTGTAATTTTAGTAATAGTACATCAAAATAAAGAGACTTCATAATGGTACTTGGACTGCCTTAGCAAATTACAAAAGATTGTATACACATCATGCCCATAATTCTTCCAACAACCTTTTGCAGTAGGTGAACTGTATTATTTTGATCCTGCAGATGTAGGATGGATGGTGGTTTAACTTTAGGTTCATATTGAGGGTCTACGTGGCCCTCTGTTGAATATGGTGAACAGCTCCCTTGAGCAAGGAGTATTTCCAGAGGGTTTAAAAGATGCTGTGGTTTCTCCACTGTTGAAAAAAACCGAACTTAGATTGCTCGGTTCCCTCCAACTACCGCCTGGTTTCAAATTTACCATTTCTCTAGGTAAGGTAATTGAGAGGGCCACATTGGAGCAGTTGCAGGCTTTCCTAAATGACACAGCCGGACTAGATCCCTTCCAGTTTGGCTTCCATTTGGGGCACGGAACTGAGACAGTGCTGGTATCCACCAGCTTCGTTGCCAGCTTGATCAGGGCGGGTCGGTGCTGCTTGTGTTAATGGATCTCACAGCAGCATTTGACACTGTTGATTATGATCTTTTGACACACCGCCTGTCCGTGGCTGGAGTAAGGGGGGCAGCTTTAAATTGGCTGTCTTCCTTTCTCCACAATCGGAGACAGCGAGTGATGAGGGGTGGGTTGGTCTCCGGGGAGTCCCCCCTAGTTTGTGGGGTCCCCCAGGGGGCCATCCTTTCCCCGCTGTTATTTAACATCTACATGCGACCACTTGCTCAGCTGGTTCAGAGCTTTGGGCTTGAATGTCACCAATACGCTGATGACACTCAGCTCATTCTGAGGATGAAGGGCCGACCTGACTCTGTACCCAATAATTTCCAACAGTGCCTTGAGGCCGTTACTGGATGGTTGCATGCTAGCAGGATGAGGGTGAACCCAGCGAAGACAGAGATCCTTTGGCTGGGCTGTCCAGGTGGAGGGGATGTCTGGTTGCCTAACCTGGATGGTGAGGCACCATGCCTATCATCTTTGGTAAAAAGCCTGGGAGTCCTTTTGGACCCCCTGCTGACAATGGAGGCTCAAATCTCCACTGTGAGCAGATCAGCATTTTTCCATCTGCATCAGGCTAGGCGTCTGGCTCCTTACCTGTCCCGGAACGACCTGGCTACGGTAATCCACGCTACGGTCATATCAAGACTGGATTACTGTAATGCTCTCTACATTGGCCTGCCTTTGATGGTGATCCGGAAGCTCAAGCTAATGCAGAATGCTGTGGCGTGGCTGCTCGCAGGGGAGCCTGCGAGCTGCCACATAACATCAGTCCTTCAGCAGTTGCACTGGCTAACGATTGAGCACCGGATCAGTTTCAAAGTGTTAGTTTTGACTTTTAAGGCCTTTCATGGTCTGGGGCCAGTGTACCTAAGGGACTGCCTTACCTCTTATAAACCCCAGAGATCATTGCGATCAGAAGACCAAGATCTTTTGGAAATCCCTGGTGTAAAAAGCTTCAGCCTGACGGCTACCAGACGAAGGGCTTTTACAATCATTGCCCCCTCGCTATGGAAAGCCCTTCCTTCTGAGGCCCAAGCACTTCGTGACCTGGTGGCTTTCTGTAGGGCCTGCAAAACCTACCTCTTCCAGCAGGCTTTTGAAACATATTAGTATAATTTAAATTTTCAGCCATTGTTTTAACTGTCTGTATATTATATTTTTTTATGTAAACCGCCCAAGCCTTTTGGAGTGGCGGTCTAGAAATTGAAGTAATAAATAAATGAATAAATAATAGAGGTGAGATTGAACTTGAATTATTCCTGACTCAAAATTTAGTCTTTTTTGTCACTATATGTACAAGGTATCAGATACCCTCAAAGTCAAAGATAACCATGGGAGAACATTTGATTGGTTGGTTGTCCTCAAATAGCCTATGTTGCCAGGAGTCTTTCATGGGGAATTTTTGCTTATGATGAAATTGTTTTTACTGAAGACTGAAGGAACAGAAGGGATATTTTGAAATTAGATTGCTTCCTGCTCCTCCTTCATAAATCTCATAAACTCAAAAGCAATTTTGGAACCAGCTGATATATGGTGCTAGTTTAATGCTTTGAATGATGAATGTTTTCTTGAATTTCTTCATTTACAGCTGTTTATAAATTACACATTTCTCTTTTAACTGTTCTGGCACAGATTGGTATAAACTGTTGGTTGACTTCTGTATGTGTATAGTAATATTGGTGCAAAAATGTTGCATGTTTTAATGGCTGTTTAGATCTTTGTTTAGTTCTTCAGCATATTTTGTGAGTTACAGTACAAATTCCAGGAGCTTTATGGGGAACATGGTGAGGGCTAAAATCTTAAGGAGTCTTTATATAGTGGAGATGGGTCTATCTCAGAGAGTAGTCATGAGAGCAATAGCATTCCGCTAAGCAATGAGTGTGTCTCCTTGATATCTCAAAGAAAACAAAGTATGTGACTGCTTTTATGACTCCCATATCCATGAAGCAGATGAAATAGCTGTATTCATCAATTAGATGTAAGAATCAGTCGTGACCAAATTTAGTATAGAGAATTGAAGAGACCTCATCTACATCTGTACCTCCTGAACTAATATATATATCCAAACTTGCTTTCATGCTTGCTGAATGTTTTGACAGAATTATCTGCTAAAATGGGTTCAAAATACATATTCTGAGGGTAAATTGATTAGAATTTCACAGTGGAAAATCAAGATGAAACAAAATAGAGCAGTTTGGCAAGCTTCTATGTTTCGAACGATAGTTTCCATCCTGTCTGGAAATATGGGTGTTTTAGTCTTAGACATCTTGAAGGCATCTTGTTGGGGGAAGACTAGACTCACAGAATATTGTGAAGCACCTGTTGTCCCAACTAGGGACATCTAATTTTGAGCCATTTTCGCAGGCTTTTCTCAAAGTAATCTAGATACTTATTTGATACCAGTGTGGACAGCTCAACAAAGGTACAGAGTAGGCATACTATACCCAGAATGGATACTATGGGAGTGCTGCACATCACCAGCTGCTTTCATAGTCCATATAAATATAGCATGCCAGAGGACCTATGGAATTGGCAGAATTTATTTTGTGTGGCCTCTGGAGGCATAATTGTGCAGCCATGGACTGATTTTTCCTGGCAAACATTCAAACAGGCTATATCAGAGAAAGCTTCTTATGTTGCTTTTACTCAGCCTGTGTACCTTTGAACATAGAGATGTCAATCTTAGATACTATCTGCAAGGTGCTATTGATAGATATAGATATTAATATTATCAAAATATTAAATGTTTTCTACATAACCCAAGCCGTCAAGCTACATTTAAGCATCTTTCTTTAGAAAACAATACCGAATGGTGTGTTTTAGTGTATAGTCTGAGGACATGAAATCCAATAACTGTTAATCCAAAACTTTGAAACTCAACCCAAAGAGTTTGATCTGATGTCTTACAAAATAAGTGATTGCCTTTGATATACTATCATGTGGGGATATATATATATATATATATATATATATATATATTCTATGCAATTCTGTGATGCATTCATTACATATACTGATGTAGCTACAGTACATTATACATTGAATTTACCATTCACAAGAGCATTCCAATGATGTGAGCAATGTAATATGTAATGCAACCACTCTGCAGGATGGTTCCCATTTGCTAAAAAAGGATGAAAAGATAAAGGTAACTGTGCAGATTCTTATCAAGGAACTGTAATTGTTTTCATCTCCACCAGGAACTTATCATTGCTTGACATTAAAATAGAAATGAAGACAGTTTACTGCTGCTGGGAAAGTCCATCACCTTCCCTGCTAGCAATTGTTAAGGACTGCAACTACTTTTTATTCTTGTGCATTCATGTATAAGTTGATAGCAATTTTGGGGGGATAAATTATTAATGTTGATATGACCTGTGGATAAATTGAGAGTTATTCCTCATAGAGATGAAAGCAGCACTGATGCCTTGGGGGCTAGCCACTCCTGGTTGCCACCACAGTTTTCCTACCCAGGCCGTGGTGGAGAGAGTAGAGGGGTTGGTGCATCTTTCAGGTTTTCACAGGGTGCGCTAACTTTTTACCTTTCACTTATTTATTTATTTATTTATTTATGTCCTATACTTTTACCCTGCCCAGAGGGGGGACTCAGGACGGCCTCACAAAAGCATAATTGGATGCCGGCATCATAAAAACAATCAGCAATACATTAAAAATATTAAAAACAATAATTAAACAGTTAATTAAAACACACCTGTTAAAATCAGAATCCAGAGTCCACTTCTTTACTCAGAGAAGGGGATGGTTTCTCTTTGATAAATATAGACCCATATTTTAACTCAGTTTTTGACTCAGAAGGGAAAAAAGAGGACTCAAACAATTACTGTCCAGTCAGCCTGGCATCAATACCAGGAAAGATTCTGGAGCCGATCATTAAGGAGGCTTTCTGCAAATACTTAGAAAGGAATGATGTGGTTACTAAAAGTCGACATGGATTTCTCTAAAACAAAAACAGAATAATCTTATCTCTTTCTTCGATACAGTTACAAGCTTGGTAGATACAGGGAATGTTGTGGATGTAGCATATCTTGATTTTAGTAAGGCCTTTGACAGATTGCCCCATGGCTTTCTTGCAATCAAACTAGTCAAATGTGGTCTAGGCGATTCTACTGTTGGGTGGATCTGCAATTGGTTAAGTGACTGAACCCAAAGAGTGCTCACCAATGGTTCCACTTCATCCTGGAAAGGTCTAGTAGAGTGCCACAGAGTTCTGTCCTGGGCCCAGTACTGTTCAACTTCTTTATTAATGACTTGGATGAAGGTTTAGAGGACATGCTTATCAAATTTGCAGATGACACAAAATTAGGAGGATTAGCTAATATGCCAAAAGACAGGATTAGAATTCAAAGTGACATTAACAGATTAGAGAGCTGGGCCAAAACTAACAAAATGAATTTCAACACGGGCAAATGTAAGATATTACTCTTAGGCAGAAAAAATGAAATGCAAAGATACAGAATGTGTGATGCCTAGCTCGACAACAGTCCTTGTTAAAAAGATCTGGGAGTCATTGTGGACAACAAGTTGAACATGAGCCTACAGTGTGGTGCAGCAGCTAAAAAAGCCAGTGCATCAAAAGGAGTATAGTGTCTAGATTGAGGGAAATCATGGTGCCTTTATATTCTGCTTTGGTTTGATCTCACCTGGAATACCGTGTCCAGTTCTGGGCACCACAGTTTAAAAGAGATATTGACAAGCTGAAAGGTGCCCAGAGAAGGGCAACTAAAATGATCAAAGTTCTGGAGGCCATGCCCAATGAGGAACATATTAAAGAGCTGGTATGTTTAGCTTGCAGAAGAGAAGGTTGAGAGGAGACATGATAGCCATGTATAAATATGTGTCATAAGGAAGAGGGGGCAGGCTTGTTTTCTGCTGCCCTTGAAACTAGGGCTCTGAGACATGGGTTCAAATTATAGGAAATGAGGTCCCACCTATAAATGATAAATTGGCATGAAATTTAAAAGTTAAAAGAGGAATATGGAAAAAAATGATTTTGATGAAGTTTGGGGAAAAATTATAGAAAAAGGATTCAAAAAGAAGGATTGTGCTTTTCTCCATGGCAGGGGCTAGGACTAGATGGCCCATGTGGTCTCTTCCAACTCTGTTATTCAATGATTCAATGATTCAAAGACCCTACTAATTGAAAAGTTCTGGAATGCCGATTCTGATTGCCCTGACACTGGTGCAGGATGATGTCAGAATTTTCTCTAAACAGGAAAGTGAAGTGGCACTGGCATGAATCTGTGGTGTTATTACGTATGTGAGAAGGCTAGTTACATGAGTAATTTGTACTGTTTGGCTGCCTTGGTCTCTCTCTCTCTCTCTGTAACATACTGGAAAAGAGATAATTTATTACCCATACTCAGTTTTACATGTATCCCTCAGAGAGCAACATATGAGGGATGATCTGAGTCAGCTGCAAACTACCATTCTCGCGACACTTGGAGTATTTTAAAGAACATTATGTCTAGTATTCCAGTTTTCCACTTCTGATATCATTGTTGTGGCTGCCAAAGGGAAAAGCAGAGAAAGATGTGAAGTATACCATGCAAGATATTCTAAAATGTCATCTGTTGCTCAGAAGCCTGGGTAGATATGTGTAGTTTATGTCCATTTCCCCCCCTGAGACTTGAAAGGGCTTGATGGAGAGCCCTCTGAATGACATAACGAGGTGGCTGACAATTCTCTGTGTACAGTGACTTGCTTGACAGATGGGTGTGTGTGTGTTGTGTTTGCCCGGTTACTTTTCAGTATAGAGAGAAAATTGCCCTATCTTTGTGGTGAACCACAGGACATGTTGATGGTTCACCACATGATGACAGCTACACAGTGGAGTGATCTAAGCGACCTCTGTGAGGTGGACTGTACTGCAAACTTGCACAGCTTTTTTACCCACAAAGAGGAATATGACACATTGCCATGTGTTGTGGTTTGTCTTGCCAGGTACTTCACAAAACCCTCATTTATTCAACCCCAGGCACAGTGCAGAAAAGGGTGCCTTACTGAGCCCCTAGTGCAGAGATGAGGAACCTGTTGTTCTCAATCTAATTCTAATGCTGTTCTCAATCTAATATCTGAGACAAATTTTAAAAGTCGTTTACAAGCAGGTTTTCTGTCTCTCAGAAAGAACAAACTCTTCCCACTCTGACAATCAAATGTAGAGAGAAATATGGGAGAAGAGAATAGGATGTGAGAAGAGAATGTGAGGAAGAGGGGCAAGGTAGACAGAGAAGGAGAAAAAATGTGTGAATTGGTTGGGAAGAATGAAAAATATTGGAGAGATAGGGCAGATGCTGTAGGTTCTGTTCCAGGGGAAGGACCCCCCCCCCCCAAACCAAACAAAAAACCCACAACACCTCAGAGTCTTTTTTGCCAAGGAAAATGCTGTGAGACTTGAAAGCACAAATGCACACACTCACGCAATGCAAGCACCAGCAGTGACAGAAACAGGGATGGGTTGTTGAGGTGGTAGATAGGGAGAGAAAGAATGGAAGAATCAAAATGAGGAGACAGACCGAATGGGAGAAGTTTTTGTCCCAAACTTAGCAGAGCCTTGTGTTCTCCAAAAGATTGGTCACTGTGGAGCATTAGTTTAATGGAAAAAAGGTTCTCTACATTTACATTGGTATAGCATACATGGCTGACTCTCCCTCTATATACACACACACACCATGCTGAAAAGTATCTCTCAAACCATATGCACATCTACCATCTTGCCAGTTCTTCCCTCCTTCAGTATTTTATACCTGTGAGGAATTTAAGTAAAATCTATTGTTACAGACTAGAAGGTTGGAAAGAAACCCAACATTTTGTTCACTATGTTTCATAAGATGGTGGTGGTGGTGGAGGTACTTATAGTATACTCTGGTTGGAAAGAACAAATGTGTACTCATTTTGCCTTCAAACATGGTTCGTGTTTTAATCTGGCCTTTGGGGTAGCGAAGCATACCGGGCTCTGAACTCGGTTTTGTTAGCAGTTAGCTAAAATCACGTGACACCATCCTCAAGGAAGCTCAGGGTGGTTCTACAGTTTTATCCTTACAACAGTCTGGTGAGATATGGTGAATGAAAAATTGACAACTGATCCAGAATCTTCCACTGTTCTTTTTCTCCAAACCTGGGATCAGATTCCAGTATATAGGGTCTGTCTGGAAGGGCCCTTAGTCTTATGTGGTTCAGCAGAGCTAAATAATCATTTCTTCTAATCTTAATCCCCTATTAAGAGCTTTAGTTTACTTATTTTATATTTCAAGATGCCATTTTTAATAACTTCAGGAAAGTCTGTGAAGTCTCTGGCTTATCTTGAAAGTATTTGCCTATATAAGCCCCATTGAGGTGCATGGAGTTGATACAGTAGCAGTACTTTTATATCCAAAATGCACTTGTTATTAGTAGTACACCTAGTAAACTTTGAACATAAAGTACTCATCATGATCGTTCCTGTAAATGTACTTCCAAGGAGAATCAAAAGTGGAAGACATTATGTTGATCTATTTTATTATACATACCATACTATGTGAATGCATGTGTGTATATGTATTTTTATCTGCCTGTTATGCATATGTGCATTAATGTAGACAATGTTTTACAAGAATATACTTTCCAAGAATATTGATATTGATCGGGTATTCTTTCTTTAGCCATGCGTGGTCTACAAAATCATGTGAATAACTCTTCCTGATATTAGGATTTCTTACGACAAGATAGAAATGAATTTGGTGAAATACTAAAATGGAAATATAAATACTGCCTTTGAATATGTAAAGGGTTGGTTTGTTGTTTGCTCTCAGGGAGGAACTGATATACTGACAATCTTCAGTGAACTCAAGGTTCTCTTGATCCTCACAATTTTTGTGTGAGATAGATCAGGCTAAAAAACAGTGACTTGTGCATTTTGTGTCACTTTGGGACCCAGAATCTGGATCTCCAAAATCTCAGTCCAGGCTGTTTTTACAGGGAATATCCCACTTTTACATTCCATCTTCTTGTCTTGTCTTTTTAGGATTGAACTATAACTTGACAGCAGATGTGACCAAGAAGGAAAGGGGCAATCCAATCAGGGTATATTTTGTCTCTTCCGGAGAAGCAATGGGCCAAATCTCAGAGCAGCTGCAGCTGTCCTATATGCAAGAGAAATGCAAGCACTACCTAGCCTATGTGAAGGTAAGTCCATCCTTTCTCTCTTTACCTTGCTCCATTAGGTAGGTCTGTGTTGGATCCTCACATGCATTTAGCCCTTCCTTGTTCACTTTTCAAGTTCTTAAGAAGAAATCCTAAGCACACATAGCCATAAATAGATTCTGCTGAACTATTTTTTAGTAGATATGGATGAAATTGCATTGAAAAGGGGTCTTTTTTGTACAGAAAGGAAAAGGCCTTTGCTGTATGGTGATTAAAAGTGCTAGGAAGAAGGAATGTCTCTTTATGTAACATTCTCAGACTTACCACAAGGAAAGAAGTCTAGATCCCAATGCAAATGTTGAAGTAGATGTCTGAATTGTCTGTAAGAAGTTAGCAAAATTGGTGGAATCCTTTATGAAAAAGACTAGTTGCCTTCCCATATCAGTAGATGTATCATGATTCTGTTCTAACATTGATTATTCTTGCCAATTTCCTTCATTATACATGATGGTTTAAATTAATTTATCATTATTTGGCATGTTGTGTGATGAAAACTCAGTTGATAAACGTGGTGCAGCTGGCTGGGTGTCAGCTGCATAAGATCTCTACTGACCAGAAGGTCATGAGTTCGAGGCCTGCCCGGGTCGGGGTGAGCGCTCGACCATTTGTGTAGCTCGTTGTCGACCCTTGCAACCCGAAAGACAGTTGCATCTGTCAAGTAGAAAATTTAGGTAGCACTTGTGTGGGGAGGCTAAATTTAACTGATTTAAGAGGCCATAAGTCTCCAGGTAATACACACAAAAAAGAATGAAGGAATGCGACAGCTCCTCCTGGTGGCCGGAATGTTGCATTGCCTCTATGTCTGCCTAATATATGTTGTGTGTCAAATGGCATTGAATATTTTCCTGTATGTGTACATTGTGATCCGCCCTGAGTCCCCTGCAGGGTGAGAAGGGCGGAATATAAATGATGTAAATAAAAAAATATACAGTATAAATGTAATAGTTAAGATTTCAAGAAAATGTTAATGGTCCCATTGTAAATGATCCAACATAATAAGTTTGTTTCTTAATTGTTGGACAGAGTGAGTGAACAGCCTATCCAGTGATTATTAGGTTTCTTATTACAAAGTTTTGATTAGGAATCATGCAAACGCCATAGGAATCTTAATAACGTTCTTTGAAGATGCTTCTTGTGCTAAATCTAAAGCAGTGGTTCTGAACCTGCGGGCCACGGATTACCAGTGGGCCATGAGGATGAAAATCCGGTCCGTGAGCCTCCTTCCTCTTTACTGTATTTTATTTTATTTCTGCTCCTTTCACACCACCTGCCACTCCTTCCCTGTTGCTGACCAGCCCTTACCCCTTAGACCACATCCGCTCTAGATTATTAAATATGGTTTTCTGTGGAGAGCAGATGGCAATTACTGGATGGCATATGTTCTGTATCAGAAACTAGAGCTGGTGTGGTCTAGCCAATGCAGTTTTCTGAATCAGCACCCCAAATAACCAAACCAGATCTAAAGTTGACCAGAAACTGATTTGTAAAACTTTTGGTAGTAATGTTGGAGGATGGTCCTTGGTCAAGTAGTCCCTGGTCAAAAATACGTTGGGAACCATTGCTCTAAAGCAGGGGTGTCCACACTTTTTCAGCATGCGAGCTACTTATAAAACAACCAAGTCAAAATGATCTACCTACCCACTACTCAGAGAGCCATAAAAGCAAAATATTTGGAAATTTATTTTAGTGAGAGCTATATAATATATTTTAAGACTGAATTCAACTAAATGTGAGTATAATAAGCCCCTATTTATTCATAAAAATAATGATGATAATATTCATTCAGCCTCTGCTACTACTACTACTACTACTAGTAACAACAACAACAATAGGTTCCTAGAGTAGAAGGATACCTCCAAGGGCCATCCAGTCCAACCTCCTTCTGCCATAAGGGAAAAACACAATCAAAGCATTCCTCACAGATGGCCATTCAGCCTCTGATAATAATAATAATAATAACAACAATGGGTTCCTAGAATAGGAGGAGACCTCCAAGGGCCATCCAGTCCAACCTCCTCCTGCACCTGGGCGGCGTCGAGAGCCTGCGGGGTGGGACTGAGCCTTCCTCCCACCCTGCCTGTGATCTACCAGGACGCCCTACAAGATCTACCAGTAGATCGCGATCTACCTAATGGGCACCCCTGCACTAAAGACTGTTCTTGCAGAAAATTTAAAAATGCAGTGTGTTCTGGTTTGTTGTTTTCAATCAGAATGTATTGTTTTCCCTTTGTTGTGTATCAATATGGTTTCACTGATCCACCTTATGTGTGGAGGAGGGAGGATGTTGATAGCAGCAAATTTGTCAGCAGCAGAAGCATATGGAGCCAATATGATCCCTATCGCCGATGTTCCCGTTGTTGATTAAAACCATTCATGATGCATGTCAGCTTATGGAATTAACACTCAACAGTCTGAACCGAAGTTCTTTCCCTCCTGTTGCCGCTCTTGTTGTATGTGATGATGATATCAAGAAGGCATTTCCTTCTTAGAAAAACTGTAGCACTAGAGCATATCTGCTCCTGAAAGCTATAATAGTGAATAGTTTTACTTTGTTTGTCATTAATTTATTCCTTGATAACTAAACTATTTGGGTTTGTTGTATTTCAATGATAAAGTATTGCCTGTTGGAGTAAATTGGGAATTGCAGTTGCATAGATAGCAGAATGCAAAAGGGACACATTTCAATTTAATTTTGTTAATCTTTATGAAGTTGGTGAGGTGGGATGTGCGGTACAGCATTACTCTGTAGAGTGCTGCTCTCTTTTCCCCACTAGCGATAAAAATGACAAGAATGTGAATTTGTTTGCCTAAGGAAGGATGCAAAATGATGGGGATGATGAACCTGGATAGCTTGCGCCCCAGTGGGAGGAAGTGTTGTTGGCTGTTTAATGTCAGAAACATGAAAGAGCCTTGAAAATTCAAGAGGGTTAGACAAAGAGGTCAAGATCATTTAGTACATATTGCTTGTTAAATAAAGCAGCAAGAGAAACAAAGTTTTTCTACATATGTCCTTTTCTACATTTTAATTGATTGGGAGCGGTTCTGTACAACATGTCTTGAGATATTTTATTACCAACGTGTATGCATGTTCTTTTTGTTTTCCTTTGTGGAAATACGTGTAGAATGGATAGCCACCTTAAAACTCATTTGTGCTACTTTCTTTCGTTTAATGTTTGCTTTAATATATATGAACAAATGGCCTCCTTCTTCCTTTTTAGTTGGTAAAAAGTACGCATGTGGATCATGTGTAGCCAAATAATAATGGATAAGATTATACAGATTGAGTCCTCAAGTCTAGAGAGGAATTCCAAGGGGCCATGTGGTGAGCTTCTGGTCGTGTGTTCAGATTTTTTTTCAGGGCCTGCCTTTGGTTTAGTAGATTTACAAGCCCCATACTTTTGAGGCATGGTTTCCTGTTGTTGTTTACACTGAAGAGGAGGATTAGAGAGCTATTCTATGTTCTGTGTTTGCATGAAATTGCTCCAGTGGGTAAAATCAATGATACTGGCCCCAAGAGTGCATGCTAAGGAGAAATGAAACTTCTCTTTTAAAACAAAAGAATTGCCATAATTCACTCATTCCACTAATTTTAGCTCGTCTGCTTTGAGTATGAAAAAGTCTGAATCTAACCTTTTTAACTGAAAGTCTTTGCCAGTTGATACTGCTCTGATACATGGTGCTGGACAGTTCCTTATGCAACTGCCCTTAATTCCTTGATAGAGGGAAGACCTAGTATATATATAAAACTAGCCATCCCCTGCCATGCGTTGCTGTGGCCCAGTGTGTGTATGAGTGTATGTATGTATGTGTATATATGTGTTTTTGTGCATGAATTGTATTTTTTGTTTTTTGACTTTTTAAGTCTCTTTTGCTGTGTTTTTCAGTGTTTTTATGAGTGATGGTCACTCGTTGGCCTGATAGGTGTATTATGTCCAAATTTCGTGTCAATTCGTACAGTGGTTTTTGAGTTATGTTTAATCCCACAAACGAACATTGCATTTTTATTTATATAGATTTACCAAAGAAATACATAAAGTAAGCAAAGAACTTAACTACAGTAGAGTCTTGCTTATCTGACATTCTGTCTTATCCGACACTCTTATCCAATGCCTCGCCCCTTTCCTCCAGCATTTCCCCTTCAATTCAAGGACCGCTCCCCAACTCTCTCTCCATTAACAATAAGTGCAAAAGGCAAGACAAGGAGGAGAAGGAGGGAGGAAAGGGGGGAAAAGAGGCAGGATCAGAAGTAGAAGCGTTCTCCCTCCTTCCCTCTGTGCTTTCCATGCTCCTCTTCTGCATCTGGGCACTTCCTGCTGGGCTGCTCTAGCCCTGAGGTGTTGCATTGCCTTAACTCTTTGAGTCCCTGTTGTTGGTATTCTAGGTGTCTAGTGCCTCAATAGGAGACTCCCTATTATCTGACATTTTCTGTTATCCAACGTCTGTTTATGACGGATAAGCAAGACTCTACTGTATTTATCAACGGCAAAGGAGAGTTGAGGAACACTTCATTTTGCTAACAAATACTCTGTCATGTTTTTTTATTTCCACAATTATGTAATTGAAATGAAAATTCACAGTTTTGTGAGCTTCTGGCTAAAGCCAGATGTTTAAACAGAAAAAATGAACTGTATGAGAAATGTTGGGCGGTTTCAAACTACACCATGTTTCATTTCTTAAATACACAATGTTGACTGAACAGGATATGTTAAATTCAATGGACCTTGTATGTATTACATTCAAAAATACTATAATTTTTATATTACAGTAATTATTTTCCTGGGTTTTAATGGTGTTTTGCAATTGGCAACAGGAGTCCCATCCACAGGTCTTTTGTAATGTATTTGGTGTTGTTACCAATTCTGCTGTAATTCCACATAAGAAACCTTGACAAACGTTTTCCATTTCCTGATATTTCGATTATATGGATGTGCCACCGATTAGCATATTAAACAGGATACACGTCTTATCGATGTGTGCTTATTTTTTAACAGGCGAATATGAAACATTGGTTCTAATTTTAGTAGATGGGAACAAGAAATGAATTTTAGAGGTTGGAATTGAGTTAGATTTCTTGAGGGGAGTGTGGGTTTTCTTTTTTCTAGGAACATCTCTATTTTTGTTCTTGCTGGTGGACAGTTGGCACAGTAATCTGGAATCAAGCCTTTGGCCTGCACTAGCATTGAAACGTGAGTCTGCTCAGAATTCACAAATAAATCCACAACCCTCGTTTGAGAGTATTAATGGTCTTCTCTTGGCACTAAATATATTGCTTAGTTGATTCTCCAACTATGTTCTGTCCAGAAGAGCAGTCACATTAACTTAATATATGCAAAAGCAGCAGAGAGTCTAGTGATTCCTTTCAGCTCCCAAGTTTCTTGGGGCAGATATTTTGTAGAATTAGATTCCTTCACACATAGTCATTTGTGTTTATTAGTTTGCAGGGTGCTGCAGGGTCAGTTATTACATCTGAATAAACAGTCCAGGAGTCAGGTGTGATCACCCCCTTCTAAGATCAATGCTTGGTTTTAATTCTTGAAGATCGAAAAGGCATGTTGGGTCATTCAAAGAGACAGAGAGAGAGAGAGGGGGGGGGGCATCTCTTTGTACTGAGGGCCTGGTGTTGCCCTGAGATACTCCAGTTCAACTGAAGACAGTGGAAACACTATCTTTTCATGTGTTCTTAGGTTCATCTGAGCACAGTGAAAATGTCCTGCTTATGAATGCACCCCTGCCCAAAATAAATATACAGCTAACCATCCTCTCACCAGGGTATTGCCCTTCCGCATTCCTGCCTGCAAATGCCTAGGCTCTTTTGTTATTTTAAAGTGTTTAAAATCATTTCAGCAAATATTTTTTCTAAGTTATTGCATTATTTTAAGTTGGCACCAATAGCCCTTCTGCGTCCAGATTGTCCAAGTCAGTAGCAAGATACAACAGCTGCTCCTTTCCTTCTCGAAAGTTCACTCCAGAGAGTTGACTTTCGAAGAATGTTGAGAATATTTTGAAAAGCAGTTGGCTCTTGTCCAGGAATTGCATTGTTTCGCACACATGGCTCTCCCCACCTCCCTGTGTGGTCAGAAGTAACAGTTACAAGATTATTATTTTTTTGGTGGGGGAACACACAGTATACATAACATGGTATCATTTTACCTGCCAGCAAATTGAGCTTCATAATTTTAAGAACAGGTGTGTCCCTTTGTCCCCCTGCTTTCTTCATCTTTCCTTGATTCTTGTTTTGTGTGTGCGTTTAGTATGAACTTATGAACCTATAAGAAGAGATTGTCTTTTTTGTTACCAGTTTCATGTGAAGCACTCCTTTTGTCTGAAGAATGGGGTTTACATGGGTTACATAAATTAATTGGTATTTTATGTGGGACATATAAAATAGGCACAGGGCAAGTTTGCAAAGCAACACTGGATTTTTCTCTCTCTTCCTGCTTCCTTTGGCTCCTTCTACACCAGTGGTTCTCAACTTTCCTACTCCCGGGAATCCCTTAATACAGTTCCTCATTATTTTTGTTGCTACTTTATAACTGTAATTTTGCTGCTGTTATGAATCATAATGTAGATATCTGACAGGTCCAAATTTGGCACAAATACCTGATACACCCACATTTGAATACTAGCGGGGTTGGAAGGGATTGATTTTTGTCATTTGGGAATTGTAGTTGCTGGGATTTATAGTTAACCTACAACCGAAGAGCATTCCGAACTCCACCAATGACAGAATTGGGCCAGACTTCCCACACATAACCTCCATGACCAAAAGAAAATACTGTTTTCTGATGGTCTATAGCAGGGGTGCTCACACTTTTTCAGCATGCGAGCTACTTATAAAACAACCAAGTCAAAATGATCTACCTACCCACTACAAAAATGTGAAACATATAACGCAATATCTGCTTTGAACTGGGTTTTCTGAGTCCACACTGCCATATTATCTGATTAAAAGCAGATAACATGGGATTTTATTCAACTGTATGGAAAGGACCTCGGATAACCCAGGGCCAGCAGCACTTGGGCGGCATTGGGAGCCTGCCGGGCGGGACTGAGCCTTCCTCCCGCCCTGCATGCGATCTACCAGGACGCCCTACGCGATCTACCAGTAGATCGCGATCTACCTAATGAGCACCCCTGGTCTATAGCGACCCCTCTCCCCGGGGTCCCGACTCCCAGGTTGAGAAACACTGGTTTACACTGTCTTTATATCCTTGGATTTGATCTCAGGTTATCTGCTTTGAACTGTATTATATGAGCTTCCACTACCAGATAATCTGGGATGAGAAAATAATCTGGGATCAGATCCTGGGATATAGGGAATTGTAGAAGGGGCCTATGTTTCCATCCATCTGAAAAGCTCAGCGCCCTTCCATACAACCCTATATCCCAGAATATCAAGGCAGAAAACCCCCCACAATATCTGCTTTGAACTTAGTTATCTGAGTCCACACTGCCATATATTCTAGTTCAAAGCAGATATTGTGGGATTTTCTGCCTTGATATTCTGGGATATAGGACTGCGTGGAAGGCCCCTTCCATACAGTTATATAACCCAGAATATCAAGGCAGAATAAAGCAAAATATCTCCTTTGAACTGGGTTATCTGAATCCACACTGCCATATGACTCAGTTCAAAGCAGAAAAAGTGGGATTTTATGATGCTGTGTGGAAAGGTCCATAGACTTGTTTCTCCTATAGCTCCCCTTTATTATTCAGATCCTGAGCAAGCAATTCAGGTATATTACAGAAAATAATCTTAATATTCCTTCAGGAAATATCTTCTAGTCCCACAGAGGTACTGTATATTATGGTCACCAGTTGACAATTACTGCTTATTAATAAGCCAACACATTAATTGAAAAATCATATTTTTCCTCCTTGTACACACTATGGCAGCATTTCTCTTTCAGCACAGATACCACAGTTCACTGGAAGTTATCTCTTATGAGGAACAGTTAAGAGAGCTTCATGTGTTTAGCCCAGTGTTTCCCAACCTTTTTTTGAGCCGTGGCACACTGTTTACATTTGCAAAATCCTGGGGCACACCACCAACCAAAATGACACAAAATGACACTCAAACACAGTAATACATATAGTTAATATGTTTTTAAAATGTATTTATACACTCAGTGTGAAACCTGGGCCTGTTTCGATGAACTCAACATAGATATCCTGGCAGGAATGACAGAAAGACACAAACTTCCCCTGTAACCAAGAGAACATGCTATAAGAGTTTGGTGACCATTGACCTTGCGTTTTGGAGTTGTACTTCACCTATATCCAGAGAGCACTGTGGACTCAAACAAAATTGGATCAGGACCAAACTTGGCATGAATACTCAATATACCCAAATATGAACGCAGATGGAGTTCAGGGGAAATAGACCTTGACATTTGGGATTTGTAGTTGCTGGGATTTATAGTTCCCCTACAATCAAAGAGCATTCTGAACCCCACCAATAGAACTGGGCCAAACTTCCCTCACAGAACCCCCAGGAGGCAAGAGGAGGTCTCTACTTGGGGAAAGGGAGGCGGGCCTTCCCAATGCATGGAGAGGGAGTGACCAAGTCGACTACGGGTGGGGAGGGGGGTGTTTATCGAGGTAGGTTTCTTAGGTTTTTTATACATCAACACACTAGACTCCCCCCCCCCTGGGAGGTTCCAATTTCCCACGGCACACCTGATGATTGCTCACGGCACACTAGTGTGCCCCGGCACACTGGTTGGGAAACACTGGTTTAGCCTGTAGGAGAAATGATTAAGGGGAGACATGAGAGCTATCTTCAAAACTTTTAAAGCTAACATACAAAAGATGAACTCACTTTGCTCAGAATTGTTCCAGAGGGCAGAAATAGGACTTAGAAGTGAAACTTGCAAGAAAGCATACTTTGCCTGAACACTAGGAGGAAAGGTACAAAGAGTAAGAGCTTCAAGACTGTGAAAGGGACTACATTAGGAGGTGAGGGTCTCTCCTATCCTGGCAGCGTTGGCTCCCTACCTATCCCGGAATGACCTGGTCACGGTGATCCAAGCCACGGTCATCTCGAGACTGGACTACTGTAACACACTTTATGTTGGCCTTCCTCTGTCGGTGACCCGGAAGCTCAAGCTGGTGCAGAACACTGCCGCCCGGCTCCTTTCTGGCACGCCAGCAGGTTGCCGCATAACACCTACCTTGCAGGATCTGCACTGGCTTCCAATTGAGCACCGGATCACCTTCAAAGTGCTGGTGCTTACCTTTAAGGCCTTGCACGGCCTGGGGCCAGTGTATCTGAGGGACCGTCTTTCCCCCTACTGCCCTACGAGATCACTCCGGTCCGACAATACCAACCTGTTAGTCATCCCTTCGGCGAAGTCGGCCAAACTGACTGCAACTCAGTTCTCAGTGATTGCGCCCACATTGTGGATCGCCCTTCCAGCTGAGACGCGTGCCATCCGAGATCTCTTACCTTTCAGGCGGGCTTGCAAGACCTATCTTTTCCAACAGGCCTTTGGCCTATAGGTCTGCTAATGCATAGCCCGCCGATCCTGTAACTTGTTGTAATTGGCCTTATATTGTTTTATATTTGCATGCCCTGCTGCCACGCCAGGTTTTAATGTATTGTTAGGCTGGGTGCATTTTATGTGTTTTAATCTTGTTTTAATGTGTTGTTTTATATATGCTTGTTGTGAGCCGCCCCGGGCCTTTTGGGAGTGGCGGCCCAGAAATCCAATAAATAAATAAATAGTGTCTGCCTTGTTTTGGACTTGATGCCCTCCAAGATCCCTTTCCCATTCTACAATTCTCTAATTGTAAGAGAAAGGTTAGTGATGAAATGCATTCAATAGAATACAAGGAAATGGAGCAGAGTAATAATTGTGGTTTCAGAAGCTGGGAACAAAGGAGCCTCTCTGTCTGTTAGTATTTGTGTGTCTGTGGCTTGACTCTTTATGGTTCTGTGGCTTGGCTTTCACCACGAAAGATAAGCTAAACCAAAATGTTGAAACATTTGTATAGAAACTAGGAGGAGAGATTGAAATAGAAACTCCAATAATAATTTTTGGTTATTGACCTCACTGCCCACTCCTTTGCACTCCCAGGCTAATTCGAGTTTATAAAAATTGTACATAGGGCAGATTTTTTTTCATAGTGAATCTCAATTATAAGGGGAAAAATACACTGTTCTGGTGCTTTTTGTCTTTTAATGACCACAAAATTAGCATACTGATCATGATAAACTTCTATGATCCTTGTGTTTATCAGAGATGACTTGACAGAGCTAATGGCTACTTATCAGTTGTTTCGTGTCAGGGCTCAAAGGTAGGCCCTTCAGCTGAATGAAATCTTCAATTAAATAAGAGACAGCATTTCTGTTTTGCAGATGTTCTTATCTCTGTTGTTTGACAGGATGTCTTAAACAGCTCCACAGTGCCTTCAATATCACCCCCACCCCCGTTGCTTCTGTATCTTGGGATTAGGATGGAGAACCATACGTAACCTTAGTTGTAAATGTTGGTACCAGTGAACCCAGGGGTACAATCAACTCTCCCATTAGCTTGTGGGAAATGCATCCATATATGAGTGCTTCCTCATTTGAAAGATGCTGCAACATGATTTGTGTTTTTCCTTTTGGGGCAAAGAGGCAATCCTAGGCTATACTGAAACTTCTCTTGGTGTCAGCATTGTCCAGTTCCTTTGAACCTAATTTGGGGAGAAAAAACAAAAGTGGCTCGGATTGTGTGGCATGGGAATTAAGCTATGTTATAGCTTACTTTTGAGGAACTCTTCAACCTCACATTGGCAAAGAGATGTCTTCCAGATCATAAAGATAACCTTTGCTAATGGTGAAGCCAGTGTTCAGGTCTAAGGTTGGCAACCTCAAGCATACTCATGCATTTGGATTGTTTCTGAGCATAATTTTATTGATCCTGCTAAATGGGCCTTAGTTGAAAATGTGTGCCAAATGTTTCTGTTCCTAGCAATATTTTCAGCACAAGCTTCATGTTGTGTGGACCTTATAGTAGGCATGGGGCCGAATGCGGCCTTCAGGGTGCTTACCTCAGGCCCTCCTCATTTACCCTGTCCTCTTGACATAAGGACATGCAGCCTGCAGCAACCGAGAACCATCTGGAGCACTCTCAGCTGCCACATGTTTCATCATCCTCTAGGCATAAGTATGGTGCGAGCAGTCCCATCTTTATACTGGGAGGACAGCTCAAGGAAGGCATATGGCAGCTGGAATAATCTCAGCCTTTCTCCTGGCATATTGCCAAGAAGATAGCCCAAGGATCAGGGCATTTGCCTTCCTCCTAGAATAAGAATGGGGCAATTAGCCCCATTCTTATGCTGTGAGGACAACCTGAAGATGACCCAGACCCTGCTCTGGCCCCACCCTCTCCAGGGCCCTACTGTCTTGTGGGCCTGTGCCAACCCAGAGGGCAAATGGCTCCACTCCCTCCCGGCCTGGCCCTCCCAGCCAGGCCTGCAATGTGGCCCCAAGGCAAAATAGTTTGCCCATGCCTGCCTTATAGGCTTCCATCATGAATCAAGGAAACCTGTTGATTCTATAACACTGTGTAACATGACTTTTGCTCCTGGGTTATAAATGTCATTTCTTAATTGGTTCTATCATTAAAACATGGAAAAAGTTTATTAAACTGCAAAAAACTTTGTTTTTGTGGGACATCCTGCAGCACATTTTTCTCTAGTTTTTCAATGAATGTCACATAGAGTCTCAACCGATTCAACATAGTTTGTGGCAATCATAAAAACGAAGTTTCTGGAGGATAACAACCACTTTCACAGTAAGTGCAGCACAATTAAACAGGAAACAACACTTTCAAAACTGGAACAGATTCCCCCCCCCCCCAATTTTTTTTCCAAATTTTGTAACATAGTGTAATCCTTCTCAGCCTAGTACTTTCAGGTGTGTTGGATCATCCTAAATCATCTCATTGACTGAGCTGGCAGGGAATGATGAGAGTTGTAGAACTATAACACAAGTGGAGGTGCCATGTTGGAAAAAAGGAACATACAATCTAGTCCTGAAGAAAAAGTTAATAGTGGAAACTAAGCTTTGAAAATTAGAGATGTAAAATGGGAGTGATTTGCCCCCATGTTTCTGTTTGCTTATCTCTGTTTGCAGACAGAGGTTGCGCTTAATTCTGTATTTAAACATACCCCAATCAGCCCACCTTTTTCTCCACTTGTGAATGGTGTAGTAAATGTGTAAAGAGTTTTTCATTCAAATTAAATACAATCTTTTATCACTGCTTGGTTTCAACTTTTATATATTTCACAATTTCTCCTGTTACTAGTTTTAGCAAATAGATTCTGTTCAAAGAGAAGCATGCCACTTAAGTGAATCTGTTCTATCTCCAAGGAATGCAAATGTAGGGAATGTGTTCTGCCACCTGCCAAGCATTATTATGGTGGAATTGGGATGTAGGCTATGTGCCCAGCAAAAGGGCAAGCTCTATTTGGCTGGCATTGCACATTTGGAAAGTATCTGTGCACATGAGGGAGAAAGGGGAAAGTGATGACAGCAGTTAGTGGAAATGATAGCTCTACAATTTAGTGAACAGCTGTTCTTCTGGCCCAGTTGGCTTGTGATGGAGTTATCAGTTTCCTCAAGGCAAGGACTGTCACATCCTAGTTTAAAGCTTGGACTCAACATCAGTGTTGGCGGATAGCATTAGTAGTTATGGTCCCCACCCCTTCAGTAAATATATGATAGTCTTGACAAAAGCTCGAAGAAGCTTTTGATTAATTAATACAATTAATAAAAAATCTAGAAGAAGCTTTCTATTAATAACAATGGAGAAAGCATTTTGTGAATTATAGTCTACCTTCATGTTCACTACCAACATTTATGTTTCTAGGAGCAGAAACATTTAGCATGGTTAAATAATCACAATTATGTTAAGTTTCATCTGTGCCATTTGGAAAAAAAATCTCCCCAAATGTTGATGATGTTAAGCTCTGATTGACTTGGCCCAGAAGACCCTCATGCAAGGCCCTTCTCATAGTCTAGGTGGAGGCAACTGTGACTGGGGGCTCATTTTTTTGTCTTATAGAGCAGGATAGGAAACTTCCAATTCGGATTGGAGAATCTGTGGTTGCCGCATATGGTGGGGGGAGCTCAAAAATGGTAGTGGCCGCGTCCCTGCCATATGCAGTAACTGTATGAAAACATTAAGGGTGATGCTGTACAAGTACAGTAGAAGAAAATCCATTCATCAGGATTCGTGGACTTAATGCAGTCCTGAATTAGGTAAAGGGGCGCCTCACCCGGAAGGTGTAAGTGAAGGGCAGAGTAAGCTGCAGGCGTCTGGGGGCGCCCAGGGTATGGAAAAAGAGATAGAGTGGCTCTGGGCCCAGAAAAACACACCTCTTTTACCTGTCTGGACTGCCCTTGTATCCTATTACTGTACCTCCACCTCTGCCTCTCAGATCTTGCTCCTGAAGACTGCAGTGAAGAGGTGCAGGTGCACAGGTGCGAGATCTGAGAGGCAGTAATAGGAAAATTACCATATTGAAATCAAATCTGATGCTTTAAAAAAATTATTTGGTGTGCGTTGCAAGAGTGGTAGTCTTATACGGTGAGTATATCCCAAACTCTATATTTTAACTAGAAAAGGTGGGGGTTTTCTTATATGCCGGAATATATGGTATGTTCAGACCTGGGAGTTGGCTCAAATCAGCACGAAAGGAAAGTGTTAGAAAATAATAATAATACTTTATTTATACCCTGCCACCATCTCTCATGGGGGCTTACAAAATAACAATGGGGCCATACAACACATAGAATGCAATACATCAACCTTTAAAATCAATAACACATTTACATCAAACCACACATATAAAATTAATAAAAGCAAACTCAATTTAAATAAAATAATCAGTAAAATGTGGCTATGTGGATTGATATATAGCATCCCAGCTGTATATCAATCAGAATGTAAACATAAAGTGCTAAAGTAATTGGCGATCAGTCTGGATACTGCCTTAAACGTTATCAAAGACCTGCTGGAAAAACTAGGTTAGAAGTGAGCAGAAGCAGTTGCTTTCTCTTGCAGCAGGAAAGAAACCATAGAAATCATTTGTCCTTGCATGGGAAAAGAAAATTGATGCTATTTCACACCCCCTACTATTTGTGCACGAGGTATGTGTTTGTTTGTACATCCCTGGACTCAACAATGATAATTCTCAGGTGACCAGATGAGGCCTCAAAGTGGCCCACTTCACTTTAGAAATCCAGTTATATTATTGGTTAGTGAATACCCTACTGAAAAAAAAATCAAGTGATCCTTTAAAGACATAGTATTGACTGACATCAGTAAGATTTTTGCATAAAGAGGAGAGGAAAGAGTTTGCAGTTACCAGCGTGGACTCTCTTTGTACATTAGATCATAGTCAAGAATACAAAGACTGTTGCACTCCTTTAGTATCCAGAACTTGGAGCATACAACGGGGAGTATGGGACGCTGACCTATTGCATTGTTCATCTGGAATTTAACAAATGCAGTATGGAAGTCCAAAAGATCCAGCACTGCCTTGCAAACAATGATGACTGTAGCCGTGTCTAGCCCAATAGACCAGAGGTTTTGCATCCTCTGAATATGTTTATCTCATTGTTCCAAAAATACATCATTTTTGGGTCTACAGTAGAAGTTGATAGTGGTGGATCTGGGGTTTTGCATTTTTCTCTGCCCCTCTCCAGAAGCGTTATTTTTTTTGCAAGTGTGCTATTCTGGTAAAACTTGTGTGTCGGCACTGTCCAGATCAATGTGAGGAACGTGCCGGGAGTCTATTGTACCAAATGTCCTCCTTTGCTGCAGAGCTGTAAAACTGTTAACTAAACAAACATGGCATTTTCCATCTCCTCACTCTGATGTGAAGAGTTCAGCTCTCCCTCTGGATGCTTGCTAGCCAGGAATGACTGTGCAGGCAGTGAACGTCAAACTGGACCAATTCCCTCCTTTGATGACTCAGAGCAGGGGGTGCAACTTCTTTTCATTCTTGGACTCCAATAGTCCGTGCAGCTGAATGAACACGGGAGCCTTGGAATTTGGGAATGACATCTTTCTTTACTATTCATGGTTAGGTAGGGACACAACACAGCTGAATTTCATGCCACATTAAATCTGCAGGTTGAAGCTGAGCAGGAAGCTTACTTTATACTCTAGAGTAACTATATCAGCATGATCCAGCTTGTGAAAACTGCATGCGAGTAGTCTTAAATCTTTCTTTGCAATGGTTTTCCCCTTAATTTCCCTGGAGTGTTTTAAATTAATTTCTTTCACACTGGAATCCCATATATTTGCATGTTTTCAACTCATGAATCGACTTATGGTGACCCCATTAATTTAATATGGTTTTCTTAGGCAAGGAATACTCAGAAATGGTTTTGCCAGTTTCCTCCTCTGAAACATACCTGGTAGTTCAAGCATGGGCACTTCAGCCCTCCAGGAGTTTTGGACTTTAACTCCCAGAAATCCCAGCCAGTTTTCCGGCTATTAGGAATTGTGGGAGTTGAAGTCCAAAACACCTCAAGGGCCGAAGTTTGCCCATGCCTGCTATAGTATTTGGTAATCATTGAAAGTCTCTTTTTAAAGTACTGAGCAAAGCTTCCAAGATCAGTTAGAACCTGGTGCCCTTGAGCATGGGTTCTCAAACTTTTAAAGCTGAGGAGTCCTTTTTGAAGGAAAAGTTTCATGTGGAGCCCCGAGAATCTTTTGGACCCAGGGGCCACATTGTATCTTAAAATTTGACAGAAGGGCTGGGCCAGGGGGGGGGGGATGAATGAATTCCTATGCATACTACACATATTTTGTTTGTAGTGCAAAAGAAAGAAGAAAGAACAATACAATGTTAAAATGAAGAACAATTTCAACCAACATAAACTTAGCAGCATTTCAGCGGAAGACCCTAGGGGCCATTCAGTCCAACCTCCTTCTGCCTTGCAAGAAAATCACAGTCAAAACACTCCCAACAGATGTCCATACAGCCTTTGAAATAATAATAGTAGTAGAAGTAGGAGGAGCAACCCAGTGGTCACCCATTCCAAACTTTTTCTACCTTGCAGGAAAGTCAAAGCACCCTCAACAGATGGCCATCCAGTCTTTACAACAACAAAAAGAACAACAACAACAGAAGGGGGCACCTAGTCCAACAAGTGTCCGCCTTGCAGGAAAATCAATCAAACTAGCGCGAGGGATGCCTCGTGCTTCCTAGGACAGGGTGGGGTGAGGGGGCAGAGCCGATTCCAATCTACATGTGTTATTGTTTGCATACATTTACATTTAGTCATTGATGTGTCCATGCATATGCCTTCAAGTTGCCTGCCAAGTCTTGGCGACCCCATAAATTTCATAGTGTCTTCTTAGGAAAGGGATACTCAGGTGTTTGTTTTAAAAATAATATTAGTTGCCTTGAGATCCACCAGAGCCCCTGGCATGGTGCATAATTGATGAAAGCACTCTTGAGTAAATAATGGAAAAACCAATAAAAAACTAATCAAAAGTTTGAAGAACAGCCAGAACAGAAAACTCTGTTCAAGAGCCAAAGGCCATGGAAAGCAGCACAGTCTTCATTGCTTGCTGGAAACTCAAAAGACGGAGCTCAACAGTTGATGTGTTGCTGTCATATGTACCCACTGACATATCTTTACAGGGCAGTAAGAAAAGTAGCAGGGCCACTTATGTAATCTTAGCATTTAGGCAGACAAGTATGGGAAGAGGTGATCTTTCAGATATCCCGACCCTAAGCCATTATTTTTGCAGCTGTGACTTGGCCAAAGACACTGTGCCTAGGTCTTATGTATTCCCTTATCTCCTGAAGACCTTCTCTCTTTTTTACCTTTTCAATGAGGAGATAAACGAGGGTTAATAAAAAGGAAACATGCTCTAGCTGTTTCATGACAAGCTCAATACACCAGAAAATTTCCTGTTTGGAGGAACTAGAAACCCTGGTAAAGTTGTGGGGTTTCCAAAATCCAAATTCTACTTTACCTGGTCAAGCTTGCATTTAGCAGTAAAGAAATAGACCCAGAAATCCAGTTCCCCATTAGAGTGGTATATTTATTTATTTATTTATTATTATTTGGATTTCTTGGTCACCCCTTCCAGGTGGCTCGGGGCGACTCACAACAGTTAAAAAGATACAATAAAAACACAGTACAACATAATAAAACCGTACATAATACATAGTAAAACATAGTTGGATGTGTGCATCCACAGTTAAAACCGGCAATGATGCCTGTCTACTACATAGAATCACAGCCCTTGGCCAAATCACGGAGCCTAGCCTTACCCCGACCCAAAAGCCTGAATAAACAGCTGGGTGTCGTCTGCGTATTGGTGACACTCCAGCCCAAAGCTGCGCACCAACCGAGCAAGTGGTCGGACGTAGATGTTAAATAATAAAGGGGCAAGGATTGCCCCCTGAGGGACCCCGCAATGAAGAGGGGCACCCCCTGAGACAACCTTGCCCCTTCTCACTCGCTGGGACCGGTTCCAGAGGAAAGAGGACAGCCAATTAAGAACTGTCCCCCTCACCCTGGCCGTAGCCAGACGGTGGGTGAAAAGATCAAAATCGACAGTATCGAACGCTGCCGTGAGGTATAGAGAATGCTTTTTGCAAGGCCAACATAAATCTGTTGCAGCATAATAACACCACTCTCCATATGGATTGGAATGATCATTTGAGTGTGTAAGTCTTTGTATATATGGTGGTAAAGAAACGTTTGGCTGAAGTGAACAGTATTTGCATAGAAAACCAATGTGGTACAGTTGTTAAGAGTGTTGGACCAGGAAGGACCAGCTTGGCTATAGAAATCAGAAATACCTTGTTAGTATTTCTTAACTTGTTAGTTCTTTATCACAGGCTTCTAAAGGGATTACTTTTTATTGCTCTGCTTATTGCTCGATCAAGGCATTTATTTTTATTTATTTATTTATTTAAAACATTTACAGTATATTCTGCCCTTCTCACCCTGCAGGGGACTCAGGGTGGAGCACAACATATATACAGCAAACATTCAATGCCAGGACATAAAACCATAAATATACACAAACATTAAATTCACTTATATCCACTTAAAAATCAGTTGTTCCTCGGTTCCTTTTGAGTTTACTTAATGAGATCAGCTGACAAAATTAAATCAACTCCCTTTTCTTTTCACTTTATCAGTGTGGAAATCACCATTATCATTAATTCTCTCCCCCCCCCCAATCTATATAAAATACTAAACATTTAAAGTATTGACATCTTCTCCAGCCCATGCAATCAGCACTCTTTGTCATCCTTGTAGTTTTTGAGGTAGCACAGTTCTTTTAAAAATAAATATACAACTTGGCTTGGGAAGTTTAAAACTTTTCACTTTGGTGAAGAATTTGTTGTGATTGCCTCATAGGATCAGATAGTAGTAAAAGTATGTCTTTATGAATAGAGAGAGGTTTGGGAATGTACTATTCAGTATGAATGTGATACATTCTGAACGTTTTCACTCCTCGCAAATTTCTTATGATCTTTACCAATGGCTTAACACAGCCCAACCAAAAATAATTTCTTGGTATCTTCGTTTTTAGGCTTGTTCCTGTGATTATTTGGGGCACTGATTCACAAATTGCATTGGATAGACCACATAAGCTCTAGTTTCTTAGCTGGTGTTATTACAGTTTTGTGTGAGTGAGCAGAGGGCAACTAGTAGATGCCTTATGTTCTGTATCTCAAAAACTAGAGCTGATAGGGTAAAACCAGTGCCATTTTTGGAATCAGCTGCTTTGAGTCTCCTTTGTGGAGAGAAAAAGCAGGGTATAAACAATAACAATAATAATGGGTGCAGTGCTGAAAGACCTCGGCATGCACTTAAAAACAATTGCCGCTGACAAAATTACCATCTGTCAGCTGCAAAAGGCCACCCTACTTGGATCTACAACTACATGCATGATTCGCCAGTACAACACAGTCCTAGACACTTGGGAAGTGTTCAACATGTGATCAAATACAAAAACCAGCATAGTGATCTTGTTTGCTGTGTACTTACTGTATCTTGTTGTGTTTCAAATAATAATAATAATAATAATAATAAATATAGCCAGAAGCGGAGCTAACACATGATGCACCAGAATCTGTCTTGACCACTGAAATGAACAGACTTCCCTTGCTGCCTGTGTGCTTCATGTAAATTGCAGTTTTGACAACCATGTGGTTCTGCTCACTATTGGCAATTCCTCCCTCCTATGTACTGTACTAGGCTTATGGACTTGAAATCTTGCCAAAGCATATGTATGGGATGAGGAGATGAGAGAAAGGGCAGGCAAGAGAGTGCTGAGAGAAAATGAGAGACAAGGGACAAAGAAATGGAGTAGAGATGACGGAGACAATGATGTATGATGAAGGGAGAGTTATTTTAAAGCTTTTTGCAGGGGCATTAAGAAATAATTGGATTGTTTGGACAAAACACAAAAGTTCAAAGTTTTGTTTTACCAGCTATGTAGCCTTGGTACTTTCTGCTTTCATGTGATAAGCATTAGAAATTTATTGATTCAGGAATGGTCATCCTTTCGCTTTAATAGCATTCTGGATGGCTTGTAATTAATTTAAACAATATAAAATAGCAAAGATAGGATGAAAATTCCTGCTTAAAATGTGATCTCCCTCTGAATAGAAGGCCAACTTGACTTGGTTGTGATCCACTGTGGTTTTTATTTTTGGTTAAAACAAAAATGAAAAACAAAGCCTTACATTTGTTTTGAGCTAGCCCATCTGTAAAAATAATCTAGTCACTCCCAATCTATGATGAATTGGATGGCTTGATGTTTCAGGAAGTCTCTGTGTGTGATCCACTGAAGTACATAAACTTATTTTAGTAGGCAAACCTTTCATCAGTCAGGCAAATTCTGTTGTGTCAGGAGGCCCATCGGCAATTTTAAGGTAGATTCTGTTCTCTTTAATACAGAGCAATTCCATTTGTGAAAATGACAAAACTGAATTATAAAAACAGGTTGAAAACAGACACTATGTTTAGCTTTCCGTCAAGAGAGACTTGAGTATTTTGGAAGGTTCATGCCCTTACCTAGCTTTTTATATTTTCCTGTTGTTTTTAATAGGCCCTGTCTTGCAGTCTCATGACAATAGAACAAGCTCTCTTAATCCATTAATGTCTTAAGATGAACAGTTTGACTTCCTTTCCAGGTAGGATAGATCATGTGTCAAACTCAAAGCCCATGGACGAAATCTTGCCCACCATGTTATCTTATGTGGCCCTCCAGATGTTTGATTACAACTCTGGTATTCCTCATCATTAGACATCATGACTAGATCTGATGGGAGTGGTGATACAATGACATCTGGAAGGCTGTAGCTTGTTCTGTTTAGTCAGTATAGTGGGGTTCAACTATAGATATAATGGGTATGATGTCTGACTTCAAAAATGTTATTTAACCATTCCTCTACCTCAGAGCCACAAGTGTTTTAGGGTTACAACAATTCCATTATCCCCAGTCCACATGAAGGATAATCAAAAGTGGTGAGAGCTGTCATTCAATAATATATTGGGACCCAAGTTGAATAAAAACTAAAGAGCACAGCCCCCCTCTCTGTATATGTGTGTGCGTGCATGTGTGCGTGTGTGTGAATATATGTATGTATGTATGTATGTATGTATGTATGTATGTATAAATGAAGTTTATTGAAAACACAAGACTCAAGACAGTATACAGTGAACACTACTCAGAAACAGGAGAACTCCAGACAGCAAGAAAACAAGTGCCAGTGAACACCTCCCAAACAGACAATGCCTCTAGGCAACAAATGCCAGACTACCGCTATGCATATACCCTCACTGATTGACTTTGCAGATTCAAGGCTACTCAATGCTATTCAAGCCTTGCTAATTGCAACATTCACACTTGCTTCAACAGACAAGGGTTCTTTCTCCCATACTGGACATATATCACACATACACTCCACTCCTCTGAAGATGCCAGCCACAGACTCAGGCATCAGGAGAGAATGCTGCAGGAACATGGCCATACAGCCCGAAAAACGGCAACCTAAAGTTTGGAAAGTTTCCCTTTATACTTCTCATGTACTACAGCTAATTCTTGTGTGGTTTCCTCTATATCCATTCCATGTGGTTCATCACAAACATCATTGTCAATAGATTTTCTTTTCTTAATTAGAAATGTATCCATTTTAGTGGTAATTACTGCAACTATGTCAACTAATTGGGTAAATTATACAAGTTATAACAGTATCTACAATTAAACAGCACTCCACCTCTATAGGGATTAAACCACTCTGATGTTTCTGGCCCCTTCCACACAGCTGTATAAAATCCACATTGAACTGGATTATATGGCAGTGTGGACTCAGATAATCCAGTTAAAAACAGATATTGTGGATCATCTGCCTTGATATTCTGGATTATATGGCTGTAAGGAAGCGCCCTTTAAATGTAGGTTGGATAGCCATCTGTTGGGGTGGGGTTAACTGTGTTCCTGCCTGGCTGATGAGGGTTGGACTAGACATCCTTTGGGCATCCCTTCCAACTCTAGTGAAGTATAGACTTCCTGGAAGTCCATTTGAGGTTTTCCAGCTGAGGCTGGATGGCTGTCTGTCGGGAAGACTTTGACTGTGTCTTCCTGCCAGGCATACTTTGTTTGTTGGGCATATACATTTTTATGCGACACACCTGTGGGTTAAAGGTGACACAGTAGTGTGTCCTGATACACCGTTTGGAAATCTATGGTGGAAGAAATGCTTTTTCTATGCTTGTTTAGGGTACATGATTTTAATATATTGGCAGTGCTAGTAGTACCTATTTTTAAGTACAATATAAACCGTGTGCATGCATTTAGAACATTTTTAAGACTTTGAAACTTGCTATGTTGATGTTATTTGCTGTCAAGTTACCTTTGACTTATGATGACCTTATGGATGAGAAACCTCCAGTTTAAACAGCCTTGCTCAGGTCTCACAAGCTGAGGATCCTGGCTTCCCTTATTGGGCCAAACTATCTGTAACGTGAGTTCCTGCTTTTCCTGAAGCTTTCCCTGTGTACTGTTGTCTTTTTCCATGTCATGTCACAATATGTCCAAAATATTAAAGCACAAAATACCAAGTAGATCCACTGAGACACTCCAAGAATTGCCAAGACACCTTCAGAAAAGGGTTTGATTACTGCTTGTCTTAAAGACACTTTGGAATTATCCTCAATGGACTGAACTCCATGGGAAACCTGCAAAAATCCCTTTGAGGATATGGAAATAATCCTCTGAAAAAATATCAGAAAAATAAACAGAACCTCAACTTCAACTATTGGTATAATTGTATCTTTTAATCTTGTACTGAAAGAAGCAGATATGTGTCAACTTAAATGAACTCTGTGTCGCCACTTGAGTTGCTTATGATGACTTAGAGATAGTTGACCTGTTCCTAACCCACTCCCTTCCTCTTCCACCTTGGTGCAAAGCAAAAGAAAAAACAGATAGCAGAGAGACGATTAAACTCAGTGTGACTTCCCTCTGCTGCTTGTTGTTAGTGGTTTTCCTGTTTATAATGGTATGAAAATACAGCAGGGATTGATAATCATAGATAGCAGTTGACATATGAAAACAGTTTATTTTTCCTGCCCTAACGGCCTAAAAATATCACATTTTATGCGTGTTTGAGACAATCAGACCATGTTTGAAGGAAACGTTAGTGGTACCTTCAGCAAAAGGGGTCTTTTTTCTTTGAGCTTAAAAGGAAGGCAAATTAATTTGTAAAGGATGTGGTCACTAGCTATATTCCAAGTAAAATTTCTTAGTCCGATATGTAGGTTTCTATATGTTCTTTCCATTGTATGGCCAAGACAAACCCAAGACCTTTATTGTCTGAGTTGTACAAGCTGTTGACTTACTGGCCTTTATACGCACAGAAGCCAACTGGACTGATGGTTTAATCTTACTTCAACAATAGTGATGAAATGCCAGCCTTCTTGACACCTGAAATGAGCAGTATGAGTGGGTTCAAGGCCCCTCACGTACACTACACACAGCCAGCAGATAGCTTCCATAGTTAGGAGACATTGGGGTATATTACCTGACATCCCGGCCTTTAAATCCCCGCCCATGGTAGCGTACAAACGTACACAGAACTTTAGGGATTTGCTAGTCCACTCCACCCTTCAGGACACGCACCCCAGAAGTATAGTAACCCCAGGTTGTAGACCCTGCGGCAAGAACTGTACATCATGCAGGCAGGTATTCAGAGGTAAGGAGGTCATGAGCCTCCGTACTGGGAAGACCTATGCATTAAGGGACTACACTGATTGTAATTCGGAGGCATGCGTGTACTGCCTTTTTTGTGAATGTGGAATGATTTATGTCGGATTTTCATCACGCCATCTTCGTTTGAGGATGTCGGAGCATCACTCGCGTGTACGCACGGGCATGGACAACAGCATCCTTTACAGGCATTTCAAGGAGAAAAAACATAGCCCAGACTCCTTTAAATTTACAGGTCTAGAGAGAGTCAGGTTACCCCCCACTGTAATGTCCACAATCTCCTTCTTAGGAGGGAAACCTGGTGGATAGTCCATCTTCAAAGCGAGTTTCCCTGGGGCTGAATGACCCCCTCTCCATATCCGCCCTTCTCATGTGAGACTCATCAGGATTTCTGTACTTAAGGCTTTGCCTTCGTGGCCCAACTTACCTTCAGGTCCGCGGGAATTACCATGTCGGATTATAGCCAATTGCTGGTATGTATGGTTTGCCTCTTTGCATTTCCTCCACTGTGGAAATTTGGTTGCTTTCGTAATAGTGATTGTAATATTAATGTGTTTGTCTGTACAATTTCCACTAAGAGTAACGTGTTTGTATATGGGTTCAAGGCAGGTCACAGTCTGTGTAAGTGCCACAGTGATTTCTGTCTTGCTGTCATGTCTTTCTCCATAGCACTTTCTTCCTGTTGTACATAGTTGCCACTTTCTCTTCCGCGAATACAGCTGATTGGCCTTTGTACTATGATTTTCATAATGCAGGTAAATTATAAAGCCTAAGGTAAAAGGTAAAGGTTTTCCCCTGTCACCAAGGGGTTGGTGCTCATCTCCATTTTTAAGCCGTAGAGCCAGCGTTGTCCGTAGACACCTCCAAGGTCATGTGGCCAGCCTAAGATTCCCCTTTTCCCCATTTGTATCTTTGTCAACTTTGGTCATTGCAAAACCAACTCAGAACCCTGCAAACCTGCCTTTACTACCGGTAAATATGGATATTTATATGAAGAGCAGTCTCTCAAATATTTGTCCAGCCTATCTTCAAATATATACAAACAGTGACAGTAGAACATGTGTTTCCCCAAATAAACAGGCATATTGTTGCAGAGTTTAATGTGTTGGTGAATTCCTCCCTAGACCATGAAGTACTATTGGTGGCCTTTGGCATAATACTGCGTTTCTGCCCAATTTTCCTGTTGTGAAGATATGACGAGATAATCCCATATCTTTGGAGGAAGGGTGAGATATGAGTGTGTTTGACATTTTTTTAAAAAAAGAAGAAATAATACCAAGTCCAGATAATTTTCCTAACCAATATAAAGAGCACTGTTCTTTGTAGTTAATTGTATCTAGCTACGTTTTGCTTGGCTCTAGTTTTGTCTGTTTTGCTTGATGAAGAGTGCTGTGTAGTGTGAAGGATGGAATATTACATCTCAATATTAGGGTGTTAGATTATTTATTTAATGTATATCCTGATGTTTACCTTGCACAGGACCCAAGGTGGCTAAATACACAGTGCAATGTTATCAGGCCTTCCATAGTGTCCAAAATTATAGATAGGATTACTGCAGCTGTCTAAATCTGCATTGCATCAAGCAGATTGAAAGGCGAGGGAAACACTTATAGGTTTCCACTGGAGAGCTTGAAAAAGAGTGCAGCATGACTGAAGCTGGTAATTATATTGAAGTCAAGGAAGAATATGCATTTTGTATTGTGCTTTTAAGTGTCAGGATGTGCCCAGGCTTAGTTGCTAGTGGTCAACACAAAGTCAGTCTTTCTACTCGTATACCAATGTCTTCCCACGATAACTCCCAGGTATTTTGGTGTCCTGCAGTACTCCATTGGGATTCTTTCCCAGGTAATCCTCAGAGCTCGAGATGCTTGTCTGTTCTTAAGGTGAAAAGCATATGCCTGTGCTTTAGATGGATTAGGAATCAGCTGGTTTTCCCTGTAATAGGCAGTAAAAGCACCTAAAACTTCAGAGAGCTTCTGTTCAACCATTTCAAAGCTCCCTTCCTAATCCATCTAAAACACAGACGTGTGCTTTTCACGTTAAGAACAGACAAGCATCTTGAGCTCTGAGGATTACCTGGGAAGGAATCCCACACTGGAGCATTGCAGCACACCAAGCTACCTGGGTGTTAGCCTGGACTGTACTCTGATTTAAATGAAACACTGCTTGACTATCAAGCAAAAAGTGGGTGCTAGAAATAATATCATACGAAAGCTGACTGGCGCAACCTGGGGATCACAACCAGACACAGTGAAGACATCTGCCCTTTGCACCGTTGGCCGAAGACACTTTGAGGGTCTCACCTCCAAGACCTTGTACCGTCTGTTAGAAGAGGAAGTTTATAATCTCCCTTGCCAGTACTGACGCTGCTGTTCCTTGGAGCCCAAGTGAACACATCCGTCACCATGTTGTCCCCAACCGGAAGTCTTGTACGCAGCCTTTCCTGCTGTCTATCCCTTTATATGTTTTCACCCACTTTCGATGTAAAGTAATTTCACATATATTTTTAAAAATAAATAAACATTATGTCTGGAAAAAAGACATCTGCCCTTGTGCTGCCCATGCCCAGTGTGAAACACATCTCACCATGTTAAAACAGTGGATGTGGCTGTTAATGAGAAATGCCGCATTATCGCAGGATGTCTACGCCCTACGCTGCTGGAGAAATTATACTGTTTAGCCGGTATTGCAGCACCTGACATCCGCCGGGAAGTATCAGCCAATACTGAAAGGACCAAGGCAGTGACATCTCTGGCCCATCCCGTTTGGATATCAGCCAGCACGTCAATACCTTAAATCAAGAAATAGCTTTTTAAGATCTACAGAGATACTCACAGGAACAGATACTCAGCAAGTGAGAGTCCAAAAGTGGCAGGCTAAGACCTGGAACCTCAATCCATGGCTGAGGCACACAGAAGACTGGGTGACTTAGAAGGCACTGAACAGATTGTGCTCTGGCACCACGAGATGCAAAGCCAACCTTAAGAAATGGGGCTATGAAGTGGAGTCTACGACATGTGAGTGTAGAGAAGAGCACACCACATACCACCTATTACAACCTGAGCCCTGCCACATGCACAATGGAGGTCCTTCTTATAGCAACACCAGTGGCACTCCAAGTGGTCAAAGGACATTTAGTATAATGCCAAGTTATAAACTTTGTGTTTTTAATACATTACAACGGTACTCTTGGTTCACTTCTGACACGATAAATAAAATAAATGTCTTCCCAAACCTCTCAGTTTGGAAAGTACTGTTTCATAGTTAATAGGAATGCACTGAATACAAATTGTGAGGAATAAGAGTGCAGAAAGATTCTCACCACAAATAAAAGTAAGAAGATGTGCCAAAAGGTACTGCTTATTGAAGGTAAAGACTTCTATTTTTCACAGTGAAGTTTTTATTAGGGACCCCCCCCCCAAAGGTCCCCTACTTTCAATAACAGGCACTGTCTTTCTTTGTGGCTTCTTGGCACTGCTTGAATATAAGCAGTGCTTGATTCATGGCACACTAGAAGGTTATCTGAGTGCATTTGGCACAGCCATTCTGCAAGAGTTCACTGCATTGAAGCAATGGATGCCCTGCTATGCAATGCAAAAGCAGTGTAAACTTGAGGCGTTGCTGCTACTTTTTCAAAGTCTGGCCATTCTTTGCCTTCAAAAGATCACATCCCATTTTTGTCTTACATGCAGCAGAGGATTTACATTGATATTGCTCTTGTAAATCTAGCATTTATATAGGAATTCTTAACTAACCTTAACTAACCTTTCAAATAGATTACAGTAAACCCGCCATGGATGTCTAAAACCACATATAGTACAGAACCATATTTTTGTGCAGTGCTTGACTATGTGAACTTACAATAGTTAAAGGGAGCCTAGAAAACTCTCTTCCCACAGCTGCCAGGATTGTCCCTCATCCATGTGCTCCCGGCTGCCCTATAGAATCACAGTGGAGGGACTGAGAAATGCTCGTAAACACTTTACTTTTCTTAGTGGCAGTGACTAGGGATCCTTCCACACACCCTATATCCCAGAATATTAAGGCAGAAAATCCCACATTATCTAAGTGTGGATGCAGATAACCCAGTTTAAAGCAGATATTGTGGGATTTGTTTGCCTTGATATTCTGGGATATAGGGCTGTGTGGAAGGGCCCTCAGATGGCAGATATTTTTATACTAGAATGACTTAGGGCAGTGTTTCCCAACCAGTGTGCCAGGGCACACTTGTGTGCCGTGAGCGATCATCAGGTGTGCCGTGGGAAATTGGAACCTCCTGGAAGGGGGGGGGGGGAGGATAGTCTAGTGTGTTGAAGTATAAAAACCTTAAGAAACCTACCTTGATAAAGGCACAAAATTACAAACACCCCCCCCCACCCATTGTCTACTTGGTCTCTCCCTCTCCATGCATTGGGAAGGCCCGCCTCCCTTTCCCCAAGTAAAGACCTCCTCTTGCCTCCTGGGGGTTCTGTGTGGGAAGTTTGGCCCAGTTCTATCATTGGTGGGGTTCAGAATGCTCTTTGATTGTATGGGAACTATAAATCCCAGCAACTACAACTCCCAAATGTCAAGGTCTATTTCCTCTGAACTCCATCTGCGTTCACATTTGGCCATATTGAGTATTCATGCCAAGTTTGGTCCTGATCCAACATTTTTTCAGTCCACAGTGCTCTCTGGATATAGGTGAACTACAACTGCAAAACTCAAGGTCAATGCCCACCAAACTCTTATAGCATTTTCTCTTGGTTATGGGAATTCTGTGTGGGAAGTTTGTGTCTTTCTGCCATTCCTGCCAGTTCAGTGAAACAGGTCCAGGTTTCACACTGAATGTATAAATACATTAAAAACATATTAACTATATGTATTACTGTGTTAGAGTGTCATTTTGTGTCATTTTGGTTGGTGGTGTGCCCCAGGATTTTGCAAATGTAAACAGTGTGCCGCGGCTCAAAAAAGGTTGGGAAACACTGACTTAGGTCAGGGGTGTTAATTTGATAGATTGCATAGGGCATCCTGGTAGATCGTATGCAGGGTGGGAGGAAGGCTCAGTCCTGCCCCGCAGCCTCCTGCCGCCACCCAAGTGTTGCCAGCCCTGGGTTATCTGAGGTCCTTTCCACACAGTTGAATAAAATCCCATGTTATCTGCTTTGAATCAGATTACATGGCAGTGTGAACTCAGAAAACCCAGTTCAAAGCAGATATTGTGTTATAGGTTTCACATTTTTGTAGAGGGTAGGTAGATCATTTTGACTTGGTTGTTCTATAAGTAGCTCACATCCTGAAAAAGTGTGAGCACCCCTGACTTATGGCCTTCCAGATAGCCTCTATATCCCAGGTTTTCTGTTTATCCCAGATTATCTGGCAGTGCGGAGTCATATAATCTAGTTTAAAGCAGAAAACCTGGGATCAGATCCTGGGTTACAGGGCCTGTCTGGAAGGGCACTTTAAATACCTAAATCAGAAGTATCTGGTATTTAAAAACACAAAACCTTGCAAAATGGCTTTGCTTAAAAAAGTTTCAGGAAAGGGAGAAATGCTCAGCTGGCATGCACCACCAACTCTGGGAAGACCCCTAGGTGTTTGGACAAGACTGAGAACCTCTTCTTAGAGAAAGTCAAGGAGAGGATAAAACACACTTCTCAGGCAGACTGGTAGCTCCTCTGCCCAAGCCAATCATCTCAGCTGCAGGACTAGAGTCTTTTCTTCAGTCATTTGGGTTTTGGACTGGATCTTGGACCTTCCATCTTCCTGTTACTTTGGAGGCTGCTGGTGCAAAGGAGCTGGCATGTCACATTTGCTTCAGGTTTCCTGGTGAATTATGTGGCTAGCTGCATAGTTAATTAGAAAAGCTTGTAGATCGAACCTTCTGTAATTATGGTTTGTTTTCAAGTTATGTGTGTGTGAGTGCGTGCGTGCACTCATATGTGTTTGTGAGAGAAAGAATGCTTTCTATGTGAGCTAAATTCTTGCTGGAATGACAGCTCCCTTAGAGCTTTCTTGAACCAGGAAAGTCGGCAACATATGCTCAAATTACCTCAGTTTGGCAGGGACTTTCCTGTTTAATCCTTTGCCATCCCACTTTTTCAACTGTGTTTCAAATGTCCTGATTTCTGCTGCAGGCTTATATATAGCAAGTGTGTTCATCTCCATGAATAACTTTTGCCATCCTGGCCACACTCTGAGCAAGGCAGAATGTGCCCCAGTTTTCATCTGAAAATCTTGGAGGGCATCCTGAAGCATTCTTGCATGAGAAGTCTAGAATAAAATGAGAGTTATGTCGGAAGATGAGATTCCCAGGTTAGAAGGCACTCAGCAAGCTCTTGGGGAAGAATAGAGGAGACATATGAGTGTCACTTTGGCTAATAATGCAGCTGGATTCAACCTGAGATGACAGGATAATGCTTCTAAAATGGGGTGGCATTAATAGTGAGGTGATAACATTGCAAATGCAATGTGTTGTCGAAGGCTTACATGGCTGGAATTACTGGGTTGTTGTAGGTTTTTCGGGCTGTATGGCCACATTCTAGAAGCATTCTCTCCTGACGTTTCACCTGTATCTGTGGCAGGCATCCTCAGAGATTGTGAGGATGCCTGCATCTGAGGATGCCTGCCATAAATGCAGGTGAAACATCAGGAAAGAATGCCTCTAGAACAGGGGTGCTCACACTTTTTCAGCACGCGAGCTACTTATAAAACAACCAAGTCAAAATGATCTCCCTACCCACTACTCAGAGAGCCATAAAAGCAAAATATTTGGACATTTATTTCAGTGAGAGCCATATAATATATTTTAAGACTGAATTCAACTAAATGTGAGTATAATAAGCCCCTGAATTTATTCATAATAATAATGATGATAATATTCATTCAGCCTCTGCTAATAATAATAGTAATAATAGTAACAACAACAATAGGTTTCTAGAATAGGAGGAGACCTCCAAGGGCCATCCAGTCCAACCTCCTTCTGCACCTGGGCGGCGTCGGGAGCCTGCAGGGCGGGACTGAGCCTTCCTCCCGCCCTGCCTGCAATCTACCAGGATGCCCTACGTGATCTACCAGTAGATTGCGATCTACCTAATGAGCAACCTGGCTCTAGAACATGGCCATACATCCCGAAAAACCTATAACAACCCATTGCAAATGCAGTCAAGGGATATAACGCAAAGTCCGATGGAATAATATCAATAAGACTGCAGGGAAAACCCATTAATATTATATATATATATATATATATGGTTGGGATTTATCATCCAACCACAGAGATAGGGACAGAATTGAAATATTATATGCTAGAGTCTAGGAGGAAATTTGATCACACACAAAAATAGGCATGTTGGTAATCATAGCAATTGGAATGTGAAAATAGAAAACAGCAGAAAATAGGAGAATTTAATACAGGACCGAAAAATGAGGCAAGGGAGTGACTGTTTGACTTTTGTAAAGCCAACAGTTTGTTCATCACAAACACATTCTTCAGATAAGAAAGGTAACTGGATACATGGGCATCCCATGATGGCCAAGATAGAAATCAAATAGAGTACATAATTGGAAGCAGAAGATGGAGAAGCTCATCCAAAAAACGAGTCCACAATGAGTCCAAAAGCAGATTCTGTCACAGACCATGAACTACTAATATCAAAACTTAGAAGAATGCTAAAGAACACTAATCCAATCATTTTGCCAAAATGCAACCTGAAGAACATCCTTATAGAGTTTAAAGATAATTAGCGCTATTAAGCCTGATTGATTAGCAGCCAGCAGAACTCTAGAGTGAAGCAAAGGACATTCTCAGGAAAAAGTGAAAAAAGGACACTATCCTCAGAAAAAAGAAAAAAAAAAGCTTTATTGGATAGCCGATAACATTCTTCAAGCAATTAAGGACAAATTGGAAACAGAAGTAAAATGTGATAGAAATAGGGGTTACAATCCTGAGTGCAACTGTTCAACAACTTGTGTGCAGGGACAAAGAGAATCAATACAGCAAACCTGAATGGGATAACATAAAGGTAGAACGAGGAACCTCTTTCACAAAATCCGAGAGATCAAAGGAAACATTGGAGAGAGGACAATGGATTGCCAGTCTTACACAGTCATATGAGCTAGAAACATGAAAGCTAAAGTTGTTAGTATTCAGTGACATCTTTCTGCATGTGAATAATGGATTGCCTCATTGTTGTCAAATGCCTTTCTTTCCCTGGCTTTTGCTTTCCTTTCTTGGCACAGAACAAGCACTGAATAAATGTAACATTTCCATGCTGCGTTTCATGAAGAAACATCCAAGTGATTAGAACAAAATATTACAAGGCTGTAAAGTTTTAAATGTGTGTGTTTATGCCCTTAAAAGGAATGGTTTTTAACTGAATGAAAACAGGTGCTTTCCAGCTGTGATAAACTAGTCCATTATGAGCCATGTTTAGTAGGTCATTGGGCAGTGTTCTGAATTATCCTTTTGGAAGAATGCCATCCGAGGAAACATAATTTCATGTCTTGGAATACAGCAGCTTGATAAATTAACGTTGGTTACATGGCTTTTGTCACCCGTGAAATGCTGCATCTGCCATTCTGCCTGAATGATCCAGTGTCTACAGATGTGAAAGCATGGGAATGCTTTCATTTTGCTTGCAATACTTTACTGAATCATGATCTGTCTCCAGCAGTGGCTAGCCAAATGTAGCATTAGTCCTAATTTAAATGGCGGTTTTGGAGCTGATCAGCAAAGTTAAAACTTTGATCATTACAGTGACAAACTCCCCTTTTATATGCTCCAAATCGCCCTTGTAAATGACATGGAATTTGTACTCCCATGGCTTTGCACTTACCTGTTTTTGAATGGGACGACCTAACATTTGCAGAGCTTGGTGTGAAGTGGGCACCTCCCTTTGTAAAACCTTTAAGGCTTTGCATCAGAGAGTGCTTGTCACGCTATGGTTAAAGGCACAACAACACTGCCAGGAAAATTAAAAAGGACCGGCAATCCCATTTAATACCAGTCTGGCTGTACATGAGTGCAAGAGAGTGGGGTTCCCCAAAAGCAAATGTGTTGTGAGTAGTGAAGGGTGTTTCTTTTGGAGTAACAGGAAAGTGGGTGGCTTTTGGAACAGTGTTATATAATTTGTGGAATGTCTGCAGCCTCTGATGAGCTGCCGATTATGTAACAAGGGAGATTTCCAGCATCTCAGACTTTTGCTTCTCTGGTGCTTCCATGCCTAGCCCTGCCAAAATGTGATGGAATGTGTTCAGAACAGGGGATTCTACCATTTAAAGCTGCTTTGACACCGCAGGCATAGCAAATATTTCATGGTTTCAGAATGATGGGGGAAAGCGAGTGTTTTGTATTTGTGCCTTTTACAAACTTGGAAGAATTTTGAGATTTATTTTTATATTTTTATATAACCAATTTAAGTACTTGGAAAAGCTCATGTTACTTTTCCTAGTATTTGGAGAACACTCATTTCCCTTTCCAATACCCACCCTACATGTTATTTTTTCATGTGTTTTCAATAGGGTGTTTCATAGAATCATAGCACTATATGGTCCGACCTCTTCAGTGCAGGATACACTGTCAAAGTTCTCCACAAAGTTAGTTATCCATTCCTGTTTAAAGATCTTCAATGAAGAAGAATCCACTTCTTTCCAAGTCTGTCTAAGTCACTGTGGCACAGCTGTTCCCGTCAGAAAGTACTTCCTAATATTTAGGTGGCATCTCTCGTACAATTTGAGTCTATTGGTTCATGTTCTAGGCTCCAGAACAGCTTAAAATAACCTTGTTCCATCTTCAACATGGTATCCTTGCTAATATTTTAATTGGCTATCATATTACCTCTCAGTCTTCTCTTACAAGTTCCCTAAGATGTTCCTCATCGGATTTGGTTCCTATGCTAAGAGTTTAAGTCCATCTTGTTTATTTCGCATGCTCTGTGTATTAATGTAGAGACATTAAAAATAACTGGTCTTTATCTCCAGTTCTTTGTTACATTTTTCTGGTCATTGTTGGCTACTTGCAGTATTGATAAAGTTAATTGAAGCTATGATATTTCTATATAATACTGTTTCTTCCCCCCACATAATTCAGGTTAAAGCCTTACTCATAGATTTGTGAATATCTTCGCGAATATGTTCTTGCTGACAGCTGATCACGACATCTCTTGTCAGAAGTCTTTTCTCATGAAAACACAGACTATGGTCCAAGAAGCTAGACATTTTCAGATGACTCAATCTGTAGAGCCAGTCGTTTCAATATTCTTCCTTCCCTTCTTGGTCTATATCCTTCAACAGAAAGGAATGATTAAATCACACCTTTTACCTCAGGGTCTTTTGGTTTTCAGCCTAAAGCTTCATTGTTCGTTGATATTTTTGAATACTATATCTTGGGGTATAATTAGTTCTCATATGAGGATCAGAAGGGGTAATGGTTGGCTGGCTTAATGAGTCTTCTCAGCTTTGTTATACCTTGGATTTATGTCCCAGGGAGACAATACACCTTTCAAGACACCTTGTCTGACCCACACATCACTCTTTCTTTTCCCCTCTGGAGGACATAACCCACCATTACCACCACTGTGAACTAGCAGGAACTCTTAACTAGCAGGAACTCAGCAAGGTAAACTCCAAGATGCCAGAGGATTGGTGTTGTTATTCCGTTGTGCTTCACTACCTTGCTCTAGATATAGCACCCACACATAATCAGGCAAGAAGACAAATATAGGACCACAATTGCAAATAGCTTCAGCAGTTCCCTCAACATCAATGGTCAGTAAGTAGTGGCGCTGCATTCTGGCATCCCCCTCAAATGCATCTATGAAAATATTTGTTTACCTTGTTCTGATCACTAAGCTACAGTTCCCCAGCTTATTCTCATTCTTCCACTAAATTTACAGACAAAATACATTTTGCCATTTTTCTTCTCTCTGGCTCTTGCCCCCATGATCCCATGAAGTGGCATCCAGAGGGGTAACCCTCTTTGGTGTTGCTCCCCTCAGCAACAATCTCCCCAATGGAGGACTTGCTCTTATAGTTATATAGCCTGACCTACCTACTAAGGATATCTGCTGGAAACTTTAAGGTCATGGTTCTGAAAAGACACACACTCAAGCAGCCAGAGACCCCCTGAAACACTTTCCTGAGCTGTTCTGTTTTCTCCTCTAGGACTAGATGCATACTAGATGACTACTAGGTTCCCAGCAAGATAGACACAGATATACGTATGGGTGTCTAGGCTGTCTTCTGTGATTTGAACTTTTGTAGGAAACATGATTAAAGTTCATCTTTTCGAAATGCTGTGTTTATGCTGTTGCTCTCAAAAGGATTGACTGAGCACAGGAGCAGCTGTGTTTATCCATGGCTGTGTATGTGTCACCTTATTTACTTGTCCTGTGTTACTATTATCCATTATCAGTTTTCATTGGCCACCCTCCTGCCAGATTACTAACAGTTGGATTAGCCCAAGAATATAATGTAAGTCATATTGAATCTCTATTTTAGACAGAAAAAAACGGTATAAATAATAATCATCATCAGTTTCAAAAGTTTAGTAACAGTTTTGGTATTTCTCTGTATGTGTATGTTTATGTGCATGTATATATGTCATTTTGTTTCATATATCACTGACTAAATACTAAAGTTGATTTAGACCTTGTACGTTTACAAGATCCTATTAGTTACAAAACAATATGCAAACATCAGGAAGAACAAGATTATCTGGAAAAGATTTATCATTTTCTTCATAAGCCAGTTTGCAAACCACAATTTAGTCATAACTTTTGTTTCCCTGAACTGCAAAATAAGAAACATGGAAATCTCCTGACAAATTAACCAGTGCACACTCATGGTCTATGTATGTTAAAACTATACATTGTGATCATTGATCCAGATTTAAAAGCAGTGGTGTTTTGAATTAATGTGATGTGATGAGCTTTTTATATAAGATGCAGATTTAATTTGGAGGCTTTATACTTGCTAAATTGCATTATAATATCCTTGTAAATCCTTTTTAGAGGGTCAAATAGTTGTCTCTCGCCTCTTTGTTTCTCTTGTCTCAAGTCTAGAGAATGCTCCAGCCTTTAGAGGCCATTTCTTAAGGCTCAATGCTATAGATTTTATACCTTTCCAACAAATCCTTTCAATTTACAAAAGTCTATCATCCAGTTGCCTGCCTGAGACCAACAGGCATGTGCTCTGGCTGGCTGTTTAATTTTATATATTTAATTTACATGCTCCCTTTGTGCCAAAGTGGGACCCGGTGAACCTTCTAAATATAGTAAATTGTGCATACAAGAGAATTTAAAACCAATTAAAATCACTTAATAGAATATTTTTAAGACATATGAAACTTTAAAAAGATAAATAAAACCCTCCCAACAAAATGCCCCTGCCCCACTCTACTTATATAGTAAAAGCTTGCTTAGACAATCATGTTTGTCTTTGCCATTAGCAAAAGAAAAGCAGGGAGGGCGTCAGCATAGCCTCCCATGGAAGGGTATTCCAGATTGTGGGATCAGCCACTGTGAAAGCTTCTTCTCTCATGTTCTCACCAAGCAAGTATGTAATAGCAGTGAGACTGAGAACATAAATATCTGACTGGTTCATACTCGTATCAGAAGATACGATCCTTCAGGTAATTTGTACTCAGGCTGTATAGGGCCTGAGTGACCAGCACTTTGAATAGTGACCAGAAACAAACCTGTAGCCAGGGAAGCTGGTTTAACAAGGAAGTTAAGTACTCCCTATAACTGGCCCCAGTATTCTGGCTGCAGCATTTTGAACCAGCTTAAATTTCTGATCGGTTTTCAAAGGCAACCTGACACAGAGTGTGTTCCAGTACCACGAAAAGGTTGATATGAAGGCATGTGTCACTGTAGCTTAATCTGGCATCTCAAGGAATGGGTGAACTTGGCCCATGAGTTTTAGCAAAGACACTCCTAGCTACCGCTGAAAACCTGAGCATCCAGGCTCAGAGTTGTCAATATGGCGGATAGGGCCATGGCGGAGCTTATTCCATTCCGGAAGGCTTGCAAAACTGTCTTGTACAGGCTTGCCTTTGACTGAAGCCCCCGGATACTGTAATTGTCTACTGTTACTATTGTTGCATTATTTGCAACTTTTACTTCTTGCTGTTTTATGATGTATTGCTGTTTTATTGTGCATTTTGATGTGTGTGAACCGCCCCGAGCCGGCCGGGAGGGGCAGAATATACTGTAAGATCGAAGAAATAAATAAATAAATACATATGTATATTTAGTCCTAGGCTCTTTTGAATTTTCTGTCCAACTGCTTTCGCATCAGTTTTAGTGGTAACTTTATTAGTGGAAGTATCTATGATTAAAATAGCTGGTTTTATTTCTTTGGTGATGCTTAACATTAAGCTCTTAGTCTACATCTTATCTTTTGTATCCTTGGGCTTGATTGTGACTACTTCTTAAATACTTCTTTTGTCTTTATATGTAATAGCATTCTTCCTATCTATACCAGTTTAACACTGTTTAATTGATGGATGAAACCTGACTAGGTTCTCTGTTTGCTTCCTCACTCAGAACCTAACCATCCTTTAATTTGGAAGTTCCTTAGGACCTCATCACATTTGACAAATTCCCTATCCTAGAACACTTCACTGTTCAGAGCCTGCTGGATCTCATTACATGAAGCACAGCTATTTTTGATGGGACTCCATGATGTCTACATTGGTGAAGTGTTCAACATCTGGGAATTCTGAACACAGAAAGCTACCCATGTTCAGATTGGAAATTATGGGGCAAGAATGTGAGAACGCCGGAAAGGTATGCTTTCCGGCATGTGATGGGCAAATGAGCAATACAGGGCACTGGATGATGGATTCACTCTGCTGCTCCATAATTTCCCTTGCTGCCCTACAAATTCCCCTGGTGCCCCCCCCCTCCCACATCAAGGACCTCCATGTGATGAAGTCCTTAGTCTATGGCAGGGAAGTTCTTAAAACATGCTCTTTGTGTTTTGTTTCTTGGCAGTTCTGCCCTTCAAAGCTTTAAAAGCGCAGAGAAAGGGAGAGACTGTAGAGACTGAGAGGGAAAGTATCCAGTTTCTTGCCAGTTTCTGTCAAAGTAGGCTGTCATGATGATAACAGATTCCTAACTGTAAATCAGTGTTTCAGTAAGACATGATGGCCCTGTTGATGTTTTTGTACATAATGTTTTGGCTACATTGGTGAAATGTAAAACCTTCCACTTAATCCTTTGGTGTAACTTTCACCAAGATTGTACAGCACTTTCCAGCCTTTAAAAATGGCATGATGATCAAAGGAGAGAGAGAATAAGAGAGAGCCAGTTGACATATTGGTAACAGTAGAGAAACAATATCTTACCAAGGCTAGACATGAAACATTAACATGCACCTTCCTCATTGTAGAGATTGCAAACGGATTAGTGTGAGAGATGAATAATGAATAGCACAACAATGCTCAGTCTTGATCAGAATAAGAAATAAATTATGTATTTTACCAGATATAGAAAGAGAAGACATAACCAGAAATGACTTGATTATTTTCCTCGGTGCAATGAATCTGAATCTAAACAAATTACAGCAAAGAAAGAAGCAACATACACAAGAAAACTGGTGATTTTTAAAATAAAATTCTAAACAAAATGTCCATTGTAGAGTAAGTTGTATTCAAGTATCATCAATACCTTATAAAAATAGCCATACTTAATCATTTATAAAATTCTGCATTTAGTCCAGTTTTCCACCTGGCCTCACGTTAAAGCTTGCTACCTTCCCATTTGTCTTATCAGTTCATCCTAAAGACTGAGAGAGGAAGGGATTACTCTTAAGCAGCCAAGTGAAGAGTGGAGCTATGATCTGAGAGAGGAAGGGAGATAACTATGAGCTATGATCTGAGAGAGGAAGGGAGCACTGGTAAGGGAGCACATTACTCCCATCTTTCGGCAATTGCACTGGCTTCCAATCGAGTACCAAATTGTCTTCAAGGTGCTGGTATTAACCTTTAAGGCCTTGCACGGTCTAGGGCCTGTGTACCTGAGGGACCGCCTTACCCTGTATGTTCCCCCGAGATCACTACGCTCAGAGGAGCAGAACCTACTGATTGTTCCATCGATTCGCTCTCCCCACCTGTCTACGACAAGGCAACGAGCCTTTTCAGTAGTGGCCCCTGTATTGTGGAATGCTCTCCCGGTTGACACCCGGGCGCTCACTGAACTCATCCCCTTCCGGAGGGCATGTAAGACCGCTCTCTTCAGACGTGCTTTTAACTGAAATTTGGAAACTCAATCTGATTGCCGATCATTGTCTGTATGAATTTTATGAATTTTAACCATTTTATGCACGCTGTTGTGTTATGTATGTTGTGTAATCCGCCCCGAGCCTGCAGGGAGGAGCGGAATATAAAATTGAACAAATAAATAAATAAATAACTAGATGAATGCACTCTCGGTATTGTTGAAGTTTGGTTCTTTAACCTCCTGTGGATACCCACATTTGTGAATGCCCAAGCCCCATCATCTATACAATAACTGAAATAGTGTCCCTTATATTATATGGAAACAACTTTAACTAGTGCTAGAGAGAGCCCATGATCTGTGAAATGATGGAGACTACAGCAGGGTATGCTTGCACGTGACTGTAGTGTTCTGCATGTCACAGAATCAAGGTTTGCTTTTTAGATTTCTTTCCTGAATATTATTAAACCATAACTAGTTGAGTCTGTGGGTGCAGAATCCATGGAAACAGAGGACCAACTGTATTCTAAAGATTCATGTGAAGGTAACCACTGAGGAAGTGTGACCCTGGGTCCAGTCAATCATATCCTGGAAAATTCAGATGGAAAAAATAGACCAGGGAGGAATACAAGAAAACAACAAAGAAAAGTATTGAAACCTGAGCCTCACAAAAAAAAAATCAAAATAACAAATTATATACAATTAAAATAAGGGAGAGAAGTCTAGGACGTCTTGACTTATTTCAAGTTGTTCAAAAGTCATAAGTCTAGCCCAGGAAAAACTACTAACTCTTTGCAAAATAAAATAAAATAAAATAAAATTTGGGAAGCAACAGAATCTCTCCAAAGAAGTTTTAAAAAATTAACAGAGCTGTTCAGGAATGCAGAAACTGGAAAACCTGTGTATTAGCAATTGTGACAATGTTACAAATTACTTACACCCCTAACCTATACACACACACACACACACACAATTATTGTAAGTTCTATGTGGTATGAAGATGTGAACAAATTCCTTCTCTTAATGGGAGTAGCCTTTGGCTTTTGAAGAAATCCTTCTCTAACAGGACAAAATGTTTTGCCTAAAATACTGTAAAAATCAACTATTCTAATAATAGCCTAACCCTGGCAGTGCCAAGGAAGTGTGTAATTGAAAGAAAATCAATCTCATGCTTTAAAATTAGAGCAGGAGTGTATGATCTAGCTGTTCTATGAATCAAAAGTACAGAGCCATTGAAGTGTTCACCTCAAGTAGCTCATTTTAGTTTGCCATGAAAAAACTGAAATGTTTGATTACTTCTTAGTGTGTTTTTACTACTGTGCCGAGGATGGGTTACTTCTGGGATTTTCTTTCTTCATTGTCAAATCACCTGATTGCCCTTGGTCATCATCATAGTTTGGAAATTAGTGATTAAAATAGCTATATGCATATAATAAATTTATTGCTGCAGTTGTAAGGTATGACTAAACTGCATTGTTGTTGTAACCTAATAAGGAAGATTATCTAGCTTCGTTTTTCTATATAACTCTTTTTAGTTACTTTTATAGTTACAGGAGGTATGATCTTATTAAAGACAGGAGGACTATCAGCTGTCCCTAAACTGCATTGTTGTTGAACAACAAGATGAACAGGAGGTTTTTTTGCAGCATAAACCTATGGTTTATAGTCTTCAGAGATTTATTTTAAAGATATAAAAGTTGCCATTTTTGTTGCCTTGGAGCTGGGATAGGAATCATGCAGCTCTTCAGCTGTTGTTGAACTATAGGCCCCAGCAGCCAGTGGTGAGGAATGCTGAGAGCTGCATATGAGCAACTACTTACTTGCCACATTCGCTACTCAACAATTTTTATTTAGATAATGAGAAAGTAATTTTTGAAAAGTTGCAAGTAGTGTTTAGATCAGGGCACATGATCAGGGCATAGAAATCAAACCTTTACTGATGATAAATCAGCATTTGCAAGTCTTGCTAAACAGATCATTATGTTTTTCAATAGTAACTTCCCAAGCTCCGGTCATTTGATATTCTACCTCAGTCTGCTCCCTGTGCTTTTTTAACTGGATATTTTGTAGCAGAACCTTGTCTTTATGCATGCAACGCACATATTCAGCCATGAAATCTGATTCCAGGTTTCTGTTACCTTTTATCAGAGTAGTGATGTTTCACTTCAGCAACAAAAGGGCTATTAGTTACACATGGGATAGTCTACATGCTAAAGAGAGCCTGAAGTTAACAAAAAGGATATGGACAATTAGTCAAAGAATTACCCTGCTTTATATTTCCTAAAACAATGGTTTTCAAGCCCTGTTTTACCTCCTGTTGTCAAAATAACTCTTTGAGTCAAGTAAATATCACAAGATACACATCAAGATTTCCTATAGAAATGCAATGCACAGAAATATTGTTTTCTATGTAGACAACTTGTTTTCTGATTTTAAAAGGTGCATTATTTTGCACAAAATAAGTCCTGAATTGTGAATATTCTCATCTGTCTAAGAGTCTCCTTCAGGATTTCCAAACGCAAGATAATTTCCCATTTTGACCATTTCCCAAATATTGTTTAGTGTTTGTTCCATCTCTAGTGCAATGGAGAATTTCATGCCCCTATAACTCCTCCTGGACAATGGTTAGGGGGAATTTTGGAATAACACCAGCCATATTTTAAATGTAAGTAGCAGCACTGAAGAGCTACCAACTGCTGACTTCCCTGAAAGCTGAAAATAACCATTCCTTGTTAGTATGAAAAGCAGATGATGCTTTTAAAGCAAGCTGTCCTTCCCCTCTTTCCATTTCCCCATTGTTATGTCTTGTGCTCAGGTGTGAGAAGCTGAGCCAAAGCCAGAGAAAATTCTGGTGGAATAGTCGGATCCACCACCAAGATTCTATCTTTGGAAAATAATCACACTCGGCCATGAATGATTGTCGATGACGACGACGAATGAAATAGAACAATAAATGCATGAATGTAGATGACATGCAAGGTTTTCAAAAGATATACCCAGGGCCTACAGAAGAGCTAAAAAAGCAGAAGTAGAGCGACTTCAGGACTAGAATAGAGAGTTCAAGCCATTCCCTTAGACATTATTCTGGCCTCTCTGGAGCTGGAATTTTAATGTTTTAAAATTGTGAAATAACTGTATTCTCATAGTTAACATCATTTCTCTTTTGAATCCTAAATAAAGAGAGTTTCAGTTGTCCATCACAAAATATGGAGATAACTGTATACCTTTGGTGCTCTCTTCTCCCTCTGTTGTTTTATTAATTACTTTCCTCCTTTTTTTAACCTCCAATGTGAAATATACAGTTGTCTCATTTCATCATGAAAAACCCCCCCACAGTTGTGATTATCTCTATCATCTATCCATTGTGCTTACAGTATATCTCATCTATGCTCCTGAGATAATGCCTAATGGTATTTAACTACATATTTAAAAAATATTAAACAATATAATTTTTCTTTGTGGTCTCTGTGAATACACACCTGTGGAGTGACTGCAACTATGTAGGCCCCAACGGAAACTTCCCAAGTTTAAACTTTTCAAGTTTTGGTGGTAACCCCACTCAGTCCCCGGCAGAGCATAAAAGGCGCCCCGGGCGCATACTCCACAATTCCTTTTTTCCCGCCACAAGGCTCGCATTGGAACTTCCTTGCTATGTCAACGACTCTTTTTAAACACTGTACACAGTGTTCTCGGAAGATCCCTGACTCTGATAATACTCTAAGTGCCTCCATTGCAAGGCCTTGACGGCCCAATCCCGTAAAAAACACGCTCATCGGCTAAGGTATCTTATGTACCAGCAGTGCTTGGCCCCTTCATCATTGATGTCGATGGCTCCTCCTTCAGCATTGATCTCAGCGGGTCCATCCTCAGCAGATCTGTCCTCTGTGTCTACCTCGGCAGCTCTGGCTTCTTCAGTGCGCTCCACTTCGGCAGGAAAGAAACCTCCACGAAGACCTCACTCGATGATGTCGACAGCGTCGAAGTCTTCAAGGCAGACAAGACAATCCAAGTAACCTTGTACTGTGACGACACAAACTGTGCAGGCTCGACACTCGTCCACCATGAGCTCAATGGCTTCCGCTTGCTTGACTTGCTCAATGAGGTCGGCTGTGGCTACGCTGCCATCTTCTACTGCCATGCGCATTGCATTCAAAAGAGTGCACGAAGAATTCCGCCGAGTGAGGGCAACATCGCCTGCGGTTCCACCGACACCAGGGAAGTCCCTACCGGCACCAACCTCATCTTAGCCGCCGGTGAAGAAGAGAGCAGTGCCACAATCTTCCTCCTCAACTTCGTTGAGAATTATTGCAACCGCCTTGTCAGCCACCTCGTCGGCGTGCTCTTCCCTGATCCCGCTGGCTCAGCCATCTCCTCTGGCGCAGCCCGCCCAGGCAAACCAGCCAGCTGAGTACACCCTCCAGGAACCTCTTGACTCTCCAGGGGTGTCGGTCGAGACTGTGGTGCAGGTTCCATGCCTTCTGAATGTGTATGCTTGTCAGTACCATGCCCAAAGCACGGGCACTGCTGTGTTTCAAATGTGATGTCTACACGAGTTTGCTACCTCAATGTTGTGTGGGTATGCTTTTGTTCATATTGAACTGATTGCCCTCTTGGGCTTTGGGGTGCTTCGCCCCATTAACACTAGGACAGTATGTTCTGTCCTTTATTGTTGCCGTTGGGGCCTGCGCAGGCGCAGTCACTCCACATGTGTGAATTCACAGAGCACCACTCAAAGAAAGATGATCACAGGTATGTAACCTACCAATAATCTCTAAAATAATAATGGCTGCTCTGAAATCAGGAGAGTTATGCTTCCTTGAGTTTTGTAGAGGATAGGGGGATGTCAAGCAACCGGAATAGCTGCTTTGTTCCTAAAAAGGACTGTTACTCTTCCCTTCATTTCCTAAGCCTAGGGAGCAGTTTATCCCTTTGCATGTGAGCAAAGCAACAATAATTCTTAAGGCTCTTGTCAAAACTATGCAGCTATTCCCAAGAAACAGGCATTTCCCTTTTGTTTCGCAATGTAAACAACACTGCCAAAATCTCTCAGGCCAGAATGTACCAAGTGTTAATTATACCCTTTATATTTTGATCGTCATTGTAGTACAGAAGGAATATACTTTAAAAAAGATCCTGACTACAAACATGACAATGATATTTGGTACTCTGGGGAGGTTTCTAGAAATTGTTTTTAAATCCGTCTCTTTTCTTTAAATTCCTTGACTATTTTCTCCTAGGTGTGAACTTTAAGTTCACATTAACATCTTGGTCTCTGGTGCAGGATTTTTTTTACTCCAGTTCCAGATGCTTAGCTAGATATTTCATTTGGATGAGAGGGACATGTTGCAGTTTCCTTTCAAGTTATTTCCTACTTATGGTGATCCTAAGGTGAACTATCATTGGGTTTTCTTGGCAAGACTTCAGTGAAAGTTTTAAGTTATAGAATACAATCTTTAGGTCTAAACTAACCATATGGAGGGACAACACAGAAAGAAAAATACATATAAATGTTACTGACTGTGGTAGATGGGAGGGTAAATAGAATTGGAGGCAAGATTACTGAAGACTTATTCTACTGATATTTATTTTTCTTATTGTTCTTGGTTTGGTTCTAAGGACACTCTCTATAGCACAGCAGTAGAAAGTCACCATTAGTTTTTCATTCAGTTGTTCGTACCTTAGAAGTCTCAGATAGTGCAATCTCTGCTGAGCCCTCTTTACCAACATTGCCATATGAGCATCCCAGGTCAGATCCTCCTTAACAGTGACACCCAATAACTTAAAACTGGTTTCCATTCATGACCAAGGGCTAGATTTCTGGTCTGTTCTTTCTGTAGTCCACTATGAGCTCCTTGGTCTTATTGATGTTAAGAACCAAATTATTGTTGCTGCACCACAAGAGTAGCTGATCCACCTCATCCCAATAGGCAGACTCATCCCCTTCAGAGATAATGGACTTCTTGTCTGGAATATGGACTTCTTGTCTGCTTTGAATATGATTTTCCTGCTTCTTGGCAGGGGGTTGGACTGGATGGCTCATGAAGTGTCTTCCAACTCAAGGATTCTATGATTCTATAAGCCCCACCACTGTTATATCATCCACAAATTTGATAATGATATTGCTATGATGGAGGGGGTGTGCAATCATATATGTACAAAGTATAAAGCAGAGGACTCAACACACAGCTCTATGCATCCCAGTGCTGAGAGTAGTAGATGAAGAGATATGATTACCTAATGGGAGCATCCAGACAAGAAGTCCATAATCCAAGAACATATTGAGTATGAAAATCCAAGATCCATAAGTTTAAACACCAGTCTATGTGGGAGGATTGTGTTAAATACAGGACTAAAGTCTGAAAAAAGCATCCTTACATAGTTCCCCTGACATTCCAGGTGGGTCAGAGCAGTGTGGAGTATGATGGCTATGGCGTACTCTGTTGATCTGTTACCTCTATATGCAAACTGATGTTTATCCAATGTATGACCAGTTTTTCAAGGCACTTCATGATGATGGAAGTGAGTTCCACTGGTCTGTAGTCCTGAAAATTATCAGTAGGGAACTTCTTTGGAAATGGAACAATAACGGAGACATTCAAACAAGATAGAATAATAGATTGAAATAAAGACAGATTAAAAATCACAGTAAAATCACCAGCCAATTGGTTAGCACAGTTTTTAAGCACCCGGCCTGAAATGCCATCCAGTTCAGCAGCCTTCCTGGTATTTGCAGCCCTCAAAACACGCCTTACCTCATGTTCCTCCAAAGTGAGGTGGGAGATGCAACTGTCCAGTGGCTGAATTCCAGCTACCTTTGGTGGACTTACTTCAAAGCAGGCAAAAAGTGATTCAACTCCTCTACCAATGAGACATTTCCATCAGCAGGAATGTCATTGTTTAATTTACAATTAATAATTTGGCGAATCTCCCGCCACACCTGCCTCGCATTGTTACTGTGAAAATAATCGTTGACCTTCTTCTTATACTGGTAAAGTATATTAAGGAAGAGAGTTATATGTATTTAAAATTCCCAAAATTCAATGGTATAATAGCCAATTTTGAAACACATCATGGGAGACTCCATAGCTATAAGTCCAAGGAGAGTTCAAGCATGTGTGGTAACTATGTTAATCCCCCTCTTTCTGAACAACACATACATGTAAACACACAGAGGGAAGGGGAAACCCACAGTATTTAGCTGCTGGGAAAATTATGCAGACTGCAGGTAGATTTGAAGGGAACAAAGAAACTTGGGGGTGATAAATAGGAGCAGAAGGAATTATAGTTTTGCTCTGTGCCTATATTGGTCCTGCCTACTTTGGGCTTCAGCCCTGGCAGATGTTATGGAGAGTTTGTGTGTGGGATTTGTCTGAGAAGGGAAAGAAGCTATGGAGAGCCTCATGATTCTGTAGTCACATCATTAACTGTGATTAAGAGTACCCCATTATGATGTCCTCACTGACCACAAGTGAGTTCATGTCTGAGGTGAGATTGGAACAAGAGTTTTCTTGGCTCGCATCTCATTCTTTTAACCACACTCCTTGCTGTGTATAAAGTACTTGTATGTGTTCCATGTGGCAAGGAAGCAGGACCAATACAAATGTGGACCTGTTGTTCCAGCTACCGCTGGACCTTCTTCTTGATATAGAGTGGGTATCCCAGCCCAGAATAAATCTTACCTTACCTCAAGGTCTTTGTTATTTCAAGTGAGAGTTGAAACTCAAAGCATTGTTGCTCAGGCAGTTAATAGCACTCCATTTCCCCCACCTCCAACTGCTTTGACATTGCTCATGCTGTTGCCATATGTGTTGTAAATCAGCTATCATTTTACTACCCAAATATGGCTCAGTTTAAAGGCTGACTGAAACCATTCCTGTAAGTCATGGTGTTCGGAGTGCTTTGGGACGCTTCCAGATAAACCACAAAGGCCCTGTTTTAAAAAGCCATTCCAACTTATTTTGTTGCTGGATGAATGCTCACCTTCTGATAATCTTAAACAACAGTTGATTGTCGGAAACATCTAAGCACCCAGTTTTATGTTCTTCCAAGTTTCATTGGAGGGAGATTGTTCTGTGAGATATGCTACTTTCAACAGAAGAAAAAATTGAATGTATTGTTCTGAATTCAGGCAGCCTAGGTGTTTTCTGTATTACTTTACAGATGCCATCATGTTTATGCTAACTTCAGACCTTTGAAGGTATATGGCTAGCATCAATGATGTCTGTGTTCACATTCAAGTGGCCTGTTAACTTATGGCAACCTGATAAATGTTATAGCATTTTCTTGGGCAAGGAATACTCAGAGGTGGTTTCATCGTCTAAAACAGCGGTGCTCACACTTTTCCAGCATGCGAACTACTTATAAAACAACCAAGTCCCAAAGATCTACCTACTCAGACATCTACCTACAAAGATCTACCTACTCACTACTCAGAGAGCCATAAAAGCAAAATATTAGGAAATTTATTTCAGTGAGAGCCATATAATACATTTTAAAACTGAATTCAACTAAATGTGAGTATAATAAGCCCCTGAGCATTCCTCACAAATGGCATGGGAACCATACACACTGTGCCTGCGATCTGCCTGGGATCTACCAGGATGCTCTTCGAGATCTACCAGTAGATCACGATCTACCTAATGAGCACCCCTGGTCTAAAATATAGCCTTTGGCATCTGGTGTTCATTAGCAGGTAAATGATGCAAAATTATTTTTGCATCATTTACCTCTCTTTCATAGTCATGTAGAAAGTTGAGAGCATGGATTGTGTAAATCAGTATCTGAGTAGCAGCACACCTGCTTAGCATGTGGAAGCTGCCAACTGCAGTCCTTGGCATCTCTATATAAATGGATTAAGTTACAGTCTATGGGGAACATCCGAATGAGACCATGAAGACAGATAGACAGTTTTGACAAATGGATTTACAGCAGTTCCCCATATTTTTAACACCTACTACAACTTATTCTTGCATCTTTCACCAATATTAAATGACTTTTATAAACATGAGTCCTGCTGCTGGTGTCTGTATATACCTTGATGTCCCTATGGTTGTCGGGTATATAGTGGCTTTTGACCCATATGTGGCACATTTTCCATCCTGAAAGTCCCCTAACCTTGAACAACCATAGGTCATATTATTGATAATCCAATTATGAAATCAGTTTAATGGAATCAACTACGCAGCCCAACCCAAATAAAATTATTGGTGTCTTGGTTTTTAGGCCTGTTCCTTAAGTTATTTGGGACACTGATTCAGAAAATTGCACTGGATAGACCATTTCAGTTCTTAGATATGGTCTTTGTGATTTTCTATTGGTGAGCATATGGCGACTGGTAGATGGCATATGTTCTGTATCTCAGAAACTAGAATTGATAGGGGAAAACTTGTGCCATTTTTGGAATCAGAAAGTCAAATATACCCAGAAGCAGGGCTAACATTAGGGACACCTCAATGTGAGTTAGTCTATCCTTTTGTATGAGATGCGATTTTTAATTATTTAGAACTAGCTTAGGTATCTGGCAATGCTCAGGTTAGATATTTGATAATTTGTAACACTATTTATTTGAAAAAGTCATTGTTTTTAGATTTTACGAATGGTCCTATTAACAAAATGTATAAGGAAATGAGTGGACTACCCCTCATATCATGCCAGGTTAATCCTCCGCAAACTCCACCAGTACTTAAAGTTGGTCCAGATCCATCATCAGTGGGAGTCACAGGGCTCCCTGGATGCAGGGAATTCCCATCATGCTGGGCCAGTCTCCCAAACTCAACCAGTATTCAGTCTTGGCCATGTGGGGTATGTGTGCCAAGTTTGGTCCAGATCCATCATAGGTTGGGTTCAGAGTGCTCTCTGGATGTGCATACGCATATATGTTTAGGACCTGCTTTTCTGTAGATCAAATACCCAATGTAAGATGATGAGAAATATTTAGTAAAAGACTTTGTGTGTGGGCAGTTATAAATAGAGACGCAAACACTTATGTCCAGATATAGGAGAAATAAAGCTGCCAGAATTCTTCTTTCTCAGATTATTATTAATGATTCCTGCCCCCTCTGCCTTGAAAAGGCAGATTAACAGACCGTGTTAGAAAATAGTACCCTGGCTATTTTTATAACTTGACCACACTTCTTGGACTAAGGGCATGTTTGTGTCTGCTCAGTTAGGATTCTGGGCAAGCTAAACAAATTATTTTATTTCATTGGCGCACAAGGCACATATCTGCTTGAACAAAAGAGAGAAGTCATTTCCAAATAGGGACTGAACAAGATCTGGAATCCAGGCTGTATTTCAAGCATGCAGCACATTTTTAAAAAGTATGAGGGAAAAATCTGAACTCTGGGGAATGGAGGAGGTCATGCAGACTTATGTTGCTATTGATGCTGTTTGCAGTATTTCAGGCCATAACAACACTGGCCAGGAAATTAATTTATGCTGAATCTCACAAAGAACAGCATGATGGCTGATACTGCATTTGCATCTCAGGTGACAAGTTCTGTCAGAATGTCACATATATAAATTTGTCTGGTTCTTTTGAAGCTGGCAAGTCTCAACCACTGTTCTGTGGTACCAGCCCTTCCCTTCCTTGGAGTTAAGAAGTACATGCAAGCTTTGAAGCCCTTGTTTCCAGTTACAAAAACACACAAATAGTTTGAAAGAGAAGTCTCTTTTGAAACAAAGTGTTGTCTGCTCTAGTGTTACTTTTATGTAAAGTGTGTATGTACCATTTCTTTTTTATTCGAGATGGAGAAAAATGGATGGTTTCTGGATTTTTAAAATACTACATATGGGAGAAACATAAACTGATAGATCTCAGTGGAAGGATTTGTATGGCCACATCTTCACTATCTATCTTATCATAGGCGCCACCAGAATCGCCGTGGATCACCACAGATCACAATGAACTTGTCAGCACCTGCCCAGGGGATGTGGGGACCTATTGTTCTGGGCCCCGCACCATTCTGGCTCCCCTCCCCCCACCTCATCACACAGGGGGGAACCTCTTTAATCTGGCTCAACCCATCTTTCCTTATGGAAAGACAGGGAACCTCCCATTGTGTGCCGCTGGCAATTTTTTGATGGTGGCAGGGGATTCATTTATTTATTTATTCAGATTTATCTGCCGCCACTCCCAGTGGCTCGGGGCAGCTCACAACAATCAACATGTCCTCCCCACTTGGCTCTGTGAAAACAAAATGGATTCCTGTATTCTCCTCCCCCCTCAGCTTTTAGAAAACGGCTGCCTGCCATGCACCCTTTTAAAGTTACCAATAGCAGGCCATAACATTACAGGCCCCAAAATAGAGTTTAGGGCAGGGTGGCCGACGAATGATGGGATTTGCATCCCAATTCACTTCCCAGAAAACATTGTAGCCCCTACACATCCCCTTCTCCCAGATAGGCCCAAAAGGGGCATCCATCTTCCCTCTTCAACACAGTGTCAGAGAAAGGCAGCTTCTGACAGGATCTTTAGAACAGGCACTGTCACTCTACAAGGTAAGGCCCTACTTCACTCAAAAGACACAAGAGAAAACAATAAATACCTTTCTCTAATGCCTTTTAATGCTTATATAAATAATTCTGGCCCAAAGCCCCCTCACCCAGCCTCATTGGACCTTACTGCTAATTCCATGCAGGCCTTTTCCATTTTTTTTACTCCTTTCTGTTTTACACCGGTATACTTTCACAGGCCAGGGCGGATATGTGGCAGCCACTTTCACAGGCCAGGGCGAATATGTGGCAGCCACTTTCACAGGCCAGGGCGGATATGTGGCAGCCACTTGCACAGGCCACAGCGACCAGCGCGGGTGATGGACCTGCACCAAACTTGGTACACATAACCCCCCTATGACATGACCCACGTATTATGGGATTTGTAGTACTTTCCAAGACTTTGGTTCCCACAGACCACTGAGGCCACCAAAAAGGACCAATACAGACCACACTCAGCACACACAGCCCCCATGACCCACTCTACATCCTGGTGCAGTTCGGAGGAGGGTGGGCCATGGATGATGAGACTTGAAGTGCCTCTACTCACTTCCCAAGTCCGCTGCAACCCTCATCCAATCACTGATCGAGACCAAACTTGCCATACATAACCCCCTTGACTGCCTTTACGTCCTGGTGAGGTTTGGGGGAGGACTGACAATGGATGATGGGATTTGTAGTACTTTTACACCCTCTGTTCCCACAGACCACTGTGGCCCCAACAAACACCGAGAAAGTCCACACTTGGCACACAGAGCCCCAGTGACCCACTCTACAGCCTACTGAAGTTTGGAGGGGGACAGAACATGGATGATGGGACTTGCAGTACCTTCCCTCACTTCCCAATCCTGCTACAAACCTAATCCAATGACTGATCAACACCAAATCTGGCACACAGAACCCTCATGACCCACTCTACAGCCTGGTGCAGTTTACTGTGAGACGGACCACGGATGATGGGACTTGAAGTACCTTCACTCACTTCCGAAAAAGAATGCATCCCTCATCCATTCACCAATACAGACCAAACTTAGCACACAGAGCCCCCATGACCCAATCTACATCCTACTACACTTTGGGGGGGACGGGACACACAGAGATGATGGGACTTGCACTACCTTCAGTAATTTCATGATACCACTGCAACTCCCAATAATGATGGATCAAGACTAAACTTGGCACACAGAGCCCCCATGACCCACTCTACATCCTGCTGCACTTCTCAAATGACCCGGGCAGGGCCGGGTCCCCAAGCTAGTAGTTAATAAAACATACACATAACATAGTTAATAAAACACAGCTAAGAATCTCACAGTTAAAAACATTACATTAACATCATTTCAGAACCAGGAAACAATACAGAAGGTATTTAACCAGAAAGAAGGATCACAACCGCTCAAGTCCCAAAAGCCTGCTGAAACAACAAGGTTTTACATGCTTTCCGAAATGGAAGAAGGCTTTTGAGGGATCGAATATTGGCCAGCAGCACATTCCAAAGGACAGGGGATATAATAGAAAAAGCCCTCCACCGGGTTGTAGTCAGATGGAATGACTTGGGACTTGGAATGACCAGGAGGTTCTGCTCTTCAGAGCGGAGGGATCTGGTGGGATGGTACAGGATAAGGCGGTCCCTTAGGTACACTGACCCCAGACCATTTAAGGCCTTAAAAGTCAACACTAACACTTTGAAGGTAATCCGGCATTCCACAGGAAGCCAGTGCAGTTCGTGCAGGATCAGTGTGATGTGAGAGCTCATCGGGACTCTGGCAAGGAGTCGAGCTGCAGCATTCTGCACCAGCTGTGTGCCAGTTCCACCATGGAGCTGCCCTGGAAGTACTTTTACCAAGTGTGATGGGGGCTGGCAGGACTCCGTGGCAAAAGGGCAAAAACCCCCATCACTGCTGCTGAATTTTGGACCGTGTGAAGAGGTCCTTTCTGAATCTACACTGACCACATAATACAGTTTCAAGCTTCATTATATGGCAGTGTATATGGTGCCTATGTTTAACTGTGAGAAGTCTAGGTATAGTTATTCATGCTTATATTGCCAAATTCCTTTTTCCCCTTTCTTTTATTTTCTATCACCAACATCTGGAGTATCACTGTTAGTTGTGTCATTGAAAATTTTGCCTGAAATCACAGATTTCATCATGTTTGGGTAGGAAAGAACTTGAAATTTAAAAATGCTAGATCTGCGACCAAATGCTAAACAGATTTCTCCACTTCTAAATCCTAAAGGCACCAGATCCCATCAGATCTTGGAAGTTACATAGGGTCAGCCTTGATTAGTACTTAAATGGGAGATAATGAATACTAAGTGATGTATGCTATATTTCAGAAGAAGGAACCAGCAAAACCATCTCGGAGTATTTTTTGCCTTAGAAAACCCTATGATATTCATGGTCGCCATAAGTCAACAGGTGACTCAAAGGCGAATACATGAACATAGATTTATTTATATATTTGCTTCATTTATTACCCACCTTTCTTACCCCTGTAGATGGAATCAAGGTGGCTTATAACTCTGGCAAAATTTCAGTGCCACTTAAAACATAGCCATAAAACCTATCCCATATACTACAAACAGTTAGACAGTTAAACAATAAAACACATAGAATAATAACAGATTAAAACATATAAAGTGTATATATGTGTGTCAAGAGCTGTTTTGATTATTCTTGTAACTACAGCAACAGACTTGGAAAAGTTAACACAACAGGGACTATAACTCCCAGAATCCCTATGCAGGTTGTAGTTTGAACTCTAACTTTGGCTATCTTTTAGTGTATCAAGATTGTGTTTCCAGGCTTCTGAACCTGAGTGCATTATGGCAGTATATAGGATGCAGATACAAAGTGTGTAAAACTGAAGACAGTGTTTAATTTGTAGTTAAAATACCAAGATTGAAATGGTGCCTGCACCTTGAAATGCTGAAGGAACATTAAAGACCTTGACTTGAAGGCAACGCTTCCTGTTGTGTTTTATCCCAGTAGAATCCTTGGTGGATGTTTGTTTATTTAATGGCTCAAGAAAAGCTTGGCCTCCCTACTAATGAATTGCCCTTTGGAGATATTTCGGCCTTGGTTTGGCCACAGAGCTTGTGAGATCAGATAGGCTCATAAGAAGAATTGCTTTGACATACACAAAGGGCAATTCTTTTAAATCTAAAGTATATAGTGTGTCCTCTGTTAAGATTTTAAAGGATAAATAAATCACAGGTTAGATGACATCTTGACTTTCAAGGCAAAAAAATGTACGTTTCATGACAGAGGGGATATAAAGAATAGTGTCTGACTTTTTTTGTATAGTGATAGTTGAAGCATTCTGTTAACTTTTCAGGCATGGAAAATGATTGTTTTGGCAGTAAAATTAAGAGGAGAGTATTTCTTTTTATCCGTAGTGAGGAGGAAGTGGTTAGGCGCTCATTGCAAAAGTTATAAATATTAACCACGTTAAAACAACACTTGAAAGACTGCTGAAACCTGCAGGATACCAGACAATGTAGATTTAGGATAGTTTGCATGCTACTTTCTGTGCAAGCTGTAATGTAGAATTTGGGGTGGGGAGGGGATTATTATGTCTATTCCTGTCCAGAGCCAAAAAGTCTTGAAGGCCCCACACTGTGTACCAGTCTCTGTGATTGACCCAGTTTACTATTAATCACTTTTGTAGCCTATTATGTTGAAGTTAGTCCCACAGAGTTCACTGGGATTTACTGCCAAATGCATGTAAAATATTACATCCTTTCTGTACACTAGGGCCATGGTAAAATAAAGGCAGTGCCAGTAGTTAAAGGCATAGGCCCATGGACAGTTTAGAAACCTGTTTTTGAAGTCTTGGTTCCAGACCATTCTATGTCTGCACACAAAAAGGTATTCACTGATTATATGGAAATAGATCTTTCTTGAGTCATTTCAAAGGTACATTACGTTTACATTATTGATATTTTGTGCATTGCTGTTGGCACCACCTGTTCGTTCAGTACAAGAATGTTTCCAAGTTACTAGAAGAATGAATGAACGGTAGTGCAACTTACTTTTAATCCACACAAAACTACTAATTGCCCTGAATTATATCACAGGCGAGAGCCTTCTGGGCATTATTAAGATAGTGCTTTTTCTGAATGGCTTTTATGTGGTTGTATTGTAAAATAACTGAAATGCAATGAGGGAAAGAGAATCATTGTAAAAAAATTGCCACATTTTAAATCAGCGTGCCATAGAATTAAATCTTTTTGCTGTTGTTGAAACATGTGCTTTTATAGCAGGAATGCTATACATCAAAATGAGATGGGATTTTCACAAAGTCCAATCAGTTTATAATGCACTTGCAAGATGGTAACGATTAAGGTTCATAGTGTATAGCTTTAGTTCCAGAATCATGCTTCTTCATTTCCTCCTATTTGCTTCCAAGTAACTCAGAGCAGCATTTTGTATATTATTCAAATATATCCACATAAAAATAATCCTATTGAAGTAGTTGCATTGACATGTTGGTGCACTTTCTCTAATCTGCTATCCTCTAAATAGGCTCACCTCCAGCAAACATAATGAGCTTTAATACTGTTGGTACTTTGACTGGAAATGATGGGTTATATTTCATCATGGTGTGAGGTAGAGTTGTGCACAGAATTTATTTCTCCTCATTCATTCATTCTTTCGTTCCTATCATTCCCTTTGGGACACATGAAACGGGAAGCCTACTCCTAGTACGAAAATCAGCTTGACACAAAAGCAAGTGGGAGCCAATTACTGGCTCCTCCTCTGTTTTCGTGACCACATGGTGCTCCTAGCTCAACTGAGCTCCAGGTCATTGGCTCTTCCTTTCCTGGGCTTCCTAGAAGTCCCCCCTCCCTCCCTCCGCCTCTCTCTCAGCAGCCTAAATAAGGTCAAACAAACAATCCCAGAAAGAGGGGTATATTTAACCCTCTGAGGTCTGGCCTCCTCCACCACTGCCAACATGGAAAATGTCTTGGGTTAGGCCAAAGACATGGTCCTTAATGCTCTTTGTTATTGTAAATAATCAAACACTTGGTTATCTTGACCAAGTCTTCTAAGTACAACAGCCTTTCACTTGAGATGTCCCAGATCTCAGATTCATGATTTACTAGATCAAGAGAAAATTCAGCACCAACTGTTATTTGACATACTTAGTCAAATTCTTGGGCTTATGCTGCTAGTAATGTCTTTGGGAAGGATATTGCTTCCTAAATCTCACATTCTGTTTGTGGCCACAACTCCCCCCCCCCCCCAACAAATAAACAGTATTGGTTTTAATTTGGGGTTAAAACCCAAAAACGTTACACATCTTTCCTCAAGAATTTTGAATTAATAGGATTCCTTTTTCTATAGAAGTCATGATAAGTCACTCTTCTGGTATTACAGCTCTCATTATTAAAAATAGTCAGTAGATGAAATGTTGGGAAAGTTTCTTTTTAAAACACTGAATTGCCCAGCCAGCATAGTTGAGTTCCCAATATTTCCAGGAGATGTAGTCCATATAGTTTTCTTGAGAACTGGAGCAGGGCAGTACGTAACATAGTGAGAATGGTGACAGGGAAATAATAATCTATGCTCCCAACTGTGATTTGAGGATGGGATCATTGTGGTTTTGGATCCAAAACATAAAACAGCCAAAGTTGTTTATATCAGTTGAGAAAATCGGCATATATTTTTCCAATCGGAAACAGGTTTATTGTGCTTTACAGTACTGACTTACCGCAGAGAACACAGTCACACTTCAGTGGAACAAGGACAGATGGAATGGCTCACTGTGAGTCATGACATTTTTGGGAAAGTTTCAGACAAAAATGTAAAAAGAACATGTTTGAATTAGTCTATAAACTGGAATGTCTAAAACATATCAGATTGCTCCTTTCTTCATCCCTCGCTCTTTACACCACCTTAAACAAGAGAGACTCTCCATTCCTTTTTGGGCAGTTGGCAATATTATATGGCCGTCTAAAGGAAAACATGCCACATTTCAGACTTGGTGGGAGTGGGGTATCTTTCTTTTTTAAAAATGGCATTGAAATGCCTCTCACAAAGGTATTTGTAACTACCCTACAAAATAGACCTACAAAAAGGTGCAATCCTATGCACATTTACTCTCAAATAAACCTCACAAATATAATGAGAGTTGTCTCTGAGTAAACATGCATAATTGTACTGCAACGGCACTATTCACTCTTTAAATGAAGTGGGTCAACATCCACACACAAGGAGCCAATTTAGAAAGCATTGTATATATACAGTTATTTTTCAGCCAATTGTTGATTACATATGTAATATAACAGATCTAGAATTCCTCTTTCATGTAACACAAACAATAGCTCTTTTTAATAATAATAATAATAATAATAATAATTTTTATTTATACCCCACTACCATCTCCCCAATTGGGACTCGGGGTGGCTTACATGAGGCCAGGCCCAAACAACAAATTACAATAAAATCAAAATCAAAAACATCAACAACAACACAATAAAAATACAAACATATAAATAAAAGACCAATATGCAAATACAGTATCTAAAATCACAAATGACAAAGCAGGCCGCATGTACAAGATAAAATGTTAAAAACTCAGGGTGAGATAACAGTAGATTCTTTGTGAAGGAGAGCTCATAAAGAGGCCTTCATATAAGAGGGGAGAGTGTACTCCAGAGACAGGAGCATTGAGAAGAGCAATGGTATAAGGTTAAGTGGCTACTCTCCAAAGGCGCAGTGGAAAAGCCAGTTTTTTTTAAAGGTTTCCAAAGTGGGGGCTTTCCTAATCTCTCCAGGCAATGAGTTCCAGAGTCGGGGGGCAACAGAAGAGAAGGCTCTCTCTCTTGTGCCCACCAGACAAGTCTGTGAGTCTGGCAGAGGTGAAAGGAGGGCCTCCCCCAAAGATCAAAGAGTTCGGGCTGGTTCATGGAGAGAGATCCGGTCACGAAGGTAGTCGGGTCCAAAACCATTTAGAGCTTTATAGGTGATCACCTGCACCTTGAATTGGGACCAGAAAATAAACGGCAGCCAGTGAAGCTCCTTAAAAAGGGGGGTTGCCCCAGTTATTAATCTGACTGCTGAGTGTTGGACAAGTTGAAGTTTCCGGGCCATCTTCAAGGGTAGCCCCATGTAGAGTGCATTGCAGTAATCCAGTCTAGAGGTAACTAAGGCATGGACCACCATGGTCAAGTCAGACTTCATGAGGTATGGTCGCAGTTGGTGCACGAGTTTTAACTGTGCAAAGACCCTCCCGGCCACCGCCGACACCTGTGCATCAGGTGTCAGTGCTGAATCCAGGAGGACCCCCAAACTGCGGACCTGAGACTTCAGGGGGAGTGCAACCCCATCCAGCACAGGTTGCCACCCAATACCCTGGTCAGACGAACGGCTGATCTGGAGAACGACTGATCTGTCTTATCAGGATTGATCCTCGGCTTGTTCCTCCTCATCCAGACCATCACAACACTGTGGGCTGACAATCCTGTCGCCTCCCAGATAATAGATTTGAGAGCAGTGGTTCCCAACATTTTTTTGACCAGGGACTACTTGACCAGTGACCACTTTGATCAGGGACCAATTTGACCAAAAGGGTTGCAAATCAGTTTTTGGTCAACTTTAGATTCAGTTTGGTAATTTGGGGTACTGATTCAGAAAATTGCATTGGATAGACCACATCAACTCTAGTTTCTGATACAGAACATATGCCACCCAGTAGTTGCCATCTGCTCGCACACAGGAAACCATATTATATAATCTAGACCTGATGTGGTCTATCCAATGTAATTTTCTGAATCAGCACCCCAAATAAATGCAGGAACAGGCCTAAAAATGAAAACACCAAAGCGCCACATGGAATGGCTCTGCTCAGGGAAAGGGAGAAGGGGCCAGGAGGTTTGTTGTCCCACTTTTCATAGATAGTCAGCCTCTTTCCTCCCAACATCCCCATTGCCTTGGCATTATAAGAGGGTTTTGCAAGACTAGTTGCCCTCATTGCAACGGTGTAGTAACAGTGAGGCTGCGGACCATATTTTAGTTCTTGGGAACCATTGGTGTTTCATGGACCACAGGTTGGGATCCACTGATTGAGACGAATAATAGACAATTGACAATTTCATGCAGTCTTGTCTCAGTGTTCAAACGTTCAGTAGTGTGATAGAAAAATTATTTTGCAGAGAAAGACGCAATGCTTTTTGTGTATTTCTCACCTTCCAAGTATATTTTTCTCCAAATAAAAATTATTTGATAACACTTCAAGACAGTTTAAATAGACTGGATTATGTAGATATATTCTCCTGCAGCAGGGAGGACCTACCATAATTTTGTGCCTTTGAATATAATGACAAAACAGTGGAGGATTTGCATCACTTGTGCGGATATGATTTTCTGCTAATTTCATTCTCAAGGGATGCAAATATAATGCTAACAAGACCTTTCTTTATGTGAAGACTATTTGGAGTTCAGGAATTAATCTGTGCAAATTTCAGGGTTTTTGTGTGTGCTGGAAACAATGTCTACTGAGTCCTCCAGGAAAGTCCCTCAGGAGAGATAGGGTGGGTTACAAATAAATTATTATCATTTGAAACACAACAAAATTAGTACACAGCAAACAAGATCACTATGCTGGCCGTTTATTGGATCACACTTCCCAAGTGTCTAGGACGGTGTGATGTATCAGTGAATAATGTGTACAGATCCCAATAGGGTGGCCTTTTGCAGCTGACAGATGGTAATTTTGTCAGTGCCGATTGTGTTTAAGTGCAGGCCAAGGCCCTTAGACACTGCATCCAGTGTGTCAATCACCACTGGGACCACATTAATAATAATAATAGGCAATAGCATTTTTGTACAAAAAGATTGCCCTTGTCTTTTGGTTTAAAAATGTTTAGAATGAATCCTGGACTTCAAAGAACTCTCACAAAAAGAGAATAGTTGCAACACAACTTATCACTGTACATTTTGGGGAAAGGTATGTTATGCCCATTATATAAAGGGATGCTAGAGTCAAATACATATCTGTTGGGTGCATTTTAAGTATTGTTCCTTATTTCTACTACTTCCAGCATATTAACATGGGAGAGCCAATATTTAAAGAGATCCGGTTGTGTCTGATTTCAGAAACAGGAATTATGTATGGCTTATAAAGGATTTTCCAGGCCTCTCGTTTAGCTACCATTTGTTAGACTAAAAGGAGTACTGCAGTTTAATCATCCTGGATCATCAAAAGAAGGGGGACAAATAAACTGAAGTTCCAGATACCTGAGGAATTTGAATTTTCCTAATTTGGATTGAGCTTCAGTTGGAATCCACATAGCCCCTTTGCACCTACTTCTTTATTGTAATCAGGAAATGGAAGAAGCATGTGTGTTAGGTAGCACATGTGCATTTTCTTTAAGATTGACTATTAAAATCTTTAAAGCTAAGTTGAGTGTTCTGTTGGAGTGATATACTGTGGCTAATAGTGCTTCTGATTCTCTTAAAAAGAAAACAGAGGTTCACCACAGAAGCAGAAACCAGCCTATGATATGTGGAGAAATATCAAGGGAAATTCAATTTTATAAATATAACAACAACAATAATAACTTTATTTATAACCTGCTCTCTCTCCCCAAAGAGACTCAGGGAGGCTTACAAAGACAAAAACCAAATTGAAATAAACAGCAGGAAAAAAACAAAACAAGCAATTAAAAATTCACAAATAACACAATAATGGTTAAAACAGGTAATAAATTCCATAAATAACATAGTGAATTAATAGAATCAACATGAGAAATGAACAATAAAAACGTAGCTGTGGAATGAGTTAGGGCAATATGTTCTCAGTCAGCTGCATCAGGCAGAATAGAAGCATACAGTAAGAAGTTAATAACAGCTAATCATTCTCCTCTCCGAAGGCTAGTGTACAGAAGGGTGTTTGAAACTGCTTCTTAAATGAGAGAAGTGGGGAAGGGGTGGTCACGGAGAAGCCCCACCCTCTCGCTCCCACCAATTGCGCTTGAGTCAGGGGTGGAACTGGGAGCAGGATGCCCTCCGATGACCTCAGTGTCTGTGTAGGTTTATATGCAGAGATGGCACATAGTAAGCTTTCATGTACATGCTCATTCACCATGCATCCCAGCTGGAACCATTGTCTCAGAAATATAGCACCATCCATACATAGTTGATCACTATCAACAGCATAACACTATTTTGCATCCAAGCCTTTGTTTTGCCCATATGGTTATGATTTTCGATTTGAAATCTCTAGCTTATTTTATTTATCAGAATAAGGGAAAACATAAAAATAATCTTTTTTTTAAAAAAAAGTACAGCAGGAAACATCAAATAAATTATATAGATTTTATAGGATTTTACTTTATAGTGATCCTCCTGTGGATGTCTGCTTCTCTCTATTATTATATGATGTGTGGCGAATGAGAAGGACTAGAATTTATTGATTTCTGGCAGGAGAAAAGTAATTCCATAGGTGTTTGATGCCTTACCAAATCATTAGCCGAGGGGAGAGGATTTATTTACTCCATGAACTCTGTACAGGAAATGGAAACAAATACTGACAATGTTAATAAAAGTAAATTTTATTACTGTTATATAGGACTCAAATGAGAATTCTGATAGGTCTAAATTAGTCATTTTACATGAATGTAATTGTATTTTGAGTAGACTAGACAATAAAAAGTAAGGTTTTTGTAACCTAAATCTGAAAAATAAATCATATAGTGTGATGCTGTATCAGATGTTTAGAGAAAAGTCCACTGAATAAAGGGCAGGAAGAATGAAGTTATGCTCATGCTGCTCTGCTGGTACAGAGGAAGATCCACTGGCTGAATGATGTATTGCCTTATACATGAGATTTGTCTTCTACACAAATATAATGTTCTGGTAATATAGTATTCATCTTGGGGACTGAAGAAACAATATGATATACCAGTGCAAAGCACACTTGCATCATTCATCTCTTTTGCAATGTGTCCACAGAAATGGCAGGGCTGTACATGCAACATGAAGTTCATATACAGTGCTCGAGCCCTTGCCACTTACTGTGGACTTGCTGTTTTGCGCTCTCTCTCTCTCTCTCTCTCTCTCTCTCTCTCTCTATATATATATATATACTGTATATACAGGCATGTAGCCAGGGGGGGCTAAGGGGGCTTGAGCCCCCCCCCCCGAAATTCTCAGGGTGGTCTGCGAAAAGGCCTTACTGGTACATTATTTAAACTGTTACGTTTATTCATATCATGATCTGATCACCATGCTCATTATATCCCACATTAATGGGGTTATTGGGATAACAATACAAAATGTTTCCTAGGGTAGACCCTCTTTCACCCAGTCTCAGCCCCCCCCGAAACAAACTCCCCCCCCCCCCCGGAATCAAAATCCTGGCTACGGCCCTGTGTGTGTGTGTGAATTTATATATATATATATATATATATATATATATATATATATATGTAGCGAGCGAACACTGTAGCAAGGAGGGAAGAAGAGCTGCCCCCTCTCCCTCTTTACCTGCCACTAGGGACAAGGATCAAGAAGGCAAAGGTAAAGAAGGTGAGAGGGCAGCTCTTCTTCCCTCCTTGCCCCCTTTACCTTTGTCTTCCTGGTCCTCTTCCCCACCGGGGCTCTCTTGCCATTGCTTGGGCCCTGTGACATCTATTCAAACACAGGGCTCAAGTGGCAGAAAGAGTCCCATTCAGTGAAGAGGAGGAGGAAGAGAAAGGTAAAGAGGGTGAGGATGGGAGGGGGCGTTCCTACTTCACAGTTTTTCACATATTGTGGGTGGTCCTGGACCGTAACCCCCGCGATAAGTGAGGGATCACTGTACATTATTCTTCTCATTAATTCTAATGGGAAATAGGAAGAGAAACCCTTATGTTTCACACAAAGTGACAGAGGGTGATAGATCCAGTGATGGTTCTGCTAGTGGATTCCCATCCTTAGCGTAAGTGATCTACAGGATTGTGTGCAGGGAATTGCAGCCAAAAATCTGAATAATTATCCCATTCTAAAACTTGCTGTTGCTGATGCTATTTTTATACTGAGCATCTTTCATTATTTATCTGTGTAGCACATGCATCTGATCCATAGTTTTATCAAATCCTCTCATATGTCCTTACACCAGGAAGATGGCTAGAGCAAGGCACACAGTGTTTAAGAGCTCTCCAGAGCACTCTTGCACATTGCCTGTCTCACCCTCCTCCCTGCATAAGGCTGAGAGGACAGCTTGAGGATGAAGGAGTATTGGGGAAGAGGATTGGGGCAATCACTGGATGTCCCAATTCAGTAGAAATGTGGGATAGAAATAAATAAATAATGTCTTGTTTTCCTCCCAGCACAAGGTGAGCAGCCCCGTCTTTATGCCAGAAGGACCACCTGAGGATGACCTGGCCCTTCTTGGCCCAGCCTTCTCCCAGGCCCTCCCAGGCTCATCCCATCTGGCTTGTGCCCAGTTGCCCTTCCCTCCCAGGCTAGCCCAGATCCACAATGCAGCCCCAAGTCAAAAAAAAGTTTGCCCATGGCTGATCTAAACAGAGGGTTACTCTCTGCAAAGGAGGGTACATGACCATCATAGTCACATTTCCCCAGTGGTTCAAAATAAGGATAGGTTTATGTGACTTAAATTCAGGAATTTCCTAAAAGATATGGTTAATTTGAAATCCATAGTTGAGAAGGATTCAAGCATCTGCTCTACCGTCTAACACATTCTATTTTAATAACTATTTTAATTCATCATTGAAGGTATTGTGTCTCTTGGAAAATGACACATATTTATAAAGCTGAAAGCAAAAAATGAAATCCTAAGTTTGTTTTTTCTTGGCATGAAGTTTCTTTTAAATGAAATTTTCCATTCCTGAAGACTTTTAGTAAATTAGTCATAAGTTCAGAATGTAATTTTCACTTTACATACAGTAACTACCATAATATCCCCGTTTTTATAGTGTGCACACAGAGACCTGAACATTTCGATTGTGTTCATTTCATGATTTCAGATGGGGATAGTACAATTGAAGTTAAGGTTGTTAGGAAGCTGCATATGAAATCAATTTTTGAAAGGGGCAGGTTGTTAAAATTACAGTTATGACATGTCTACATTCCCTAACACAGCAGAGGCACTGGTGTAGTGGATTCTGTGAGGGCTTCGTACATAAACAACATTTAATGTGCCATGCCTTACAAGCCTGCCAAATGTTCTTGATGGACCAGATGCCAGTGTACCACCTCAGTGCTTCATTTCATTTCCATTTAATTAGGATGTCATTATCCACGGTGTGCCAAACATTATTTAGAGAATTCAGATGGTGTTGTATCGGTGTGAAGGAGAGCAGGTCAGGAAAAAGGTAGTAAGAGGAGAAAAAAGCTAGTGGTGCCAAGGGCATACTGTGGTGGTGGGTAAAAGATAAATGTTGTGTAGTGAGGATATGGGAGAAGTTCTGAAAATAACTAATAGGAAGAAGTGGGGTAAAAAGGAGAAGAACACAATGTAGCAGGGAGTGGGGAGCAGGTGAACAGGAAATACCATATAACTCAGATATACCAAATATATCTGAGTTATAAACCAAGTCAGTTGTCTCTGTGGGACAAGTGCTGTTAAACTGCATTCTGAAATTGCGTTGCATGGCACTGCAGATATGGGCATGGTCCTTGTGGACCTATCTCAGCAGTAGATTCATTTGTGTTACCATGTAGGTGAAATATAAACAAATTCAAATCAATCAATCATTCAATCCCAACCCAACCCAAAGAAGTCCATAAAAGAAAACTTAATATTAGTAGTAGGCCTTCTTCTTACTCTTGCTTGAGAGGGGAAGAAGCAGAAGGATGTTTCTCTTAGATTGCAGTATTTAAATGAGAATAACCAAAACTTCAAATGTATTTGTGAGAAGAAGCTCAGAGCTTTTGAAAATAGCTGAAGAGTGTGTAAGAGTTCACTTTTCCAGATATATGACATTGCACTCACACATGCTCACACAGAGAAAGGGGAAGCAGTGGCACTCTTTGGCTTGAATAAGTGCATTCTTCGCTAGACGTTTCCTTCTCCTTTTTGCTCATCTTCAAAAGAGGAAAAGAGGAAAAGGAGAAAGCAAAAGTAAATTAATCAAATATAATAATTGAAATTAAAGAAGCTAGATAATCAGAATGAGAAATTTGAACGTGACCAAGAAAAACTTCAAAAATTGGAGATGGAGAATAAATTAAGACTGAGGAATTTACAAGAACAGATCAAGGAAAATACAAGACAAATAGTAATAAAGTTGCTCTCCGAATCTCTGGGATTTCAGGAAGAGGATTTGGAAAACCAAGTTGATCAAGCCTACTGAGTCTCGACAGTATATGCAAGGCAAAATAAAACTATATGCACACAGAGCTCGTGGGCTGCAAAGCCAACAAAAGAACTATACCCACGGAGGGTTCAAAGTAATAAATCACAATTTCAATGGTGAAATATAACCCTTATCCTTTGTTGGCAAAATAAAACACCACGAGATATAATTATCCAATTAACGAAAAAGAGAATGAAAAGTGAAGTTCTTTGGAAGACGAATCAAAACCCAATCCTTCACAAGGGTATCAAAATAGTGTTTTTAAAAGAGCTCCCTCAAATGACACTCAACAAAAGAAGGAAATATCACTTCCTGACCGAAGAATTACAAAAGCGACAAATACGATTCAGTTGGGAAAGAAGAGAGGGGATAATGGTTAGCTGTGAGGCCGCTCCAAAATTCTGTAAAGATCACGCTCAGTCCGCAGTTCGATCCAACGAGATTTATTGAAGGTACAACACCTATAAAGCCAAAGCATTGGCTCATCACCCAAACACACCTTATATACTCAACCCCCTCCACCCATCACCTGCAATGTCCGGGAAAGGTTGCATCATCCCCCTCTGACTCAGCAGTCCTACTGTCCAATGGATATTACATCATATCCCTGCCTAGTCGGCAACATGCAAGTCAGTGTCCACTGTCCAGAAGAGGTTGCGTCACATCCGTCCTGACTCAGCACTGCTCCCGGGAGATTACATCATCCCCGGGATTTCCCCAAGGTCCTGCATGCCAGGCTTTTCCCTGTTAAGGCAGACTGGGAGTTCTCGAGCCTTCCCCAAGGCTCAGAACCTCCAGCTCTGACAGTTAGCTACAAAGAAGAGATATATTGGTTAACTACAGAGGAGAAGGCAAAGGATTTCTACAAAAAATTGACCCAAGAAGTGGGCCAAGATACAAGAAGGAAGAAAAAAACCCCCAAAACTGAAGATGGGATAATTTAATTTTGAGAGATTAAAGATTTGGACAAATTAGCTTCTTGTATCCTTTTTTTTCTTGGAAAAATACTCAGGTAAATAGGTAAAATAAACAAACTGAGAATTTCTTCAAGATTTCAAACATTTATTAATATAAGAGGAAAATAAAAGTAACAAAGATTGAATTTTTAAGATGAAGAAATATAATAAACTGCAAGCTTGGAATGGAAGTCAATTTTTAAAATATTTTATTCTTTTTTTAATTTTTTCTTTTTTTAACTTTTTCTTATTCCATTTTTTTACTATTTTTTCCTTTCTTGACATCCAAATCTTTCTATTTTTTCCTACTTTTCTATCACCTTCTATGTTTCCCCACTTTCCATGCATACTATAATCAATAACCAATCAAAATTATTTTTTAAAAAAATAACCTGGAAAGCTACTTGCTGTAGATGCGTTAGCTGGAGATCCTGCATTGAGCAGGGAGGTGGCTCCTTCCAGCTCCATGACTCTATCACATTATGACATCAATAACATCAATAACATCAATAAAGAAAACCATTCTTAGCTTTTTTTGTCTCTGGAAATTCATCAGAAATTATTCTTTATGTAATCCCCTCCCCAGGGCCGTAGCCAGGATTTTGTTTCGGAGGGGGCTGAGTTTGGTTCGGGGGGCTGAGACTGGGTGGAAGAGGGTCTACCCTAGCAAATCTTTTGTATTGTTATCCCAATAACCCCATTAATGTGGGATATAATGAGCATGGTGATCAGATCATGATATGAATAAACATAACAGTTTAAATAATGTACCAGTAAGGCCTTTTCGTGGACCACCCTGAGAATTGGGGGGGGTCTGAAGCCCCCTTAGCCCCCCCTGGCTACATGCCTGCCCCTCCCATAGAGGAGATTCCATTACCCTTTTCCTTCATGCAAGGTTTGTATACTAAAAACATACTAAAAGATGCATATATACAAATATATATACATACACAAAACCTCCAATTCTAAAGCATAGCTTGCTGTGCTGAAAGCGTTCTCCTCTTTTGCATGTGGAATTCAGATGACAACAGCAGAACCTTTTTTTCTTTTAACAATGCAGTGTTGTGCCAAGAATTTTACAGATCCACTCTTGAAACAGTAAAATCTAAATATTTATTTTAAACCAAAATGGCCAAAAAATCCTATACACAATTACCTGAAAGTAACCTTTATGTGTAATAGCAAGACTTGTGCTCGAGCTGATGTGGGCAGAATTATGCTGTAACCCTCAAGGATTTGCTCAACAATAAAATAAACTTTGGAAAAGTAAATTCTCTCTCTCGGCATTACTTCGCGAACGAAGATTCTTAGGAAGGATTCATTCCATGCTTTTTACAAGCGCGTTGATGACTAAAAAGGCCATTCTGAGATAGGCAAGTTTGGTTGCAGAAAGCACAGCAGAAAGTCTCCTTGGGTGATGTTGTTTCCAAGTTGCGGTTCTCTCTGCGTTGTCGTTTCTCTTCAAGACCCAAGTATTTTTTTTAAAGCCCTGTTTGTTTCAGTGAGAAAATAACATTTAAGAACTTCGTATTTTACTTAATTCTAGCAAAACATTACTATCCTGGCCTTTTGATAAATGAAGGTAATTCATTTCATTCTGTGCATCCGAGTTCCAGCTCTCCTCCTATAGCATGGCTTAGGAAGTCTCTTCAACTGCATTTACCTTTCTTCCCAAAGCTCCCAACTTCAGGCACACAATTGCAGTAGCCAACATGGGCCTCTCTCAAACTAAGCTAGAAAATATTTATTTATTTATTTATTTATTAAATTCGACTTGCTATACCGCTCTCTCTGGTGCCCATGGGCTCACACACATACAAAATATAATGTATACATTGATTGAAGATTTTGGAGCCCAAATTGAAGATTTTGATATAACACATGGATAAGATGTGGGTTATTCTACAAAGAGGTGAAGGCACCAATTCCACATCAGTGTGCTTGTTGCCTCAGCACATCCACAATCTTCCCATTTAAAAAAGCCAGAAGTGGTGTCACAATGGAGAGAGCAGAATTAATTGGTGCCTCTTTTGGGGTTCTTCCAGGATTTTATTATTTTATTTATTTACGTCATTTATATTCCGCCCTTCTCACCCCGCAGGGGACTCAGGGTGGATCACAATGCACATATACAGGCAAACATTCAGTGCCATTGACATACAACATATATAGACAGACATAGAGGCAATTTAACATTCCAGAAATCAGTTAAATTTAAATTTAGGTTAGGATGGGCTAACCTCTTGTCTTTTGCTACTCTACTTAGAGAAGGAGACTGTTCCTTTTTGTATAAGACTTAAGGTACAATATTCAAATTGACTTAGGGTTTTGGGTTGATTTGATGAAAATTTCTTGATGTGCACATGAGTTTGTAGGATACCTGTGGACTCTGCTGCTAGTTTGCTGCAACAATAAAAAGTAACTGGAAAAATGAAAAGGTTATCATTGTGCTCACTAAAATTGCCTTTGCTCATTGTTGCCATTCATTAAAGAGGGAAGGAAGGGAGGAGAGCATGCAGCTAATACGTCGCCTGCTGTGTGTTACTGATTAGCTATTGTCACCTTCTTTGATGTCTGTTTCGCCCTTTTTTGTTGCTCCCTACAGCTGGGAGATGCAGTTACGCCACTGAAGCATTATTGGAAATCTAGTTTTCTGTTTGGTTTGCCAGAGCATATGAGAAGGAGGAAGAAACACATGTAAAGCTGTGCTCCTTTAGCCTGTATGCAACTTCATTGTATTGAAAGGTTAGATGAGGATCCAATGAAATGTAGAGCAATCTGAGGATGGATAAAAAGAGTTTCCCCCTCTGTCTTATATTATAAAGACGTTGGGGAGTACCTAATAGAAATGGAGAGAATAAAGGAGTTAGAATATGAGACGCATGGGACTTATCGAGAAGGATGTTGTGTGAGCAAAAGTATTCAAAAGGAATAAGTGAGCTGTATTACAGGACTATTAGATGGACGAGGGAAACATAATGGACTTGTGAAAATGTGATCAAGAAAAGGCACATTTGTAGGACTGCGCAAAAAAAAAATCAAAGCAACACAGAGATGAATGAGAAGGGAAATAAATGAAATACTTTGCTTGGGGGAAATAGAAAGTCTATAGCAGTGTTTCCCAACCAGTGTTCCGTGAGCGATCATCAGGTGTGCCGTGGGAAATTGGAACCTCCAATACCTTTTCTTCCCCCTCCTGCCGAACACTTTTTCTTCTCCACTTGGGCTCCCTCCTTCCCAGCCTCACCCTGCTCGCTTTGCTCAGGGGCAAGTCTGCCCAGTAGCGCCCGCACATGTCACTTCTTCCTCCCTCCCCCCTCCCCTTCTGAACACGCTCACGCTGCCCCCTCGGATCAAAATGGCGGCAGAAGCGGCAGCGTAGAAGAAAAAGTAAGTGTTTGGCAGGAGGGGGAAGAAAGGATGCAAAGGGGAAGGGAGAGGAAGAGCTCTCTGTCGAAAGCTGGCATGGGCAAACTTGGACCTTCCAGGTGTTTTGGACTCCAACTCCCACCATTCCTAGCAGCCTCAGGCTCTTTTCCTTTCCCCCTCTCAGCCATTTAAGCAGGAAAGGGTCTCAGGCTGTTACGAATGGTGGGAATTGAAGCCCAAAGCACCCAGAGGGCCGAAATTTTCCCATGCCTTTAGGGACCTTAAAGTGGTGAGCCTCCTTTCAACATTGTGATTCTGGATAGACAACAAACAACAACATAACATAACATTGTTTGAGACCACAGTGCTCTCTGGGTGTAGGTGAACTACAACTTCCAAACTCAAGGTCAATTCCCAAGCAAACCCTTTCAGTACTTTCTGTTGGTAATGAGAGTTCAATATGCCAAGTTTGGTTCAATTCCATTGTTGCAAAACTTCAGGATGCTCTTTGATTGTGTGTTAACAATGAATTCCAGAAACTGTAACTCCCAAATGTCAAGGTCTATTTTCCCAAACTCCATCTGTGTTCACATTTGGGCATATTGAGTATTCATGCCAAGTTTGGTCCTGATCCAACATTGTTTGAGTCCACAGTGCTCTCTGGATATAGGTGAAGTACAACTCCAAAACCCAAGGTCAATGCCCACCAAACTCTTATAGTATTTTCTCTTGGTTATGGGAGTTCTGTGTGGGAAGTTTGTGTCTTTCCGCCATTCCTGCCAGGATATCTATGTTGTGTTCATCGAAACAGGTCCAGGTTTCACACTGAGTGTATAAATACATTTTAAAACATATTAACTATATGTATTACTGTGTTAGAGTGTCATTTTGTGTCATTTTGGTTGGTGGTGTGCCTCAGGATTTTGTAAATGTAAAAAATGTGCCGCGGCTCAAAAAAGGCTGAAAAACACTGGTCTATAGCATCACCTCAAGAAGCATGCAGGTAGCTCGTATCCAATGCAGCATACTGTCACATTGGTTAAAGCCTGAATTATTGCAAATTCGAACATCTGAAATAGCATAACCATTAAAACTCAAACTATTTTGATCCCAAGTAAATCATAAGTGGACATGTTAAGATAGGTAACCTAGTGAAATAGAGCACCCTGTTTAGAAACTAGAATATACCAGGCTCAACCCATTAATTGTCCAGTTAAGAATGAGACATTTTTTATATGGACCCTTCATCCAGTCAAATACTGTCTTAGATGGCCCAATGATGTTTCTTTGGGAAAAAAGCAATCTCCATGTTGATTTATTTCTGGAGACTGTTTATTATGCTGGTTATAACTTACTAGCTGTACCCGGCACGCGTTGCTGTGCCCTATGTAGGAGATGCGAGAAAGTAAGGGTTGGAATTGATGTTAGTTATGGTCTTGGTGGGGTCATGGCTGTGTCGTTGTGGGTTGTTCTTGTAGTTGGGATGTTGAAGTCCTGTGGAGTTGTCGGTGTGTGGTGTTGCTGGCGCCCTGCATAGCTTGTGGATATACAATGTTTTTTCTTTCCGTCTGCTGTGTTCATGTAGAGGTTGATGCTTGTGTGGGTGGGGTACTTTGGAAGTGAGTGGAGGTACTTGAAATCCCATCATCCATGGTATGCCCTCCTCTAAACTGCAGTTGGATGGAGTGTGGGTCATGGGGGCACTGTGTGCCAAGTTGGGTCTTTATCAGTCTTGGTTCTGGGCCACAGTGGTCTGTGGGGAATGAAGGGTTTGAAAGTACTACAAATCCCATAATCCATGGAGGTACATCAAATCCCATCATCCATGGTCCACCCTCCTCCAAACTGCAGTAGAATGTAGCTTGGGTCATAGGGGCTCTGTGTGCCAAGGTAGGTTACTGTCAATTCAGGCCATACACAATGTCCCATGAGCTGAGGCCTAGTCGGGAAAATCAAGTTAATGAAGCCTTACTGTCAATTCAGAGCTTAAACAGCATCCCATTAAGTGAGGCCTAGTCAGGGAAATCAAGTTAATGAAGCCTTACTGTCAATTTTGGGCGTGGTCTGTGATTTGTAGAAGTTTAAATTTTCTGTGGGAAGTGAATTGGGTGTTTGTGTTGGCGACTGCCTCAGGCCTTTGCCTTATCCTCCTCTGACAGTTTATTATGGGTCGGAATGTTCATGTTGGCTGGCCAATAGAGGCGTTATGCAAATACTCCTTCATTGGCAACCAATCATGTTGTCAGAATGTAGAGGCCGGGAGTTTCGTTGGCAGCCGCGGAGGATGCTGGGAAATGTAGTTTTTTTGTATCGTTGTTTTGGGGGCCTTCTAGGTTTGGGGGGGGGAGGTTTTTTTGCTAAAAACCTACCTTGCCTGAGGCCTATTTTTGTTGCCAAATTTGGTGTCTCTGCCTTGTAAGGTTTCTCTGCCTAGGACGGTCGTTCCATGACGGGACCTCCTTTATATAATAGATAAAGCCCTTTATGATGTAGAGAGTTTTCTCTCATTCCCAACACTGTACCATGAGACCCCTCTTGTTTTTAAACAGTTTGAATCCATTTATGGAATAGAAAGTCATGATTAATCATGTAATGGTTGAAAGCAGGGAATGGAGAGAAGACAATCAGAAATCATCTCAGGAACCTAGATGCATTATATTCAATTTCTAAAGTGCCAGAAAAAAGCATGGGATGGGAACTTTCAGAAGAATTTTGAGCACTACGATGTCTAGCAAGTAGTTTTTCCAAATTGCTCGTAGAAGGGCAACAGACCGTGGTTTAGCCTAGTCTCTTCTGGAATAATAACTTTAATAATATCTTTATTTATAACCCATCCTATCTTCCTCAGGGACTCAAGGTGGTAGAATAGAATTCCACAGCCTGGGAGCAAACACCAGGAAGACCTCCCTCATGAGTCTTCCATCAGACCAGACTGGGGACCTTATCCCATGTGTATGTGTGTGGGAAGCCGGGTAGCATCATGAAATTGTGGTGTTTAGTCCATTAGCATTGCAAATCAAAATGTTCCATTATTTATTACTTATCACAGGTCTTCAGAATTTGCTGGTTTCTCCGTTACTAACAATTTTTAAAAACCTTTTTTTTTACTTTTGGTCTTATATTCCGCTCCTCCCTGCAGGCTCGGGGCGGGTTACAACATATAAAACAGGCAACACGTGGCAGCCATGTAGCCTTACAATAAAACAAATTAAAACATTAAAATTTTACATGTCACATCATGAGGCATTGGAAAGACAGATACAGACATTTCCTTGGACCAGGCACAGGTATATTCGGCAACTATATTAATAGTCACCGCGGCCAGTGCGCCTAGTCGAAGGCTAGTCTGAACAGTACGGTCTTGACAGCCCTCTGGAAGGGGATGAGTTCTGGGATGGCTCGGGTGTCATCTGGGAGGGAGTTCCATAACACCGGAGCTGCCACAGAGAAGGCTCTCTGCCTGGTTGTAGACAGATGGCAGGAGCGGATCGATGGTACCAGTAACAGATTCTGTTCCTCTGAACGTAGTGATCTCGGGGGAATGTACGGGGCAAGGCGGTCCTTCAGGTACGCAGGCCCTAAACCGTGCAGGGCCTTAAAGGTTAAAACCAGCACCTTGAAGGCAATTTGGTGCTCAACGGGAAGCCAGTGCAATTGCCGGAGGATGGGCGTGATGTGCTCCCTTGCTGGCGTTATCGCCAGCAAGCAAGCAGCGGCATTCTGCACTTGCTTCAGCTTCCGGATTGCCGACAAGGGAAGGCCAACGTATCCCACAAGTGAGTGGATTATCCACCCTCTCTCCTTAAAAAGGGTCTTACTTTGACATTACAAGAGTTAACACTTGCTGGTTTGAGATTTGCATTAAAAAGAAAAGAAAAATAGCATCATACTATAAAGTAGAGATATTTCTTAGTTTAAAATAAATTAACGACATTGATTGTGTAGATGCATTACAGCAGAGTACCAGGGATTGCTGCTGGTTGGAAGACTGCCCACGGGACAACCCATTTGCCCACATCATCCTATTCAAATCAGTGCAATTCTTCCTCTTTCTAAACTATTTTCCAATGAGGGGTTAGCATTGTAACTGTTGTTTCCACAGGACTTTGTTTGGACATTCTCAGGTTGGCAGCACGAATGTCTTCATTGATGGTGTCCATCCATCTTTTCTTTGGTCGTCATCCTGCAATCTCCAAATGTAGTGCTGTTGGTATTACTGATGTTGGTTCTCATCTCATCTCATGGCCATATTAATGTGTTCTAATTACAGGTGCCATACAGATTAAACCTATTTATTTTATGTATTTCCAATGTTTGTTTTATTTTTCTAAACCATATTTTAGAAGTAATCTGCAAGAAAGTTGCTGTCAAAGTAAAAAAGGAAAGCTAAAATATAAAATATATTTAGTTAAAACAGTTTAAACTGGCACGACTCAAAACATTGACATTACAAGTGAAACATTCAACCTGCATTACATTAAAAGCTGGTGTTTGCCGTCTAGACAGCAATTTATCCAAAAATGGATTCCAGGATGATGTACACATATTTTAAAGTTTTATGTTACAGATACAAAACTCAAAACAAACAGCCAAATACTGTAACAGAGAAACTGAGAGGCAGTAAAAGAAATCTATGCTTGTGCTTCTCAGATCATTTCATGTAGCAAACTGGACACACACATTGTCACAATATGCCAGTGACTGGTACAGTATTTATACCATATTCATATCATGAAGAACATGTGATAATATTCTTTTTAAAAATGTTTTTTTATTGAAGTTTAGTATAGGAGAGTAGGAAAATGTGATAGTGGGGAATAGATGAGAAGGGTAAAAAGGAATAGGATGAGAAGTGGTTAAGAAAGGTGAATGGGGGAGGAAGGGGGTTGTGGGGTAGGGTATCTATTTGACTTCTAGTCTTCTTCACTTCAGGTGTAACTGCCTTCTTTATTTACATAGTCTCTCATGGGGGATTGGCGAGCTCCTTCTTAATTTTTTTTATTTTTACCTTATATCTATTAACCATTTCAGATTTTCTTGTGTTATAAAGTTCTTTATTGGTGTCCAGTCGGTTTTTAATATTTTCAGATTCTGCCTTGTACTCATAAGTTTGTCCATATTCATAATATCTATAGTTTTCATTAGCCATTGTTCTTGAGTCGAGGTCTCTTTCGTTCTCCACAATCTTGCATAATTTATTGTGGTCGCAGTCACCAGGTAATTAAAAAGTTTGTCCTTATTTAATTCTAATTCAAAATCAATTATTCCTAATTCCATCTTTAATTCTAATAGGCTTTCTATTTTTTGTGTATAATTTTCCAATAAGCTTTAGCAATTTTGTATGTCCACCACATGTTATAAAACGAACCGGTTTTCTCTTCACACTTCCAGCATCTATCATTAGTTTTTTTTATAGCATTTGATCTCCATTTTAATTTTCTTTTAATATTCTTTGCATCCTTATATTTTTAGTCAGGAGTTTAAATAACTTAGCAACTAGTGTTCTTCATGAAGGAATATGTTTTTGTTTTCCCTTCTGCTGTTTCTTGTATGCTTGCATTCATGCATGTCCAATCATCCATCCATGCACGTGCATTAACATATATCCTCCTTTCTTCAAATGCATCCCGTGCACACACATCCATCTGCCAATGTTATCCATACATTTTTCCTGCTTTGCCAGTGTAAATCTAAATGAGAAAATCCTTTCATCTCCAGCTGTCATTGTGAATTCTTATCCCCACATAGAAGATAACCTTGGAAAGAAAGGAGATCTTTTCCTGTGTCTAATTCTCAAGGTGTAAATGGATTCTTGTTGTACAAATCATAATACGCTCATATTTTTTCTCATAGAGGGGAGGTGAGCAGAGGAGAGTTGAACTAAAGAGGATAAGTCAAGCCAAAGAGTAGAGGTTGCTAGGGCAAGATTGATTGACTAAGGCAATGCATTTTTATTTTGTAACTAGTTTGGGTACCCGTCGTTGCCTGGATCACTAGAAGCTGTCATTTTTTTATTTTACAAAATGCATAAGATTGTGGGTGAACTGCAACTCACATCATGCCAGGTTAACCCTCTGAAACTATAAATACTTAAAGGTTGTCATATGGAGCAGATGTGCTCTAGATGCATCATTGGTGAGGTTTAGTATGCTCTCCAGCTGCAGGATGGTGGGTCAGTCCCATGAAATCCCTCCAGTATGTTCAGTTAGTCATGGGGGTCCTGTGTGCCAAGTTAGGTTCAGGTCTATAATTGGTGGGGTGCATAGTGTTCTTCGATTGCAGGTGAACTATAAATCCCAGTACCTAGAGCTCTCAAATGTCAAGGCCAATTCCACTCCAAATCCACCAGTATTCAAACTTGGTCATGTTAGGTATGCGTGCCAAATTTAGTGAAGATCCATTGTTGTTTGTGTTCACAGTGCTCTCTGGATGTAGGAGAACTATAATTCCTATAAATCAAGGTGAATTTCCCCCAAAGCTCTCCTGCATTTTTTGTTGGTCATGGGGGTTCCGTGTGCTAAGTTATGTCCAGGCCATCATTGGTGGGGTTCAGAGTGCTCTTTGATTGCAAGTGAATTATAAATCCCAGTATTTACCATGGATTTAAATCGAGTTGAATTCCCCTCAAATCTCTCCAGTATTTTTCTTTAGTCATGGGGTTTCTGTGTGCCAAATGTGGTCCAGGTCCATTGTCAGTGGGGGTCATAGTGCTCTGTCTTGATGCAGGGTGAACTGCAACTTCCGTCATGTGGAGTCAATCCCCCAAACTCCTTCGGTATGTTTAGTTGTTGCTCAGTTCTGTTTGTTTTGTAGGAAAGGGTTAAGTGAGAGGCAGTGGACGGGGGGAGAGCATGCAAATTCCACACCAATGGAGAGAGTAAGGAACACTGGGATACCTGCCTGTGGTGGAGGAAACACGTAAAATCTAGTATGTAATTGTCCCTGAATGAAAGCATTCCTTGGGTGGTGAGTCATAGTATTTAGGGAGGACATTGGCAGGGGTTGGGCTACGTGTTCATGGTGCTCGCTATAACCTGAAATGTCACTGGAGATAATGCTTTTGTTGGCTCCTCAGCACTGTGTATTAAAGCTGTTTGTGGAAGAGGGAGTCTGTCTGTGGAAGTGGGCACCTCAGCCACATACACACATACAGATTTTCATTTCTATCATGTGCATAGATAATATCCTTAATGAATAGAGTTAAGGAAGAAGTTGCCTTATCTGTTTTAGCCTTCTCTGACATTGCCATTAAAACACTTTTGTGTTTTCGAACTTCTTGTAATAAGGGGGCCTTTACATTACAATGAATGTGACCTTCCAGCAAAGCATAAGAGTTCACTCATCCCCTGCCCCCTTGTGCCTTGCATCCATTCTTTGAAACATCTGAGGTGTAAATGCAGGAAATATCTCTAGACAAGGAAAAAAAACTGTGTAGAGGCACACAGATGAACATCATCAATGTCTTAATCAAAAGACTGTTGTGTCCCTGGAATAAACCATCAAAAAGGCTTATGATAATGTCAAGAATGGTTACATTTCCCTTTGGAGCGAAGTGCTGTTTTCATTTCATTGGCTGTACTCCAAACCAGAGCAGACAGCTGGCACAACAAAGCATTATATGGGCAGTTCCTTGACAAAAGTAGGAAATTAAGGTACCACTTAGTGGTACCTTAATTTAACTGATTTAGGAGGCCATAAAAAAGATATCCAGGAAACACGCTGAGGCATGAAGGAGTGCGACAGCTCCCCCTGATGGCCAGATGTTAAATTGCCTCTGTCTTGTGTATTTGTGTGTCTAAATGTAATGTGTACATTGTAATCCGCCCTGAGTCCCCTGCGGGGTGAGAAGGGCGGAATAGAAACGAAGTAAATAAATAAGTAAATAAAATTGAAGGAAAAGTTGACAAGGAGAAGATCTGGTTACGGCTCACGAATGGAACCTGAAGAAGGAGACAGAAGGCCTGATTCTTGCAGCCCAGGAGCAATCCATCAGAACCAATGCAATTAAGGCCAGGATCGAAAAATCAACTGATGACCCAAAATGCAGACAGTGCAAGTAACCTCATGAAACCATTGATCATATCCTCAGCTGTTGCAAGAAAATCGCACAGACGGACTTCAAACAGAGGCACAACTCTGTGGCCTAAATGATTCACTCAAACTTATGTCACAAGTACTACCTGCCAGCAGTAGAGAATTGGTAGATCATAAACCCGCAAAGGTCGTGGAAAACAAACATGCAGAAATACTGTGGGACTTTCAAATCCAGACTGACAAAGTTTTGGAACAAATACACCAGACATCACGATTGTGGAAAAGGAAACAAATCTGGATTATTGATGTCGCCATACCGGGTGACAGCCACATTGAGGAAAAACAACAGGAAAAGCTTAGCCGTTTTCAAGACCTCAAAATCAAAGTGCAAAGGCTTTGGCATAAACCAGTACAGGTGGTCTCAGTGGTCATTGGCACACTGGGTGCCGTGCCAAAAGATCTCAGCTAGCATTTGGAAACAATAAACGATCTGTCAACTGCAAAAGGCCACATTACTTGGACCTGCGCGCATCTTTCGGAAATACATCACACAGTCCTAGACGCTTGGGAAGTGTTAGACTTGTGATTTTTTTATACGAAATCCAGTATATATATCTCGTTTGCTGTGACATACTGTGGTTCTGTGTCAGTAAAATAATAATAATGGGTTCGGGCTCAGAGTAAGTGCAATGATTCCTTGGGAGAGCCGAGGGAAAATGCAATAGTCAAAGATGCAAATACCAGAGCAGCAATTCCTAAAAACAATACAACATACAATTTTCTGTATAGACCGGTAATTTTGTGGGTTTTTGTGCCTGTATCTCTTCCCCAGCTTGCTTTTATTCTTCGGTTCTAGGCAACATGGTGATTCTGCTATATCTCTGTATGTAGAGTGATTGAAAACCCCACTTCTACTTTCATCAAAGATTTGGCAGGAATACCTTTATCTCAGAAAAGGCTAAATCAGTGCTTGCAACATTGCGGATGTTTTGAGCAATATTTCAGAATCCATGTCTACAGGAAATTCTTGCCCCAAATTATAAAACAGGTTTTTGAGCTTTGATTACAAGATCTCAAAACAATTTAAAGGAGGCAAGGTGAGAGCAATTAACCATATGGTTTCCTATTGCAAATATACCTGTACTTTGTGTTTACTGAAGTACTTCTGTATTTCTTTTAACAGTCTGGTGAGGCAGTGCAATAATTTCAAGTCCAGAAAATGCTGTCTATTAGTCTCCCCTTAACAAGACTGTTTCTGGGATGTCAGCCAGTTTGCAGTGTGTGATACTGCAAACTAGGGCAGGGAATCAGGTGGGCCTTTATGTAGGGTTTGATCGCAGCTGCCAGTAGGAATAGCCAATAGAGACAAAGGTGAGATAGGTTGGGAATTGCGGTCCAAATATATCTGCAGGCCCACATGATTCCCATTGCTGCTGCAAGCTGTAAGGGACTGAAATTTTTTTTTCACTGACTGGTTTTCCTTTCTGCCATTTAATACTTTCTCCTCTGTCTGTTTGTCTGTCTCTCCATAGAATGATTTGCTTTTCAAACTGAACTTCAACTTTCCATGGATGCCAAGTCCTTGTATCCCCCCACCTCCCATTTGATTGTATTTTTGCAGATTTGAGTGTTCTCCCATATATGTTACTAGGCTATTCGGGTTTTTGAGCCATGGTATAGTGTTCATTGTAGCCCATGGTGGCACAGCAGATTAAACCACTGAGCTGCTGAACTTGCTGACCAAAAGATCAGCAGTTCGAATCTGGGGAGTGGGGTGAGCTCCCGCTGTTAGCCTCAGCTTCTGCCAACCTAGAAGTTTGAAAGCATTCAAATATGAATAGATCAATAGGTATTGCTCCGGCGGGAAGATAACGGCATTCCATGCAGTTATTACGGCCACATGACATTGGAGGTGTCTACAGGCAACTCTGGCTCTTCTCTTAGAAATAGAGATAAGCACCATCCTCCAGAGTCAGACACGACTAGACTTAATGTCAGGGGAAACCTTTATCTTTATAGTATTCATTAATGAGACCTCTTATGCCACTTTCTGAAGTAAACAACATCTTCCAATAATGGCACTTTTGGGGGGGGGGGGTGTCATCACTCTTGACACTCACCTACCTCAACCTACTCCTAGTGTGTGATAGTAAATATTAGTCATTTTTCTTGCTGGAATTGCAGTGGAGCCCGACCATCTCGCCTTTGACAAAGGCCCTATCTGAGGTATGGGTAAACCCAGGCCCGGGGGCTGGATGCAGACCATTGGACTCTTTTCTCAGGGCCTCCTCTCTCTCACCATCCTATCCTCCCTTTCTTCTTTCTTTCATTCCTTCTTCCCTCCCTCCCTTCCTTATCTCTCCCTTTCTCCTGCCTTTTTTTGCTTCCACCCTTTCCTCTTTCCTTTCTTCCCTCTTTCTTCCTTTTCTCCCTCTTTCTCCTTCCCTCCTCCCTCCCTCCCTTCCCATTTGTCTTTCCTTTTCTTTTTCTTCCCTCCCTCCATTCCTTTCCACATTTTCATCCTTCCTTCCTTTTCTCTTTGCTCCCTCCTCCTCTTACTTCCATCCATCCTTCTCTTCCTCCCTTACTCCTCTTTCTCCTTCTATCCTTCCCTCCCTTCCTTTTGGTCTTTCATTTCTCTTTACCTCCCTCCCTCTTTCTCTTTCCTTCCTTCCTTCCTTCCTTCTCTCTTTCCTTCATCCTTCCCTTCCTTCCTTCCATCACCGGGCAGCCAGTCTTCTTAGCAAGGAGTGCTAGCTTGCAGCCCCCAAGTTAGAAAGTTTGCCTATGCCTGCCTTATCTGCTACTGTTTTCAAAAAGCCACACAGGGGAGGATCATGATAGGCTGGTGCACTGCAGATTTTTCATCAAGAGCTCTTATGTTCCATCTTCTAATTCTGGCATTATTGTCTTCTTAAAGCCCTGCAAACTCTCTCTGGTTGGGTATGACCTACCCAACCAGGTGGGAATGTCCACCTCTCTTTTTCTTTTTTAATATGTCATTCTGGTTCTTTAGCAATCACTGGCAAAAATGAATGAAGACTTGGACACTGCTTTGGGGAGGCTTAATTGCTTCTTGTTCTTTGTTCATTCGCAAATGCTGGGATCATGTATTAACTGCAGGCAATGAGTAGACCAGGTTGTCTGGTAACTGCCAGCCACTCTTCCAAATGTCATATTTAATTTAATCAGCTCTTAGCACGTCCGCCTACTTCTTACACTTTATTCAGGTCAGGATGCACAAGCTTTGCCAAATGGAGCCCTTTAATCCAAGAAAGAAATAAAACTGAATTTTCTGTTAGCTGTAGATACTACAGTAAATGAAACACTGAAGGCTTATGATTTGATCTGCTAATACATTTTTTGGCTAAAAAATAGCCAAGTGAAGATGTTTATTTGGGATGTGGGGATGAACAGGAGAAAGGATTAAGTACTCCATCCTATCAGGAAGAATTGAGTATCCTCCTTTGTTAAAAGTCATTTTCTGGAGAAGAGACAGGTTGATAAGACTATTCTACCCTCTGCCCTAACCTTTGGACCATATGTAGTTATGTTCTCTGATGAGTTGACTTCAAATTGACCAGTGGGTGCCATTATATACAACAGCTTTCTACAATTCACTGTCCTCTGGACTACAGCTCCCATCATCCCCAGAAAGATGTTGCAATCTTCAGAGATGATGTAGGCAGTAGTTCAAAACATTTGGAGGCCACAAGGAGAGGTCAGTACATGAAAACAGTGGGCTCTGCCCAGGGCCGTAGCCAGGATTTTGATTCGGGGAGGGCTGAGTTTGATTCAGGAGGGGCTGAGTCTGAGAAATAGAGGGACTACCCTACCAAACCTTTTGTATTGTTATCCCAGTAACCCCATGAGTGTGGGATATAATGAGCATGGTGATCAGATCATGATATGAATAAACATAACAGTTTAAATAATGTACCAGTAAGGCCTTCTCACGGACCACTCTGAGAATTTGGGGGGGGGATGAAGACCCCTAAGCCCCCCCCCCCCCGCTACATGCCTGGCTCTACCAATATCTATTCCTTAATTTACCAAAATGGCACTATCTAGGAAGAAGTTGGAAGCAACATCAGTGAAGGACCCTAAGATTTGTTGAAGTACAGAATTATTCAGGATGAATTCTTCCTTCAGATCAGATCCCTTCCTCCAGATCAGAAAAACTCAAACTTGCAAATGTAATCTCACCAATTGTATTTGAATCTCATTGGGCATGGAGTACTCAGATGGGAGATCCCTAAGAAATAAGAGTGTCGCAAAAATTAAGGGAGTCACAGAATGGTTGAACAGGATCATTCTATTCTACAGTGTTTTCACTGTTTTACTGAAATAATGTCTTTTCCCACAACTCTTTTCTGTAACTACCAATGGTATTATAGGGAATATGAGAAGGAAAATTGTGTCAAAATACTCTGATAATTGATATAAATCAATTATCAGAGTATTTTGACACAATTTTCCTTCTCTTATTACTATAAAGATGATCACATTCACACACACGTAATTAAGCATATGGAAGTCTGATACAGTAAGTAACAGGTTATGCTCACATTCTCATACCGGTTTTATATAGCTGCACTGCCAACAACAAAATTTAGTTTAATTGTCTCTAGTGGGTCCCCCCCCCCCCGAAACCATAATTTGATTTGCAAATGATGACCTTATCTATTGTTAAAGTAGGATACAGTGTTTGGATGCAGTTGGATGCATTGCCGGAGTCAGTTTTTGTTGTAAAGGTAAAGAATTTTGCTGAAGCAGAATGCTTGGTTTCCCCAAAGGGGACAGAAAATTTGAATTATGGAGGCAACAGAAGTGTTTAACAGTAGTTTAACCCCTGTATTTCAGGCTGAAATGCGCAAGTGTCACAATTTCAATTTGAGGCGTAATTGGGGAAACTGTGGATTAAAAAGTGAGATAAATATTGGTGTGGAAAAGAGCATGGAAATGATGCATTGTTGATATTTCCCTTACATATTCCAGCTTCCAAGCTTCATGCTTTGACTTATACTGTGTGCTTTCTCTCTCTCTCTCTCTCTCTCTCTCTCTCTCTCTCTCTCTCTCTCTCTCTCATCCTACAGAGAAGAGTTAAAGATGTGATCTCGCCAATTGTATTTGAAGCTGTGTATAGCCTTGGAGAACATACCATGTCCAAACAGGAGAAAGAATTACCTGCGCTGCGGCCTGTACTTCGATGGAAAAGGGGACAGAAGATGGCTCAGAGAAATCAGGTTAGAAATTGCGTAAAACAAACCTGAAAGTATCATGGGATTCTAAAAGGAGGAAGAAATATGTCCTTGCTTCTGAACTAATGGTTTGCCCTGCCATGTGAGGCCAGATTTAGGATTGCTTTCCAAAAATCCTTAAGTTATTGACTTGAACTTGGATGAAAAGGTAGCCCATTCCTTATACAGTGTTTTTTCTGGTATTCTTGATTGGACTCCTCCTCACTGAAGAATGAGGCTTCACAAGTTTTCAAATCCTTATGGTTCCGTTTTATTGTAATATATAAAAAACCTTTTAAAAGTTTTATGTAGTTTTATTATAATACTTTCTTTCCTATTGTAAAGTGCCTTGGGAGCTAATTCACATTGAAAGGCTGTTTAAAACACCAGTTAAAGATACAAATAAAATATTTCACAAATGCTTTGCTTTAAAGCACAGTCTTGTGTAACCTTATGCCCAATAATTTGTAACTTTGTGTTTTTCTCCCATCATTACAAACTCTGTGTATTAATTTTTTTCTGAATGCCTGGCTTTCAATTCTTTGTATGATGATAAAAGTAATGCATAAATGACATTCATGTGACATGAAATAGAAATGTCAAGATGACTTGTGACTTTCTTTTCAGTCATGTTACATTTTCTGAAATAGGTCTTACTTAAAGAGATATGTCCGTATGTGGCATTGTTTTGTCTATCATATATTTTTATATCCCAAGGTGAAATGCATTGTCCCTCTTGCCATTTTTACTATCACAACCATCCTGTGAAATAGGAACTGGCCCAAGTTTTTCCAGTGAGCTTTATAGTTCAGTAAGGGCTTGAGCCATGCTTCTGCCATTTTAATCCAGCTCTCAAACTTTAGTCTTTCAACTACTTTGGACTTCATTTCCTAGAAGACTCAGCCAATTTGGTCAACAGTCAAGATTTCTGGGAACCAAAGTCTAAAATTTGTGGAAGGCCAAAGATTGAGAAGCACAAGCTCTAACCAACAATAACAATAATTTTATTGACTATTTGGATGCCTCACCTTACAGTACATTACCTTAACAGATATTCTTCAAGCATCCTCTGTATTTTAATCCCTGACTTGTATGTGAAGAACTATAGACTCTGATGTTAGAAACCAGCTTTCAAAGAATTTATTAAAATAATCTGTGCTCATTTCTGAGTTTTCGCTTGCTGTTTATTCAGCAAAAGAGCCTCCAATTTGTATTCCAAAACCCATGCGATTAAAAATAGGTGCTTGTAATTGGCTTTTAAAAAGGGATCGTCACTGAATAGCACTTTTACAAAGAGACACAAGTATGAGTGTTTCCTGAAAAATGTGGCTGCTTTCGCTAGGCAATTATTTGCAATGAATGGCTGGTGTTTTCATGAACCTAAACGAAATCAAGGCAACTGTAGAGAGTGTTAGGCCTTTGTCACAGTTTCAGGGTGAGTACTTTGCTTTGAGTGCACGTTTAGATCCTTAAAAGGTGCATTTCATGGGAGATGGACCAGGATTAACAACTGAACAGCAGTTGTTCATAAATGAATGGGAAACAAATAAAGTCTCAAACTGCATCGGTTGACAACTTATTCCAGCCTGTCTTCTTCCAGTTGGATTGGAATACATATCCCATCATCGACTATGCCATATCCTAATTTGTGTATTGTAATCCACATATGTGGAATTATAAGGAATTGTTGATTTTGGGAGTATTTTGTTTGCCTATTTGTTTAAATTGGTTTGCCCTGAGACCTGTTTGGGTTTTTACCATGACCGCCCAAATGGCGCTTCCGGTAAAAATGAATTAATTTGGAATAACTTAAGTTATTCTGGATTAATTAGATACCCCGTTAGATCTGGGTTTTCCTGAACAGCCCAGGTCTAATGTGGTATTGGGTTTGTGGGGATTCACTTCCAGGTCGTTGCAGGATTACCTAGGAGTGAGTCCCCACTGCCATCCCAAACCTTTTGGGCTCCTGAAGCTGAAAGTTCTGGGATGGCATCCATTCCCTTCCCTCTCTCAGACTCCCATTTACCCCTAAAACTAAAGTAAAAGTTACCTGGCCACCATAACTTTCCTCCTTGCACCCTCCTGGCGCGAGACAATGATTCACCAGGAGACCGAGGGGGGGTGGGGTAGCGAGGAGGGTGTGAGGCGGAAAGTTATGACCAGGTAAGTTTTACTTTAGTTTTAATTGTAAGTTGGGGAGGAGGGGGATTTTAGTTGGGACGGCATGTAGCTACCCCCCTGGAAAAGCCTGGGTTTTGGGGGGAGGGTGGGGACAGGAATCTGTGCCAAAGTGGATTTTTAAAACCCGCTTTGGCACAGATTTTGGCGCTGTCTGGAAGCATCCTGAGCTTTTCAAAACAGGGGACTTGCGTCTCTTCCATGCCTAGGTTGGTTTCTTATCTAAGATCTTCATCTACCTGCCCCTGGAGTAATATATTATGGCAGTAACAATGTGGTTCTCACAGTGTGGGGTCTTTTGTCTCTACAAATTGCCAATGGACACCAATTGGACAAATTGCCAGTGGACACCTGTGAATGATTTTGATAAATTGTTATGTAATATTCTCATTTGAGAGATTAATGACTATATTCCTGTGATTTTTGAGACTGAAACACTGCCTTTCAGGACTCTTACCCTACCTGTTGGTATAGAAGGGTTAAATCAGGCACAGACAAACTTGGGCCCTCCAGGTGTATTGGACTTCCAATTCCCACAATTCCTAAGAGCCGGCAAGTTAGCTCGGATTTCTGTGAGTTGAAGTCCAAAACACCTGGAAGGCGGAAGTTTGCCCATGCCTGAGTTAAATAATATTGTCCTCAACTTAGTAACAGTCTCTGGATTTATGATGAGTATCTACTGAAAATCTGGAGCACAACCCCTATATTTAAAGACAGAATGGCACAAATAAAATAATATAAATTACAAGTGCTCCTGTGCTCATATCCTGTTGCCCAAGCATTTTCCTTGCCTATCTACTTGCACTCCATTTCAGTACTCAGAACTGGGAGAGGTCTCCCTTTTTGGGTGGCAACTCCCAGAATCCCCCAGAGAGTGTGGTCACTGGTCATACTGGTTAGGGACTTTGGGGAACTATAATCCAAAAAGGAACATTTCCAAGCTTTAATCACATTTCATTAGGGATGCTTCTTTATCTTAGCAAAAACGCCACCTCCGTTGTTAGCTTTCAGAAAACTCTGCTTGAATGAGTGTTAACAGTAGTGTATGGATATGGCAGACTGATCATCTTCTTTGCTTTTCTTCCCCCTTTCAGTACTTCATGCTAAATCACTTCTACTGTGTGAAAGTATTAAGTACCAATGACAACACTGACAGATCATTCAGGGTTTCCCTAGCTATTACTATACCAAGTCTACAAGCAGTAAGGAAATATTTCGTACAATAAAAGAAAGTCTCATTGCAGCCAGAGGTCATGTGTGTGGAAACTCTGTGTGAGAAAGTAGCCAGAGAACAGCTAGGGTAAGAAGTACATACGTCCTTATATAACTCAGAAGGCTAACATAGGGCCTGTATTAAAGATTATGAAGAAAATAATGATACAGGATTGTTAGCCAGTCTTTAGTGTATCTGTATCCTGTAGCAGAAAATTATTAAGTAGTGAGAATGCTAGATAGATCAGACAGCAGGAGTCTCCAACACTCCCCATATGACCAAGATACAAATCTTCCTTTTATTACAGGAAAAGCACGTTCTCCTTCCTTCCCTCATTGTTCAATTCAAAATACTTTCAACTCCACCTTTGAGTGAATGGAATCTCTAATGCGTTTGTCCCACCCATAAATATTTACCTGGTCTCACATGCCAGAAATGAATGCTCTGGGTGAATTGGTGGGAATGGCCACTTTCCATGCCAGGAAACGTTTCAACCGCCCAGCATTATAATAGTATTGGACAGAACTTAACTTTGAAATGGTCAACAAATCAGGTCAGTAAGTGGGAGGGAAAGCTGGAGTTGGAATTAATTCAGATCTGAATTTGAACAGAAGTAGTTACACACTTGTAATTAGGAAGGCAGGAGAAATACATACAGTATTTGAATGGGATTCGACTCTGATCCTACTTTAGCTTTCATGCTTGCCTCAACAGACATTATTATGAGGAACGTTGATAATAATGGTGGTACAAAGCCTGCTTCAAAATTAGAAGTTTATAACAATATATGATCTGCTCAATGCACCCTGAGTATTTGTTGTCATTCTGGATTTTGCGATGACTGAGGTGCTGGTATGGCTGGATGAATGTGAAATGTATTGTGTTCAGTACCCAAACACTTCATTTTTTTCTTGAATTGGGATCAGCCTGCTTTGGCTAGGGGATTATCACAATTTATTTTATCCATTGCTTGTATAGGATTTCCATAGGTAAAATCAGATCCTTCTGTGAACAATACTACCATCCTCATGGAACCAAATGCTTTCCCATAGGAATTTCACAGCTGTTCCTGTTCACCTCTTACATTAGCATGTCTGGTTTGTTTAATAGAAGATTTCTTGTTACATTTATAGCTCTTAAGGAATTCGTTCTCATCTGCTTCACCTGCTATGGCTCTCTGTGGAAATACTCTGCCAATTACTTTGTCTTATAGCCAGCACATGTAATTAAATCCTGGAAAGTGTTCAGGAATGTTAATTACTTGCCACCAGTGAGATAAGATCAGGTGCATGTGTTGGGATTCATGAAATATGTTTTATTAGATGTGCTCTATAAATAGTTAAGGGGTCATGCATATGCAGTAAAAGCAACTTTGCTTTGTGATTAATAGATGCAAGATGGAAGGGGATCTTGATCAAGCAGAGGTGAAACATTTTGAATGGTAATATCTCACATTTGAGCCTGTCCAAGGAATATAATTTCCTTTATGGTTCTCTTTATTAGCCCCACTTGTTATATTTCTAAATAGTTCTATCTACCTACCTGGTGTTCAAGGAATTTATGAGGAGGCACCTTACAGAATCAATACATTTCAATTTCAAAGATACTTTAATTAGCAAATGTTGTAGTACAAATCTCTACAAATACAAACACAAAACAATCAATGTATGCAGAGCGGAAACAGTCAAGCTATAAGCAATGGACAGAACAATGCTGTCCTTGGGAAGTTGTGGCTGCAGTCCAAATAATGCAAGAATAGCAACAATGCATAACACATAGCTATGACTGGGTGCCGTTGTTTGAAACAGCAGTGTATAAGCATAATGTGCAATATTACTGTGTGCATAACTCTCTTTCTGGCACTGTTAGCAGAATATGTCTGTTTTGCTATGATAATTTCCCCACATGAATAGTGTACTTACTCATGACTATGTCACTCACAGAATGCCAGGTGTGTGTGTGTGTAGATTCTCTGGCAGAGCCACATTTATTGCCCAGCTCTCTGCTGCTAGTGCATGAGTTGGTGTGCAGAGTCATCTCTCTTTCCTTGAACAACTACTGTATCGATTGAGTCATGATGGATGTATCAGGGGAATGACGAGATTAAATTATGTGGATCCAACATATCTCCAGAACTATTGTCAGGTTGTATATATCAGTAGAACCTGTTCAGCCTTGGCATATGTTTCCTGAGAGTGCGGTGGAGTCTTCTGCTCTGGAGCCTTTTAAGCAGAGGCTAGATGGCTATCTGTCAGGAGTGCTTTGATTGTGTGTTCCTGCATGGCTGGGATTTGGGCTGGATGGTTTTTGTGGTCTCTTCCAACTCATATTCTATGGTTCTATGAGCATATTGCAGTAGAGGTGGTGCTGTGATGGCATAAATCTTTTCTAATTGGAAAACACTTACATAACCTCCTAGCCAAGCCTGATTTCTGGTCATCATTGTTTTGAGAAGAACTCTATGTAGCATGGTTTTTGTTCCTGTATTATAAATGTCATTTCCTAATTGGTTCTATCATAAAAACATGGGAAGGGGTTATTAAACTGCAAAAACTTTGTTTCTGCTGGACATCCTGCAGCACATTTTGCTATAGTTTTTCAGTGAATATCTCATAGAGTCACCTAGAGTCACCATTGGCTGAAAAAGACGGTATAAAAATGCAGTAAACAAATGAATAAATATTAATTAATTAATTTCATTTTTCTAGACTGTGTTTGAGAGGAACTGTCAATCAGATGACTGTGCCGCTGACCTGAAACTTCAGGGGAAACTCTTCTTGTCAAGGTGAGTGACACTATTCAATTCTGACCCATTTTATACCAAAAATACACCCAATTTTTCAGAACTTGTGCATAGTTGAGTCCATACTTTAGATCTGAGAGACATACTTGATGACAATTGAAAGTTGCAGATGCCCCATCTTTGTTTACCCAAATAAGTACCCTAAGGGGAAAGGCTTGCAGTCATAAAATGGATAAAAGAGGATATACGCTATCTCTTTTACAAACTTATCTTCTGGATAGTGGACATGTGATATGACGTTTCTGCTTATCTTTGCTCATATTAAAGCTCTATTTTCCCCATTTCTTACTACTGCCAATATCTTGGATCCACTTTTCTTTTCATTCTGTTTCTACTAAAGCAGCTCCATCAGGTTGTTCACTGCCTTATTTGAGAAGCAATATTTTGAACTCAAAGAAACATTTGAAAACTATCGATTATCTCCTCTTTCCATTTCATATTTTGACTTTCATTTGATTGTTTTCAGCCTATTTGTATGGTGGGTCCTTGAATTTGGTTTATTTATTGATGTGAAACTTCCTCATCAATGCAGTGAACCCTGAACCAATTAGGGAACACTGTCATCATGTCACCACTTGTGTAGAAATTCTATGTTTGAGAAGAGGGAAAAATCTAAATTTCATCTTAGGTGTGTGGCATTAACTAAGAAAGTGTTTGAAATATTTGTGGCATTAAGAACTTAATATTCCCTCCATGGTAGTGTTTGGACCATTTCCTTGCTGTGTGTCAAATCAGGAAATTATTTCCGACGAAGAGTCATTTTTCTTCCTTGGGCTGCTGGAGATAAGATTTAGAGTTGTCTTTGATAATTTAACCAAACAGGCCATGTAATAGTTCTGTGGGAATGAGGAGGTAATTCGACAGAGTCTCTAGATGAAGCATCCTGGGTAGGACACTAGATTACATAGCTGGAACAAGGTGATATCATACATTTTGTTTGTATTCTCTTGAAAGCAAGAGAGGTCAGAGACAGACCTTTCAGTACTCTGGACAGATCCCAGGGAAGAGACAAGTTCTGGAGGACTGTTTTCCTGAAAAACCTCTCCAGGATCCATGCCTTTGTTGGAGGAAATGGAGCTGCTTAGTAGGATAGGGCTGTAGTCCAAAATCTAGACTATTGTCCCCCTTTTTTGCTTGGCATGGTATCTATAGTATCTATAGTAGTGAATTGTGAGATGAAAAAACTGTGTGGGCAAGTGTAGTGGTTCCACATAGGCTGGGCTTGAGTCTGCAATCCCTGGTGTCTTAATTTGAGAAAGAATAATTTAAAGTGTCTTGGATTGTGATGGTCCCTGGTTATTGCAGTTGGGTCCAGATCATGGACTACATTTTGTGCTTCTGAGTCAATTGATTTTTCTTACTTTGAGTTGGTGAATCAAGACAACAATTGCTTAAAAGTGACATTCAAGTACCATGTCTAGCCAAACAGCTTGGATGTTATTCAGCTTGATTTCTGTGAGCAGAGTTGTAAAAGGAGTAAACATAACATGTGGGCAAAATTACGTAGTAGCAGTGGCAGTGGTAGCAATAACTGATTGTTTCTTGTCTGGAGTTCCCTTGTGTTTGAGAAGTCAGCTATAGCAGAGCACCTGATGAACCAACCTAAACATGGCATATTATTTAAGAATACATAGCATATCATTTGAAAACACAGAAATGTTGGGCCACTCTAACAACTACCATGTCAGGCTACACAGAGAAGTCATTGAAATCCACAAGCATGTGGACAATTTCAACAGAAAGGAAGAAACAATGAAAATGAACAAAATCTGGCTACCAGTATTAAAAAACTTTAAAATTATAACAGTAAATAAAGAACAAAACTCAAACACAGGGGAACTCCAGAGAAGAAACAATCAGGAACAGCTAATCACCTCTCAACAAAGGATTCTCCCAAGCTGTCGCGCCCAAGACACTTGAGGAACCTCCCTTAGTAAACCACAGAGTCCAACTGAGGTGCAAAGGTTTATTTGGAATAACTGGTTAAAGGAAAGAGGCTAGAAGTCAATCTAAAATGCCTTAAGTAGCACCCGCAAAATAGCAGCAGTGTTCAATGAAAGCAGCAATTGATTATAGTCCCGTAGTAATCAGGATCCAAAGCAAAACAAAGTCTTTATGCCCAAGCGGGCCAAATCCAAAGAGGCAATAAGCAAGCTTGGCAGGCAAAGTTCTTAACAGGAAGGCCCAGTGACCTTTTCAGGATTCCATGGTCTTGAAGATGCAAAGTTGGCTCGAGATGGGGATGAATGCTAAGGCCCAGGGTTTTATAGTTCTTTAAGGTTTTGAAGCTTTTGACGTACTTACGTCGAGTGTCAGTTCACACGGGATGGATCTCAGCTGCTGTTTAGCTCTCCTCAGCAGCAAGGTATGCAAATCCAATTAACTTTGGACATCTGGCAAACAGGAGTCGCCCCATCTCCGAGCGCTCAGCGCCTCTGTTTATCAGCACTGGTAGCGGCCTTGAATGTTTTACCCTGCCTGCCTTGCAGTGAGTTTGCAGGAGAAAAGCATACAGGCCTGGCTGGCATCTTAATGCCAACATGGCTGAGGTTTGGTTCTAGGGAAATCAAGGCCTGGGGCCTGACACAGGCAGGAACAGGGCACACTTGAAAATTGCCAGGCCATCAAATGCTAATCAAGGTGGCCAATTGAAACATTCACACCTAGCACCAACAGACAAGAGTTATTTCTCCCACCTTGGACTTTACACAGATATATAAACCCAATTTTCCTAGTTTCCAACAGCCCTCACAACCTCTGAGGATGCCTGCCATAGATGCAGGCGAAATGTCAGGAGAGAATGCTTCTAGAACATAACCACGCAGCCCGAAAAACCTACAACAACCCAGTGATTCCAGCCATGAAAGTCTTCAACAATACATAAATATTTTTTTAAAATATTTTTTATTGGATTTGTGAATAGGTGTGGTACAAATAATATAGACATTACATCACTAGAAATAAAAATTTAAAAAGAAGAGAGTGGCAAAAATAGTGGGGGTGTAGAAAGAGGGCAGGGGGGGTCAACAATACATAATTAATTCTGTTTTAATGTTTGCAGATTTTAATTTGTATTGAAATGCTTTTTAATGTAAATCGCTTTGAGTCCCTTTGTGGAGAGAAAAAGTGGGATATAAATATAGTAGTAGTAGTATGTCATCACCATCCATGGAAAGAGATGGTTAACTAAATAATAATAATAATAATAATACAGCCCAAAAATTCATAATAATCCAGTGATTCAGCCATGAAAGTCTTCAACAACAATAATAATGTGTGAGTTAGTATTTGTAGAAGATTATTGCGTATTTACATTTTAGTGTTTAAATCAGACATTGGCAAAGTCCCCTCTGCCATCTTCTAAAATTCTCATCCTTTCATGTATGTTCACTTTTCCCCCTTCTTCCTCTTTCTTAATTTTTAAACATTTTAGCATAGTATGCTGCATTTTTTGTGTACTTCTGTAAATGCGGCTCCTTTTAACGTGGTTTAAGACCAATACTCACTTCTCAAATAACTGGTTTTGGTGAGGGAACTGCTAGCAGTATGGAGTTGGCAGCTGCAAGCGAAAGAACAGTGGTGTCTCAGCCACGGACTGACTATTCGAATAATGAAATTGGACCTTGAAGGGAGAGGGAGGGGGGAAGGGAGGTACACACACTATACTTGCCCATGTGGCACTCGATATCTGAAAAGGGATATGGAGGGAGGGAGGGAGAGAGAGCGCTTCTTAATTTTAAAAAATAAGCAGGGAGAAGAGGGAAATGGGCAGGTGTGGGCCCTGGGGCAGAATGGGCAGGTGACTCCTACAAGTGCAGCTGGAGAGGAAATCCTGTAATAGCAATGCCATGGAGAGCCAAGCCGTTTGAACAGGAGCCTTAATAGAAAAAGCAGAGGGACTGGACTTATCATATGGCTTCTGCATTCCTTGCGGGGGAGAGGCAGTAATGAGACTTGAGAATTGACTGTATGTTGGTTTATGAAGCCAGGGTGTGTATACAATCATTGCATGGAAGAGGTCTCATTATAAATAATGGCTAGTAATGGGAACACTTCAAAGGCTGCTTTTCTTCCACCCATATAATCATCATATCTACACTTTCTCTGCTCACGTCATTAAACCTAGAATTAAGTTGCATGCCAAGATTGTATCTGAATACCTACCTTTGGCTTGAAGTCCAATTGACATGGACAGTTTAGAAGTGGGTTTGTGAATCTATCTGCCACCTGTCAGTCATCATACAGTAAGGCAAACTGTGCTTACTTATTAATAGTGAAAATAATTTGCATTGTAGGAAAACTCCAAAACACCAACAATTCAAATCAGAAGACTAAATTGGTAGAGAAGTTTCTTCTTAGCATCAATTTCACAAGCAGCTGTTCTTTTGTTTCTCATAATGGCTTTAATCTTGGTTTTAGAGACAAGATTTATATAGCACATGGCTGCTAATAAAATGGTGAGCACAACTGAACACAGCTCAGTCTTGCTTTGTTTGGTGTATTTAGATGCCTCTAAATCTTCTGGGTATATTAGAATTTTTATAAGTAATCTAGCAGGTTATCTTTCTAATGTTGAAATTGGTGTCAGAGTAGTGCAACAAATTATCCTGAGCTCAAGTTATTTCCAGCAGCTGTATTCAACTCAAATTTGGCTTATTGGGAGGTGGGGTGCACTGATGGCAAAAGGCGCAGCTTTGGCAGATGAAGGGGGAATACATATCAGGATGTGCATTGAAGTATGAGGTCTTTCAGCACTGCATTACTCTCTCTGGATTCCAGAGAGCCTTTGGCTCCACATGATCATCAATTACACTTAACACCACAACCGTACCAGATTAGAAGGAAGGGGTAAACTTTTATGTTTGTGCATGTGTATCGCCTTTTCCAAGCTGGGACTTACTGCTTTCAAGTAAAAATGAAATACATCTTTTAAAACAGGTAAATTTAGAAAAATCACCAAAAATGAAAAAAAATGATATTAAACTACCCATAGAGTTGAAATCTATATATATAAAGGAAGAGTCGTCATGGAAAGACCGTCCCAAACAGAGAAACCTTACAACGCAGAAACACCAAACTTGCCAACAGAAATAGGCCTCAAGCAAGGTACGTTTGTAGCAAAGAAACTTCCCCCCCCAAAACCTAAAAGGCCCCCAAAACAACGAGTAAAAAAACCTACATTTCCCAGCATCCTCCGGGGCTGCCAACGACTCTCCCAGCCTCTACATTCTGACAACATGATTGGCTGCCAATAAGGGCGAATTTGCATAACTCCTGTACTGGCCAGCCAACATGAACATTCCGACCCATAATAAACTGTCAGAGGAGGATAAGGCAAAGGGCTGAGGCACAAACACAAACACCCAATTCCCTTACTTTCTCGCATCTCCTAAATAGGGCACAGCAACACGTGCCGGGTACATCTAGTTTAAAATATATTCATTTATGAGTACTGCAGTTCCCCAGAGTTGGTTGGAATCAAAAGGTCATTACATCCCAATGAAAAGGTTGCACTTTTAGAAAGAGAATGTAGATACTCCTTTATTGTTGAAAACATGGACACCTTTGCTCTTGTTGGGAGGAAACAATGTTGGCCAAGAATAATATTGACTTTGTTCAAATAGTTACATATGGATTTTCTGTTTGAAAAGCCTTAAAATAAAAGAAAGCTGACGCATAGTAAAAGTTAAAATTTTGTATCATCAACTCCATTACTACAGTTTTTATCAATGCCACTCCTCCAACTGTCACCAATATCACTCCTAAACCACCTCAAGATGTGAGTAATAAATACATTTTTGATGATTATCATTATCATTATCATCATTATTATCAACATCATCATATTTTCTGTGGGGCAGTATCCCAACTGAAGGTTTTCTGAGAAGCAGTAGACAGGTAAATCTGCAATATTCTCTCAGTTATAAGCTGCATTGAGAACAGGCAGCTGGAGAGACCTTATAGGACCCTGCCACAGCTGATTTTCTCAATACATTGTACCTTTGTAAGAAAGATCAACATATTCATGATTAAATCAAATTTATAATTGATTTGATCTACTTTTAGTTAGCAGTGATGTTTATTTGACAGTTACCAAGCTGAAACCAAAGAGTGATTACTAATGGCTCCTCTTCATCCTGGGAGAAGTGACTAGTATGATACCATAGGGTACTGACCTAGACGCAGCACTATTCAACATCTTTATCAACAATTTGAATGATGAAATAGAGGGCATGCTTATTAAATTTGCAGATGATACCAAATTGGGAGGGGTTGCTAATATCCCAGAGGACAAGATACCGATCTTAACAGATTAGAGAGATGGGACAAAACTAACACAATGAAGTTCAACAGGAAGAAATGTATGGTACTGCACTTAGGCAGAAAATATGAAATGAAGAGATGTAAAATGAGTGACACCTGACTTTAAAAAGCAGTTAATGCGGACGAGATTTAGGAGTCTTATTAGATCATCACCTGAACATGTGTCAACAGTGTGAAGTTGTGTCACAATGCAGGGTCTCGGCCCAGCCCCTTAATCACACACACAGAGACGGTAATCAGCTAACTATTTATTGAATAATAAAAACAGGTGAAAAGAGTAATTGTCCTTAAAAGTATCAAAAAGTTCAATCAAAAATGGTAAAGAGTTCGTAGATAAATCCAAAGGCAAAACTTGGCCAAAGCTCCGCAAAAGTGATGCGGATCAAAGCAAACTTGGTCCGTGGCAATTCGAACAAGGCAAAGTTCAGGGAAACAAGGCCCAAGAAACTTCTTGGCAAGGCACGAGCCTGAATCCTGGCTCCGTGGATCTTCACTCGCTTCACTCCCTTCAAATCAGAAGTGGCCGAGCAACTGAGGATCCGTTCCCATGGATCCTATACTTAATTCCCTTGGTGAGACCCCCGACGCTCTAGGCTGCGGCGCCAATCTGTACTACGGGACCTAGCGCTCCTCTGGCGCTCTAGGCTTCGGTGCCATTCCCTCCTGCTGGACTCAATCCTCCGTCTCCTATCAAAGCTCCGTCCTTGCCTCCCAGCACCTGGGTCGCTATCTTCATGAGAGCCAGACTCCATTTCAGCTTCCATGGGCTCATCCTCCGCTATCTCCCTAACCCTTTCCTGCGACCCGAAACCACCTGGTTTCTCATACTGATTATCGGAATCAGCACTTTCAGTGTCAGCCTGACTTTCCCAGCTTTCATACCCATCGGGCCAGCCATCACCCCATGCCAAGCTCTCAGTGGGAGAAGAAGGCCCAGCTACCTCATCATCCCCTTCCTCCATGTCCACCTCAGCTGCAATTGGCCCTAATGCAATCGGGACCCCCGGGGCCGCCCCCTGCCCCCCAGGCACGAAAGAGAACGGGGTTGCTACAAGTTGCAACTTAAAAAGCCAACGAGGGAGTCAAATGTATTAATGGGAGCATAGTATCTAGATAAAGAGAAGTAATAATCACACTGTATCCTGCTTTTAACAGACCTCACATAGAATACTGGGCAACACAATTTAAGAAAGATATTGACAAGCTGGAACTTGTCCTCAGGAGGGTGACCAAGATGGTCAAGGTTTGAAGGCCAAGCCCTATGAGAAGTGGCTGATGAAGTTGGATATGTGTAGTTTGGAAAAGAGAAGGTTGGAACGAGACATACTGTATCAATTTTAAAATATTTTAAAGGATGTCACATTGAGGACATCTTTTCAAATTTCTTGCATATTTTGCTACCAAAGATTTCTTTTTAATAACAGAAATGCTAAGCTTCTTGAGAAAATATTGAAGTTCTAACTATTTTCTTTTTTCAGATGTTGATTGGGATGTTTGGAATAAGCATCTATTTAAGTAGAAAATTTCATCAGTATATTAATTAAAGTCTGATGCATAGGATAATGGTGCGATCTTCTCTTCTAAGAACTGAACAATAAAAATAGATGCTGGGAAATTATAATTAATTTCAATTACATATAATTTATACTGAAAGAAAAACCAGTGACAGATATTTCATTTCTGAAGAGGTACAGATCTTTCTAGAGCTTGGGCTCAGCATCAATAATTATACATGGCAATAGCTATTCCTTTGTGGAGGATAAAAGACTACAAAATATATGGGGGCCTCAAGAAGATCCTCCATGTCTTTGCATGTGTCTAACTGCAAAAAGGTTTGCCAGAGAGAAAGGCTAAACTTATAGAGTAGTAAATTGAGACCAAGTTGACAGTCTACACACTGAAATTGTGTGATGAAAGCCAGAACACCATAAATACACGCGTGTGTTTGCCTTTTTGTAATATAAATCTGACCCAGTAGATTTGATTGTACACATCTGTATAAACTTAGTTTACTGACCTTGTATCCAGGCATTTTCTATGAAATCTGAAGTTATGATTCTGAAAGGTCACTTAGCGAGTCAGTTGACATAGAATAACTGCTGTTTGATCATCTTTCTTCCATACTAAATGCAGATCTAGGCTACTGCTATTTGGCATGGGTATATTTTACGCTTAACATCAATCACTAGCTACTGTGCTACAAATTCTTTATTACTTGTAACAGTAAACTTTATGAGATCATGTTCTGAGGTGGTGACGTACAGCCAACTAAAAATAATTTGCCTTTATTACATGAATTTCATAATGTGTTCACAATAGATTCAATATTTTTAGGACATTTTGGAGAACTCTTTGTAATTTCAGAATTCTCCAGGATTAGAAGGACAACTGGGGAAGTCCTTCACTATTACTAGGTTTTTGCCTTTCGTTTTGCCTTTCCTCTTACTTTTCTACAATACAATATTTAAATGAAGAACAATTTTAACCAACATAAACTTACTAGTATTTCAAAGGAAAGTGTGGGCCTGCCTTTTGCTGATGAGAGAGTCAAGTTAAATAGAATTATTGTTGTTGTGTGTTTTCAAATCATTTCAGACTTAGGACAATCCTAAGTCTAAAGTTTAGGACAGGGGCCGGGTGAATGACCTTGGAGAGTCGCAGGGCCTTTGTTTGGGGATCCCTGCTCCACCCCCTCAACAATATATCACAATTTAAAAACCTCATTGAGATGGTTTTCAACACTTTGTTTTTAAAGTGGATACAACTGATTTTAATGTTTGTGTTTATTCCAGCATTGAATGTTTGCCGTATGTATGTGTTGCTCCATCCTGAGTCCTCTTCCGGGTGAGAAGGGCAAAATGTAAATGCTTTAAATTAATTAATTAATTAATCTCAAAGTAATGCATTAAAGGCAGTGCCATGATTAGTAACATCATTTCCAAGTCCTGGTTATTCAAGTGAATAATATGGAATACTTAAATATATCTCTTGGAATTAATACTCTAGGATTGACTTGAGGTTTCTTCCTCCACAAGAAATTTACCCATATAAAATATCTCTTTATTTTATATGCATTGGGAGTTAATCATCCTTGCAACATCTGCCTAATAAATTATTAGGATGAGTGGAACTCTCTGATGAACTGCCACAGAACTAGTATAAATGATTTATTTATTTATTTACTTCATTTCTATTCCGCCCTTCTCACCCCGCAGAGGACTCAGGGCAGATTAAAATGAACACATTACATTTAGACACACAAACACACAAGACAGACAGAGGCAATTTAACATCTGGCCACCAGGGGGAGCTGTCGCACTCCTTCATTCCTCACCATGTTTTCTGGAGATCTTTTTATGGCCTCATAACTCAGTTAAATTTAGCCTCCTCACTAAGTGGTACCTTAATTTCCTTCTTGACAGATGCAACTGTCTTTCGGGTTGCAAAGGTCAACAACAGGCTACATAATAGGTCGAGAGCCCACCTCGACCTGGGCAGGCCTTGAACTCATGACCTTCTGGTCAGTAGAGAACTTATGCAGCTGACACCCAGCCAGCTGCGCCACATTCCCAGTGATGTGACCCATGATGTGACCCAAAGCCACAGAAAACCCCACCAGAAAATCCTGCTATGCAGAAAACAAATTTGCCAAATTGTTGCAACGTGGTGGGGGAGGGAGGGTGGGTTGGAGGTTAATCACTCTGCCAGGCAAGAGACAGAGTGGCATGGAAGAGGGAGCTCTATCAAGTAAGAGCTGCATACAGATGTTCTTAAATCATATAGTGACAATCCATACAGAGTTTGGAGATATCTAACTACAATATTATTGGAAGAAGCAGAATATATAAAACTTGGCACCCAATAGTATCCATAAGAACAATTGAGGACACGTATCAAAGTGCTTTATTTTTAAAAAATAAAGCTCAACATATTTCAGCCTGTGTATGCATATATGTGTGTGCGCACACACACACGTGAATGACTTTTTCTCCTGGACCAAAAAGAAACTAGCAAAAATAATGAGACCTTGGTAGCTTGGGAGATTATGCGAATGCATGGCTGTAGCATATCTTGATTTCACTTAAGCCTTTGACAAGGTGATATTCTCACAGAGAACCCAGTAAAATGTAGACTACACAATGCTATTCCTAGGTGGATTAGTAACTGGCCAAACCTGAAGATTGCTTGCCTCTTTATCCTGAATAGAAGTGACTATTTGTAGGTTTGTAGGGTTCTGCCTGGGCCCAGTGGTAGTCAACATCTTCATCCATTACTTGAATGATGGATTAATCGTCAGATTTGAAAATGACACCAAATTTGGAGAGATAGCTGACACCCCAAAGGACAGGATCAGAATCCAAAATGAATTTAGCAGATTAGAAAGCTGGGCCAGAACTAACTAAATGAACTAACTCCCTGCGAAACGGTTGAGCTCCATATAATACTGTCAGGCGTCCACACAGAACTACTGTACAACTGTGGTTTATAAAGCTACTTGCACAAATATAGCACAGAGTTTTGGAGTTCCTGATACCATTTCATGGATGTCGAACTTTGGATTATAATTACCTATTGGAAATTCACTTGTGTACCTTCGCTTTGAACATTCGATGATTTAACCTTTAAGGACATTTAATGAGAGAAGTCATAGTACCACTTGTGGTAGTTGGAATTTACCTAGAAAACTGTGTCCAGCTCTGGGCATCACAATTAAATAAGAATATTGACAAGCTGAAACATTTCCAGAGAATACTCACAAAAATGGCCAAAGGTCTAGAATGCATTCTTCTTTTTTTTAATTATGTTTTTCTTATACATTTTTGTATCCCTCACCGCTGTGCTCCCCTCCCCCCTCCCCAAGCCATTGCTTTTACATATCATTCGTCCAAAATTTCATTTCTTCTTGTGGAGATAACCTTCCTTCTTCCTTTTCTAATCCTTTTTCAATAAAGTTTCTCCATACCTCATAAAAATCACTTTGTTTCCATATACCTCTTTTTACTTTTAATATACATGTTAACTTGTCATTTATTGCCAGTTTCCATACTTCCTTGTACCATTCCTCTATTTGTATATTTATTTCTTTTTTCAATTCGTGCTATAAGCAGTCTTGCAATTGTTAATAGGTTTGTTATCGCATCTTTATCCTTTTTTCCAATTGTATACTATTATATAATGATAATAAAGCTATACTAGGACTTCTTTCTATTTTAATATTCATTATATCTTCTATTTCTTTAAATACTTTCGCCCAAAATTTGCTTACATATTTACATTGCCACCACATATGTATGTATGTTCCTGTTTCTTGGCATCCTCTCCAACAGTTTTTCGAGTAGTTTTTATTTATATTTGCCATTCTTACTGGTGTAAGGTACCATTTCCATATTAATTTATAATAATTTTCTTTAATCCTTATTGATAATATTTTAAGATGTCTTTGTCTCCACAATTGTTGCCATTCTGTTTCCTTTATTTTTATCCCTAAGTCTTCTTCCCAGACCTCCTTAAGGGTGTTATTTTTTGTTTTTCCTTCCTTTATTTCAATTATTATCTTATATATTTTTTTATCTAAAAAAATTTCCCTTAACTTTTTTATCCATTATTTGTTTTAAATTCTTTGGAAATTTCTTTTCCATTACAATTGGGGTTATTACTGATCCATCCGTTATTAACATTCTCCTGTATTTATTCCATACTTCTAATATATTACTCAACATTGGATTTCTAATTTCCCTAATTTCTTTCCTCGTGAATTGTTTAAAAAATATATTCCATATTTCTTCTTCCACTTTTCCTGAGTAATTTCTTAACCATTCTACCCCATCTTTTTAATCATTCCTTCTATAACCAGTCTCAATCTAGAATGCATTCTTGATTATATGATAGTCCTCAAGAGAGCTGAGGGAGCTGTGTATGCCTAGTTTGGAGAAGAAAAGGTTGAAAGGGGACATGATAGCCATGTTTAAATATTTGAAAGGCTGTCATATGAGGAGGGGACAAACTTGGTTTTTGGGGGTTTTGTCTGAAGACTAGGACATGGAATAATGGATTGAAATTGCAGGAAAAGAGAGGTTGGATGGCCAACTGGCAAGTGTGCTTTGATTGTGTATTCCTGTATGTCAGGGGGTTGGACTGGATGGATCTTGTGAAGTCTTTCAGCTCAGTGATTCAATGATTGAATTATGTTATAGCTAGAAAGTAAGAATTATTCCTCCTTTCATGATAGAATTTGTAGCAATTTTGCTTATTTTTGAGTAAACTTAACACACCCAACCAGGGCCGTATCCAGGATTTTGATTCGGGGGGGGGGGGGCTGAGTCTGGGTGAGATAGGGTCTACCCTAGCAAACCTTTTGTATTGTTATCCCAATACCCCCATGTATGTTGAGCATGGTGATCAGATCACAGTTTAAATAATGTACCAGTAAGGCCTTCTCGTGGACCACTAGAGAATTTCGAGGGGGGAGGCTTCAGCCCCCAAGGCTCCCCCCCCCCGGGGTACATGCCTGCACCCAACCCAAAGAAAACTGCACACCATGTGTTTAATGCCGCATTTAATTGGAACCTATGCCTTTGGCTAAGGTGGAGCACTGACAAAAGCTAGACAGTGGAGTGTACCGGATAATTTCAGTTTTTTTGTAGTAGCTGAGTATATCACTTCTGTGTTGGTATGGCTAAAATTGACTGTGTTGTATGCAGTGTCAGTAGAGGCTTAGCCTGGATAACTAAAATTATTTATGGATAATAAATTTGTTTGCTTTTTTGTTATATCACTTGTATTATATAACTAGGGTTTTTAGTACAGTTTGTATAATGGTTTTAATGCTTTTTTTAAATGAGCTTAAGACCCAGTATGATATAAGCCATGCTGGGACACTCGGACTATCATATCCTCAAGAATGCATTCTAGAAACCACTTCTTAAGCTACAATAACATAGGCAACATCCACATGTGCCCAAGGCAAAACAGAATGGCAAAGATGAGGTCTGCCTAAGTACAAAGTGGTCACATAAATTAGCTCTCGATTAAGAGGACCTTCTCCTTCTCAACCTTCTCCTTAGTGGTAAATATCCACCAGTATTCAGGCAAAGCCATTTGGCTACTCAGCTATTATTAGACTGATAAGCTAGTTGTCTCTTTGAACTGTTAGAAACAAAGATATGTTATTGAACAAAAACAGCAGGGATAGAAGTGTTATTTCACTTGCCCAAAAAATCTACTCTCCCTTATTTATTTTTTCATTCATTCATTTATTTGCTTCATTTCTATCCTGCCTTTCTCAACCCAGGAGGGGACTCAAGGTGGCTTATAAATCTGGCAAAAATTCAATGCCGACAGATAAACAGTAAAACACACCTTAAAAACATACATCTTGTTTAAATAATGCTCTCAGAAGACCAAAAATAAAGTAGACATCTTTAAAAGTAACATTGTTGGTTTACTCACAAACTTTATGTATTCAGCATGCAGGTATTTTGCATATCAATTCAGTTACAGATAGGATTTGAAGTAGTTTCTCTGTGTATGTAACACAGGGCATCTTTCTCACAATAAAGTCCATAGTCTAAAGCAGGGGTGCTCACACTTTTTCTGCATGTGAGCTGCTTATAAAACAACCAAGTCAAAATTATCTACCTACCCACTACAAAAAAGTGAAACATATAACACAATATCTGCTTTGAACTGGGTTTTCCGAGTCCACACTGCCATATAATCTGATTCAAAGCAGATAACATGGGATTTTATTTAACTGTGCGGAAAGGACCTCAGAAGGGCCCTTCCACACATCTTATTTTACAGTTGACACACACAAACTGATTTCTTACTACTGGACGAATTGCTGCCAAATTTGGCCACAAGACACCTACAAGGAGTGACCATCGCTAAAAAATGATTTTGTCATTTGGGAGTTGTAGTTGCTGGGATTTATAGTTCACCTACAATCAAAGAGCATTCTGAACCCCACCAACAACAGAATTGGGGCAAACTTCCCACACAGAACCCCCACAACCAACAGCAAATGTTCAAGGCAGAGAGGAAGGAGAGGAAGGAAGGAATGAGGGAGGGAGGGAGGAAACAGGAAGGAAAGAAGGCAAGGCAAGAAGGAGGGGAGAAAGGAAGGAAAGGAAGAAAGCAGATAAGGAAGGGAAAGAAGGGAGGGAGAGAAGAAGGAAGGAAGAACAGAAGGGAAGGAGGGAAAGAAGGGAAGGAAGAAAGGATGGGAAGTAGGGAAGGAAGGAAAGAGGGTAGGAAGAAAGGGAAGAAGGAAAGAAAGAAAGAGAGTGAGGGGTAGGGACAGGGAGGGAGAAAAGAGGAAGCCCCTTCACTGGCTTACCAACAGGCAGCTGCGAGTTCCAGTCCATGCTGCAGCAGCCACGCCCTTCCCCCTTCATCTGGCAAGACCACGAGGCAGCCGGGGGAGCCCTTGCCACCTCTCGCTCCCACTGAAATTATAGGGAAAATGGTGCGCATGATGTCATGGCGGTGGCGGAAATGGCATGGGAGCCATACACACCATGTGTATGGCTCCCATATGGGCCATAGCGATGCTGGTCACCGCCATGCTGACTGGCCGGCAACACCTGTGCGGCATCGGGAGCTTGCATGTAGGGACTGAGCCTTCCTCCCGCCCTGCCTGCGATCGACCAGTACCCCCTACGCGATTGACCAGTAGATCGCGCTCGACCTAATGAGTGCCCCTGGTCTAAAGCATCTCTGTTTTGAGAGTTGAATAGAGTCTCTATAGTCTCTTACTACTGGTGTCTGAAGGCATACATCTGTTTCTACTGAAGTCTCTAAGCATACTGTTCCTACTGACTTATAAAAGCATACTGTTTCTACAGAAGTCTCTACATTGAAAGTATAATGGCTTCTGAGATCTAAAATGGAATTTGAGTCCTGAACATCCCCATATCTGGTGACATGGTATGCATCCCACTTCAAAGAGTTAAAGAAAACTGCATACCAATACACACATATACAATACAGCAAGCAATTCTATACAAATAACAAGTAGCTAGTAGAGGCTTGAAGAAGGTTCCTATCTCCAACAGTAGGTGTAGGTTTAAAACATCCTGTGGTTATTCTACATGTTTCATTCAGTGGTGTATTCATCTGCTTCACGTGGGCAGATTTATGCCAGAGGGTGCAGGGATACTCAGCAGTTGATGATGTAGTTATTAATTTTGGATATGTACCCCATGTGCAATCAGTAAATTAAAATTAATGAATAAACCAGATTGGGGTGTTTTTTGGACCTGAAAATTTTCGGGGGTGGTTTGAACCCCTAAACCAGTGTTTCCCAAACTTTTTTGAGCCACGGCACACTTTTAACACTAAAAAAATCCGGGGGCACACCACCAACCAAAATGACACTCTAACACAGTAAAGAACGGCTGGGGGATGGTGACCTGCTGGGAGCAGCTGCTGAGAGTGCCGAAGCCAGGGGAGGGGGAGGAGCCATGCCATGCCATGCCCTGCCCTGCCCCCTCCACCCTGTTTCAGCTCTCCCACAGCTTCTCCAGCCTTCAGGGGGCAGTGCGAGCGAGGGGCGGGAGTCATGGTCCCCGTCCCCGCTCTCCGACATAACTCCCGCCCCTCGCTTGCTGAAGCCACCCAGAGGAGGAGGAGCATGAGTGGTGGATGGACTTCAGTGGACGGGGCTTCTTCTCCGTGCGGCTTCAGCGAGCGAGGGGTGGGAGTAATGGTGGATTGGAGGCTGGCTGGGGAAACGGCCGAAGGAGGCGGCACCCTGACCCCTTCTTCTTTTTGTTTGCCGCCACCCGGCCCTTCCTCCTCCTCCCTCAAGCAGCAGGAGTTTGGCAGGAGGAGGGGGGAAGGAAGGGGGGGGGCAGAGAGCTTTTCTTGCAGCACAGCAGGAGGTCCATCACAGCACACTACTGCGATTGGGAAACACTGCCCTAAACCACCCCCTTGGCTATGTGTTTGAATAAAATGGCATTGCAGTGATATTGTATATCCCACCCTCCACCCCAGGTTACTATTTTATTTGCCTGCTTCCTTGAGAGTGGCATGCCTCTTTAAAGCCTGTTTCTTGAACAATGCCACTTGTCCCACACATTCCAGCAAAGGCAAACCAGCTCGTTTAATCAACTGTGCAGTTTATTAGCTGGCTGAAAAAGGCTAGTACCACATTGGCAATCCAGTTCATACATCACTGCAGTCAGTCTATATGCAATGACATCATGCCTGCCTCGGGACCAGCAATCAGGACTTGAGAAGTCCTTTGCCAATAGAGGGATTCCTTCCTCGCTCTTAATCCATTTCGTACTGGATGTGTACCTGATTGATTCCAGATGTCCTGCAATTTAATGACTCAGGAAACGGCTCTCTTGAAAGAAAGGCCTGAGCTTGCTCTCCCATTACCCTTATGACGCGGATCTAAAATCCCCTGTTAGCCTGAAACCAATGGGATTTTCAAAAATGTACCCCAAAGCTATGAATTCAATCTTGCTTTGTGATTCCAGGAGGAGCAAGGCTTTCCCCCTTAATGAGGGAACATATGCTGTGCTTTCTCTCTGTAACTATTTTTCCAATTTTGATAACCTTCACTTTACCAGATAATTAGGAACCGTGGGCAATCTTCTGTTGAATTGTTTCCTTGGCAAACAATGGTAGCAGTTGCTCTTTGCATTGGATTAAGACCTACGTGCAAATGATTTCAGTGTCAACATATTGTTTGGATGCCTAAAAAAATTAATTTAACATACCTCAATCAGATAGGATGAGCTATTTTAAACCATTCTGCCTTTGAGGGGGCTTAGATAAATATTATTAGATTTTTAAATTTTTTAATTAAAAAATATGCCTTATTCTAAACTATTGAGGAAATGGGTTGCTGTGAGTTTTTCGCGCTGTATGGCCATGTTCCAGAAGCATTCTCTCCTGATGTTTTCCACACATCTCTGGCAGGCATCCTCAGAGGTTGTGAGGTATGTTTGAAACTAGGCAAGTGAAGTTTATATATCTGTGAAATATCCAGCGTGGGATAAAAAACTCTTGTTTGCTTGAGGCAAGTGTGAATGTTGCAATTGGCCACCTTGGTTAGTATTGAATAGCGTTGCAGCTTCAAAGCTTGGCTGCTTCCTGCTTGGGGAATCCTTTGTTGGGAGGTGTTAGCTGGCCCTCATTGATTCCTGTCTGGATTTCCCGTTTTCTGAGTGTTCTTCTTTATTTACTGTCCTGATTTTAGAGTTTTTTTAAAATACTGGTGACCAGATTTTGTTCATTTTCATGGTTTCCTCCTTTCTGTTGAAATTGTTCACATACTTGTGGATTTCAACAGCTAACACCGGCCAACAAAGGATTCACCCAGGCAGGAAACCTACAAAACCTGTCTTGTTCGTAACTTGGGGACTGCCTGTACATGAACTATCAGGAGTTGAAATTCCTTTTCTGCCATCCTCCCAAAAATACAATTGAGATTCGCTCTTTAATATTTGTAGTGTGGTAGGAATTGCCTTACTGGTTAGTTTTCACTCAGCTATTTTATGCTAGAATCTCCTTTTGAACTTCCTATTCACATTAATGCTGTTGTGAAGGGCTACTGTACCTTCTTTGCTTACATATTTTTGGGTCTAAAACTGGGTCTACACTGCCCTATATCACAGGATCTGATCCCGGATTATTTGCTTTGAACTGGATTGTATAATCATCATCTTCATTTTTCATTTTTATTTTTAGACTGCCCTATCTCCCCAGGGAGATTCAGGGCAGTTTACACATACAGAGGCAAACATTCAATGCCTGACATATAGCAAAACATTACAGCAATAGAACATAATGCACAATAATAACAGCATTATACTAATCAAATACAATTAAATATCAAAATGAAGACATAGAACAGCTGACACATGAGCTGATATATGAGTCTGACAGATAATCTGGGATCAGATCATGGGATATAGGGCAGTGTAGAAGGGGCCTAATATTTTCCTTCCATGGGCGGAATATCTGTGATAATGGGGGAATCCATCTCTATTACCGTTCAGCCTTTATTCAAGGGTTAGTAACCCTCCATAGACTATGTACAGGGGACATGAGGGTTTGCTGTTGAGTATGATAATTTGCTTCAGACAGCTAAATATATATTAGATTTAGGCCCCTTCTACACTGCCATATGATCCAGATTATCAAAGTTGATGATCCACATTATTTGCTTTGAACTGGATTATCTGAGTCTACAAGGGGCCACTCCAATCTACAGTCATGTACATATGTATCTCCTATTTGATAGGCATCAAATCCTATACCCTGGTTGTTGAAAGCATATGCCATAATACATTTTATAGCCTTTAAAGCTTTAGTACCTGGTGGAGTGACAGATCGCCCTATCCTGCTTTAAGGTAACAAAGCACATTGTAACACTTTGTTCTTTTGATTCCAATATCCTAAGGTAGTGACATTTCTGTTGCAGCAGTTGTTACATTAGCTGGTGGTGACTATAAGACTGGATCTACATTACCCAAAAAAATCTAGTTCAAAGCAGATAATCTGGATTTTATATGCCAGTGTAAATGGAGCCTGATATGCAAATATGAAGTGAAAGAATACAGGTAGTACTCATGAGCCTGTCTGTAGGGTTTATGAAACCAGCTGGTGGTGACTATGAGACTGGATCTACGTTACCAAAAAAATCCAGTTAAAAGCAGATAATCTGAATTTAATATGGCAGTGTAAATTGGGCCTGATATGCAAATATGAAGTGAAAGAATACAGGTAGTACTCATGAGCTTGTCTGTAAGGTTTATGAAACCATCTGACAAAAGAAACAATGTATTGTTGAAGGCTTTCATGGCTGAAATCACTGGGTTGTTGCAGGTTTTTCGGGCTATATGGCCATGTTCTAGAATTATTCTCTCTTGATGTTTCGCCTGCATCTATGGCAGGCATCCTCAGAGATGGATGCCTGCCATAGATGCAGAAGAAATATTTTTTCAGGGCTGTCCCCAAAGGGTAATAACTCCTCCAGAGTGAAATGTGCACGGCTTTTAAATGTGACCTTTAAAACACGCTCTGAAAAGCCATTTATTTGGAGCTGCTTTCTCTTAAAGGAGTTACATTAGTACAAATGTGAAAGTGTTTTAAATGGTTTCTAATTTTGTTGTGACATATTACTGGCTGTTTTATGTTGTTTTTATTAAGGCATGGCAGTGTTTTCTCTTATGGCTTTTTCATGTAAGCTGTCTTCATAACTGCTTTTCCCCTAAAAGGCCATATATGAATATCTAATATGAAGAAAGGAATGGATGAATTATAGCATTGGGAACCGTGCTGTGAGTAATAGCAACAACCTAGTGCATAGGTAGAATGAGAAAATGATCAACATCTGGAACTGGATTGAAATTCCTTTGAGTTGAAAACATGGGGGCTGCGATAAAGAAGATGTGAATTGTTTTGTTGGTCTAGACCAGGGCTTCTTAAACTTTTTCCACTCATGAAACTTTTCTATCTGATAATTTTTGTCACCCCAGGTATATAGTTATCAAAAATAAGTATAGGAATCAAACATTTACTGATAGCAAATCAGCTTTGCAAGGTTTGCTAAACAGTCTGATTTTCTTTTTATGAAGTACAGCTGAAGTACCTTTTTATGAAGTACCTTCTGCAGAGACCACTATAAACCCCGCATAACAGATTTGTTTAAATGTCTAAAATATCCATGAGGTGATGTTCAGAAAACTTTTAATGTTGCCATTTTTTTAGAACTCAAGCATTGACCCCATTTGCAGTTGGGACCCATAGTTTAAGAAGCAGCTATTATATATCACAGAATCATAGAGTTGGAAGATGCCACATGGACCATCCAGTCCAACTCATTGCCATGCAGGAAAAGAATAATCAAAGCACCCCTGAAAGATAACTATCCAGCCTCTGTTTAAAAGCCCTAAATGAGGAGCCTATACCACACTCCAAGAAAGAGAGTCCTTATGATATTAATCCTTATGATTGATATAACCCTGTGGGAGGAGGATGCTTATGGGAAAGAGAATTTAGCTAAGGAGGATTTGTGACACATATAAAGAGAATCTGTTTTGTACAATACATATGAAATTTGCCTCCTCAAGAAGAGACTATAGCTGCCCGTCTGACAACTTTATAAGAAGATTAGATAAAGTCAAGGGAAGTTGGGCTAGCAGAGTCTGAATCATTATACATATCCTTTCCAGTAATGCAGAGAATGCGTATGTGTGCCTTCAACTCACTAGTTGGTTTATGATTGGTTTCTTAAATCAGTTTGCTGGGACACATGAATGGGAAGACATGGTTGTATTCTTGTCCATTTGGGTTCCCCATGGACAACTGTTTGCTGTGTGAACAAAATGCTGGATAGTCCTTTTATATGATCCAGCATGGCTCTTTTTACCACCACAGCGGCTTCTATGGTTTTATTCATTGCATATCTATCCAGCTCTCTTCCTTGAATGAATTCCATGTGGCATACCTTGGGTTATCTCCATTTCCCCCCAGTTATTTTCAGCAGATAAATAATGTCAGCATGTGCTACTGAAGTTAGAGGAAAATGGTCTTTGATTTGAAAGTAACATGAACAAGTTAGCCAGGCACATCTTTCTTTTCTTTCAACTTGTGTGATATAACAGATGATCTGTTTTGGATCAGATTTTGTAAATGAGCCCTCAAGTTTCTCTGATATCAATTAAGAAAAGATGAGAAGTAGCAAAGTGTTAATTCATGCTCATTTCTGTTGACAGTGTTGACGGCAGGGCTCCCTATCTGGCTCTGGGAGCTGTGAAGAACATTTCTCTGAACATCTCCATCTCTAATATTGGGGACGATGCTTACGATACCAACATAGCTTTCAACTTCTCCAGGGAGCTCTTCTTCATCAAAATGTGGCAAAAGGTAGGCACAGCCAGCTTCTTTGAAGCAAGACAAAGACATATTTTTGTAAATCTCAAGGGTTGAAGCCCATTGAATTAGTGGAATTTTAATCACTTTCATGTATTGATAGGTATAACTAAGGGGGCTTGATCCTCCTGTTTAGATTGAAGTTGTTATGAAGAGAAAGGTTAGAGCCTTTATTATAGGAAGGATCTCTTCAGATATACTTTGGTGCATACATAGACCATCTTGTTACACAAAGCTTGGAAATTATTCACTGAAAGCATGTGTGTGTGTACATATACACCCTAATGCATTGTTATTTTCAACATTTGAAGTTATTTTGATAGTTAATTGCAATTGTTTATAAATAAGAATTACATTTCTTGTTTACTTTAATAATGACTGGCCATTTTAAATGATCTTTCATTGAATGACTCAATGGAGTAATTAATAAATTAATTGTATCAGTTTTCCTTAAAATTTAGATTTTTTTAAAATTCGATTTTCTTTGAATGCACTAATACTAGCACTAATGTTCACAAACTCTGTCCTCTTATTTGCCAAAGGCAGCATTTACAGGAAAATTCCATTTGTACCCTTATAAAGTATATGATGGTGCTGAAGGTTTTTTATATTCTGCATTGGAAATGCTGCTTTCTATTGTGTAGTCACTATTGGGGTGGGTCTGTCCTCCGGCTATCATATCCACTTAGCATGTGGAAGGTGTTTTAATACTACTACTACTACTACTACTACTACTACTACTAATAATAATAATGTCTTACCTGCCTCTCCTCATGTTTTGCATGAATGTTCCATGTGAGCATGGAACAAGAGTAGTATCTGTATGCATATAGCAGTGTTTCCCAACCAGTGTGCCGTGAGTGATCATCAGGTGTGCCGTGGGAAATTGGCACTCTTCCCCCTCCTAGCAGCTCTTTCTCTCTCTTTCCCTCTCCAAAGATCCTCCCCGAGGCAAAGGAAGGGCCAGGCCCGCCTTGAGGAAGCCTTCAGGAGCCTTGACTCAGCATGGCTCTAGCTCCCGCTCAGGGCTGCTTCAGCCTCCTGATGCTCCCATATGTTTCATAGATCTGTGTGGCCTCTTTCGCTGCCTCCCTCCTCCCTCTGCAAAAGCAGAGCACTGGGCGGAAGTAATTGAGTCAGCGTTTTCGCGTTGGCTTGGATTTCTCGCAAGAACAGCCAAAGCCAGAAGCTCCACGACGGTGAATTGGGCAGTGAGCGAACCTGGGAGCATCGGGAGGCTGAAGCATTCACAGGTTTCCAAGAAACAAATTGAGCCTCTCCACTTGGATTTTTTTAAAACCATTTTACTGGATTTTTCGAGAGTTGCCTCCCCCATTCAATGAACTGTTTATAACAGCTTCATGACATCCATAGTTAACTGGAAGCAAGTTTCACTCAGGGTGAAATTTCACAAGGGTCTGGAGAACAAGCCCTATGAGGAGCGGCTTGAAGAGCTGGGCATGTTTAGCCTGAAGAAGAGAAGGCTGAGAGAAGACATGATAGCCATGTATAAGTATGTGAGAGGAAGTCATATATATGTTGTGTTCATCGAAACAGGCCCAGGTTTCACACTGAATGTATAAATACATTTAAAAACATATTAACTATATGTATTACTGTGTCAGAGTGTTAGAGTGTCATTTTGTGTCATTTTGGTTGGTGGTGTGCCCCGGGATTTTGTAAATGTAAAAAATGTGCGTGGCTCAAAAAAAGGTTGAAAAACACTGGCATATAGGTATGTCTTAGGTGTCTGTTCAGAGATTGCATTTGGGATGATGCAAAAGAGGCGAGCACTTGGTTGGTAGCAAGCTGCAGAATTTTATTCTTTAAAATGACATTAAGTACTCAAAATGAAATGACATGAAATCATGGAGGAAAAGTATTGTCGATCTGTGGGCAACTGTGGACCTCCAGATGTTTTCTACCTGTAGATCCTATCACAGGTAGCATGACCAAAGGTGAGGAGTTAAGGAATTTGCAGTTCACAAATGCCTAATGTGCCATAATTACTCATACCTGTTTTAGAGGTTTTCCGTATATTGTTTACATTATGAGGGAAAGAACTGAGCTGTCCTTGTTGAATCTTCAGGGACTTTCTTATGACATCCAAGCGCCAAGGAGTGCTGATGGCGCTTGCCTTTATGTCACTCTGAGAGGGGAAAAGGAGTTGCTGTCTGGCAGGCTTTTATCTCTCCTCTTATCTCGCTCAGACAGTAAACTTCCCTGCTTCTCACTTTGTCGGGGAGATTAGCTGAATGACATAACTAGAGATGAAAGTCTAGCGACTAGCGATTCCCCTTCTCCTCTCAGGGTGACATCAAGACAACCCTGTAGCTTTCCTCATTTCCTGAGAATTTGGATGGCTTCCCATGAGCTGTCCAAACCTCCTGCCTTTCACACAGTACATGCTTTAGATCTGTAATTTCCCCCCTTTAGTAGTTTTGGTTGGTCTACATAACCACATATCTAAGGATGGTCCGGACTGTCTGTCTGGATAAAATAAAAATAGAATTATCTTAATTGGCCTTATAAGAACAATGATAAAATGTTCTCGATGGGAAAAAAAATTCTCATTTCAGTAAAGGACCCGTTTAACAACCCAAGAAGAAAAGCCTGTTTTTCTTGTATTGCCACCTCAAATGCATGTTCAGCAGAGGGATAAACTCAGAATGAGGACCACCCTGTCAGCCAGGTTTATAATCTCCCTCAAATAGTTTTCTTGATATATAGTAACCCACCATCCAATTTGGTTTGTTTTCTTCGTTTGCCTGCTAAGCTCTGCTTAGTAGATTAAATGTAATAGGCTTTCTTCAGCGACAAGAAGTAAGGACAATAACCGACTCTTTGTTCCAAGTGACTTATGTGAACTCCTGGAAAGGTATGCTGGGTATATAGACACTAAACATCTCATATTATTATTTAAAGAAAAAAAATATGCCCCAGCTCAGTAATTATTAGAGTGGCATTTACTTTCCATGCAAGTGTTATTGTTGCTGGCTCTCATTTCCTTTAGACTCTGAAATTTCATGAGCCGTGTTAATGACATTTCTTGGCAGGAGCCTTGTTCCTCTTCACTGGGGTGAGAAAGGGCACACTGACTGATATTTAAAAGGCTTCATTTTTGAACTGTTTCATTTTCCCCTGTTTGCAACTGGTCAACAACAGTGCCATGCCTCCAGGCAGAAAGGGTGTTTTGCATAGCTAGAGGACAGCAAAACATTTTCTTTCTTCCCTAAAACATTTTCATCCTTCTTTCTTGCCAAAAAGATTGTTTTATTTTTCAAAAATCAAATTCAGCATTCCTGTACAAAGACTCTATTGGCCCATATTTATTTATTTGTTTGTTTGTTTAGGGCATTTGTATCCCGTCCTTTCTCAACCTCCGCAGAGGGACTCAGGGCAGCTACTAACCAGCACAACACAGTGCCAACAACAAAGTAAAACAAGCATAAATACACATATTATAATAAAACATATAAAAATACGTTAAAAACAGTCCGCCAATTTAAGTCGTCATCTTAAAAAACATTCCATCATAGTCCATTAAAACAGTATCTTTGCCAGCAAGTCAGTCTATTCTGCAAACACTTGATCCCACAACCAATATTTCAATTTCTTCTGGAAGGTCAGGAGTGATGGAGCAGATCTGATCTCATTAGGAAGGGAGTTCCACAGCTGAGGGGTCACCATGGAGTAGGCCCTGTCTCTCATTCCTGCCAAACGTTACTGTGATGGTGGAGGGACCAAGAGCAAGGCCTCCCCAAATGATCTTAAGGTCCTAAGTGGTTCGTAGAGGGAGATTGGTTCAGTCAGGTAAACTGGGCCAGAACTGTTAAGGGCTTTATAGGCTAAAGCCAGCACTTTGAATTGTGCTTGGAAACTAATAGGCAGTTAGTGGAGCTGGCCTAGCAAGGACGTTGTGCGCTCTCGATACCCCACTCGCTTAAGTAACCTGGCTGCCGAGCGTTGGACTAGCTGAAGCTTCCAAACAGTCTTCTGAGGCAACCCCACATAGAGTGCATTGCAGTAATCTATTTGGGATGTAACCATATTCACACACACACACACACACTCACACACACACACACACACTTACTTTTGAACAATGCCACCACAAAAAGAACTGCCTCATAGATATGCACCAGACATGTTGCATATTATCTACTTTGTATTTATTCCCAATTTAAGAATGGAAAACAGAATGTTGGTGGACAACAAAATAGTTTAAAATCTGACCTTAAAATGTGGTATGAAAATCAAGAACTGGGAAGCCTTGGCTCTTGAACATTGTAACTGGAACTCAGCTGCTACCAGGGCCAGACTAAGGTAATTTAAAATGGTAAGCGAACATTATTTTGGCGCCCCCTCGCTCTCCGGCCTCGTGGAGCGTGCGCATGCACACCGGGCACGCATGCGCTGGGCCAGCTAGTTCTGCGCGTGCGCCATTGCTGCGGAGGGACTCCAGATGGAACGAGATACCAATCGCCCTAAGTGAGGCCGAAAAGGAGGAACTTTTTGCAGCCGGGACGGAGCCAGAGCATTTTGGGCGATTGGCATCTCAGTCCAGCTGGAGTCCCTTTGCAGCAATGGCACATGCGTGGAACCTGGCGGTCAGATGCGCCCCTGACTACGTGGCGCCCTAAGCGGGTGCTTACTTTGCTTAATGGTAAATCCGCCCCTGGCTGCTACCAACAGTGCTATGGATTTTGAAGAGGCATAAATACAGGGTCAAAGGAAGAAATGTGCCAAGAGGAAGGCATATCAGGCAAATTCTTGTCGTGATCACCTTCCTTCTGGAAATCTATGTCTTCAATGTGGAAGACCATATGGATCCAGGATAGGTCTTCAAAATCACTTGCAGATCGACTACCAAGACTTTACCTCTGGAAGACAATTGTACTCTGCATGAGTGATCGTCCATGATGATGAGTAGAGTAGTTATTTTAGAAATAGTCAGTGTTGTTGTAGTAGCATTGTTTTACAGAAATCTTCACATCAGACCTAGACTGCATCTATACTGCCATGTCATTCAGCTGTTCAGAAGTTTCCAGTGATTGCTGCACAGGTGCATCAACTATCACATGTGCTAATTTCACAGATCACCACTCGAAGAAACATGGTTACAGATAAGCAACCATCATTTCCCATTTCAAAATAAAGAATAATTTCATTGTATTGAAGGAATTCTTTTGAAATCTAGTCATGTAGGACTAGTTTCACTGAATCTAATAGATGTATTTCAGCCGAAGTACAGTAGATAGTTTAGCAAGGATCTAGAGATTTTTAGGCTTACATATAGTGGTTTAATGAATGTTGCAAAGCTTGAACAAAAATTTGGAACATAGAGTGACAATACAATAAGTCTGGTTATCAGATATCACAATTTTATGTATGCATTTGCAGATCATATGACTAACCTGACCGTCCAAATTCAGAAAAGCTTTCAGTGCTAGCCCCATGTAATGTCCTACCCATGACAAAAGGTTTAATTGGGTTCCATGTCAAGAACTTTTCTGCCCTTACTGCAGAAATTGAAATTGTAGGCATGCCCTACTATACTTTATTGTAAAAAATCCAGGACGGATAGGTGATTCCTGGATTTGAGAGAAAATGATTTTGTGCAACCCTTGGTGCTTCCCATAGTGCTTTAGAAACTGGGTAACTTGGTGACATTTATGTATTACTGTGCAGTATTAATCAAATACATAATGTCTTCAGCCTTTGGTCTGGAGTGTCATCAGTATGCTGATGATACCCAGCTGGTGCTGAAGATGGAAGGCCGGCCGGAATTTGTACCCGATTATTTCCATCAGTGCCTCGAAGCCGTGACTGGGTGGCTACGGGCCAGCAGGTTGAGGGTGAAACCGTTGAAGATGGAGGTCCTGTGGCTGGGTCGCCGGGGGGGGGGGGCAGCTCCAGCTGCCAATAATGGATGGCAAGGTGGTTAGCCCGTTGGCCCTGGTTAAAAGCCTGGGGGTCCAGCTGGACCCTCTGCTGACGATGGAGGCTCAGGTCTCCACCGTGAGCAGAATGGCGTTTTTCCATCTGTGAAAAAACAGGGGGCCGTCAGGCAAACCCCCCCTTGCGCCCTCTCACTACGGTGAGATCAACAAGGGGCTGCTTGTTCCCCCCGCTGCACTGCCAGCCGTTGTTTACATTTAGACGCTGACTTATCGCCATCCTAAACTACCAGGACCACAAGTCCCTGCGGCCAAGCATCATTGTGACGCCGCTCCTTACATCGACCAGCTTAGCGTCTTCACCAAACTACGAAGACCAGCATACCTTGCGGTTCGGACGAACTGACGCATGCGCACGGCATGCACAAGGGCTTACTAGCGGTCTTCTGGTTTTCCACTCGCCACGGACTCTTTTCTTGTCCCTGCCGTACACAGCACTGACTGAGTTACTTCTTTCTTAGCAGGTATAAGACTGTGAGAGGATTGACGCTTTCTCTCACCTCATTGTTACTTATTATGATTTTGTGAGACATGCACTGACTATTGTACTTTATCAATTTCATTTAATTGTGTAGAACTTCTCAATGTGAATTCAACCACTGTTGTTGCTATTGCTGTTCTTATACATGCTATGTTCATTCCACTGTGATTTTTATACCATAGCTGTATACCAGTGAATACAATATTTTGATACTTTTTGTATAATTTGTCATTCATATCAGACACTATATCCACGTTTTTCCATCTGTGCCAGGCAAGGCGGCTGGCGCTCTACCTTTCTGGTGGCGACCTAGCCACGGTAATCCAGGCCACGGTCATCTCAAGACTGGACTACTGTAACACCCTTTACATTGGTCAGAAATCCGGAAACTTAAGCTGGTGCAAAACACTGTGGCTCGACTACTGGTTGGTGTGGCACTATCATGCCACATCACTCCAGTCCTACAGCGATTGCACTGGCTCCCCATCGAATACCGGATTGCCTTCAAAGTGCTGGTGTTAACCTTTAAGGCCTTGCATGGCCTGGGGCTAGTGTACCTGAAGGACCGCCTATCCCTCCACATTCCCCAGAGACCACTACGGTCAATGGATCAAAACCTATTGGAGGTTCCATCACTTAAGATTTGTCGCCTGTCCTCGACGCGGCAGCGTACTTTCTCTGTAGTAGCGCCTACCCTTTGGAACGCCCTCCCAGAGGAGGCTCAAGCAATAACTGATCTACAGGCCTTCCGGAGGGCCTGCAAGACCAATCTCTTCAGACAGGCGTTTAACCTTTAAGGCTGTTAAATTCCACTCTTGCCTCAATCTGTTTTATTATGTTTTTAACTTTGTTGTGATTATGTTGTTCTCTGGTGTGAACCACCCTGAGCCTCTTTGGGAAGGGTGGTATACAAATTGACATAATAAATAAATAAATAAATAAAAATAAATAAAAAAATAAAAATACGAGTAATGAAATACTTTGACATTTAGACCATGGTCAGTTAAGTCAATATTTTAACTGTTCCTCTAAATTTGTTTCTGATATTTGGAACCACAGTGACCAATGCTTAATCTATTGAAGTACATTGCTATTGAAAGTTACAGGACTATGTTTGGTTATTATGGGAGGAAGTAAACATTGAAATCAGTGATATACCTCCAAATTGGGAAACCAGACTCCTTTGAAGTAAGACCTTGCTTCTCTCAATCAAACAGCCTAATGCCCCCTCTGTAAGTCATTAACAGCAGTCAACCTTTAATGGCCTGGTTCCTTCCTCCTTTTTGAAAGAGCAGAAGGCAGTGACCTCTGAGCTTGGTTTTTTTTTGGTAACAGAACCTAGACATATATTGACTCTTGCTAGAAAGGTACTGAATCTTTCACACCAGAGAATATTTTTGTTTTAAACCATAGCAGTTCAAATGGCACTAAAATATAAATGGTATCTTGATGTAAAATCCAGAGTGAATGAATTTGAAAATGGCCTGAGTGGAAAACTTGTTTTTCTAAGACTGTATTTCTATTCTTGACATTTGGAATTTAGATTTCCAGGTTGACCATTCCTTATCTGGAATTCAAAAATTGAAAATACTCCAAAATCTCAAATAGTCCACATGGGTGGCAGTGATAGTGACACCTTTGCTTGCTGATGGTTCAGTGTAAACAAACTTTGTTATATGCACAAAATTATTAAAAATATTGTATAAAATGACTCTCAGGCTATGTTTATAAGGTGTACATAAGACATAATTGAATTTCATGTTTAGACATGGGTCTCATCTCCAAAATTTCTCATTGATTATGTACGACTACAGGTATTCCAAAATTCTAAAAATCCAAAATACATCTGGCCTCATTTCAGATGTTTATATTTTTATAGTATAATTCCCATATTGAAATTGCCTTGATGAACTTGGATTTGGAAGACATCTCATTTGCTGTCCTGAGTAAAGGCAAAACATTCAGCTGTCCCTCCAAACCTAGAAATATTAATGCAGTAAAATATTAGAATATTTTTTCTTAGTGGTGAAATATCCATTATTCCTCATCAGTGGCTATACAAGTTAGGGCTGATTGAAATTGTAGTCCAGAAATATTGCAAAGTTAATGGTAGCTGTTGGGATAAAATCCTCAACTCTCTTACTATGATTGTTAGTAACAAGTGGTGACTGTGTAGCCTGTTTATTTTAATTGTGGAGGGCGACTCATAAGAAATAAAGTTAGTTAGTTAGTTACTCCGTCCTGTCTCTTATTAATTATAGCCTCTTAAATACTGAAAGAGTCAGTTCAAACTGTTAGAAACTGCTCTCATCACTCCAATCAAGAACTGGGTTGCCCAGAATTTGCTTGTCAGGAACCGTCAAAAGTAAGATGACATTGGTTCTGATATTTTTAAGTATTGGAAATAGCTAGGGGTGAGTGTTTGTTTCCTGTTTATGGCTGAGGAATGGGCACAGTGGCACCAAGTCACAATATTTAGCTTCTTCTTCTGATTCTGCCTCATGTCCTAGCAGCAGTCAATTTTTTGTCCTTTCTCTTATCCTGTTAGCAAAGAGGTGCAGATATCAGGAGGTACCACAATTAAGAGAAGCCACAATTAAGGATCAAAACCAGTAGTTAAAGTTACAAAAAGCTTTATTTAAGAGAACTACATAGCTGATAGGGAACAGACTAGGATCCTTCCTTTAACTAGGCTAAGCTCATTCTGTGTGAATAAAGGAAAATGAAAATTCCAGGAAGGGTTTTAGAAACTTGAGAAGAGGTGGGATCCTAAGTGTATCAGTCTAAACATCAAAGATGGGAGCAAGGCAGATGGAGAGAGAGGATCAGTCAAGGGATGAGCCTCCCTACAAACTTTCTAAACCTTATCTACTGATCTGTCCATTTCCTATCATGAGGTCTATTATTTTTTTTACATAGGGCATTGTTGAAGTCAAACAATCCTCTTCTTCAGTGATGCTCATATAAATCCATAAGTTCCATCATCTTCAATTTTTCATAATGGTCTCTGGGCAATGGCTTCATAAGAATATCAGCAATCTTTTTTTTCTTTTCTTTTGGGCAATATTCCAATTTAACAAATCCTTGTTGGTATGCATCCTTTATGACGTGGTACTTTGTGTCAACATTTCCAACTATTGCATTCTATGTGGGGATTGAGGGAGCTGTAGGGCCTGAATTATTGATGGCACTAATGCAAGTGGCACTATCGCAAATGTCTTGTCTGGTTATATGAGAAAAATGTTCCTGCTTGTTTTCTTGGATGTGAATTCTTTTTTTCTTCTTCTTTTAATTTCTCAGACTCTCGGACCCCAGCAAACTCCCAAGGGGAAAAAAAGGAATGTTCTCCCAAAGGAAAAAAAAAAGAGAAATGTTCTCTGGGAAACTTTGTTTGCTTCTAGAAATTAGCCAGGGTGCTACTGTTACTTATTTCTTCCCTGCTGAAATGCTTTCCCTTTTAAAACATTCTTAAGGAGGATCAAGCTCACTTCATATTACGCACATTTTCTGTTGTTTCCCTTCAAGATATTTCCAACTAATGGCAACCCTAAAGGGAACTTATCATGGGGTTTTGTGGCAAGATTTGCTCAGAGTAGGGTTGCCTTTGTTTTCCTCAAAGGCTGAGAACAAGTGACTTGTCAGAAGTTCTCCAATGTGTTTTCTTTTCATGGCAGAGCAAGGATTTAAACTCTGGTTTTCAGAGTCGCAATCTAATACTCAAACCACTACATTTTGATGGCTGTCATTGAACTCATATTTGTGTTGAACTCTTTCGTGGGTTATCTCGTTTCACTGCTCATTTTTTATACCTCCATCCCAGTTGTTCTTGGTGTTTTCCCTTATCAAGGCCTACTCCATGGATCTCTTTTCCACACCCTCTGAGCTTCCACATTGTTTTCTATTAGCCAAATTCTCTGTGTAGATTGCTTGACTGAGCCGATCTTGCCTCCATGAGCAATCTTAGGACTGTATGAGTAGAGTAGAAAACCGCATTCACAGACACATTCTCTCTTTTTCCCCCTCTCTCTTTCTCTGTGGTAAAGGACATGGCTGTCTTTCGACAAGTCATTTGTAAGGAGACAGGTGGCATGCTTCCATTTAGAGATTCTGCCAAATCCAGCAAGACAGCATCAGGGCCAAAATTGTTGAGCTTCAAGAGGAGAGAAATCTGTCTAGATTTATCATTATAATATATGTGACTGATCTCATTACAAGGTTATGTCTAGAAGAAGATTTCTCTTTTCTGGATACTCAAGAATCCCCCCTTGAATGACAGCTTGTTGTGTTTGGCAGAACCTTTAAAGAGATTCAGGAAGTGTTTTTTCTGCATTGGAAATTGGTCTGGCTGCTCTGTTGTGCTGATCTTTCAGGCACAACTTTTCATGTATTCTTGCATGAATGTTACGTTGTAGGGGTAGGAAACCTTTGGCCTTTCAGATGTTTTGAGTGGCAACTCCTATTGGCCTTAGCCAGAATAGCCAATGGTAAGCTGATGCAGGAATTGTAATCCAAAACCTTTGAAGGGGCCAAAGGGTCCCCTTCCTATGTTGATGTTTGTAGTTGTTTGACAACACATTGGACTTTTAACACAAACATTTCATACTTAAATTAGTAGAAAAATAATGCAGATGTTCTTTTAAAATATTTTTTTCATATAATTTTTATTGTAAATATATGAGAAATGGGGAAGGGTACAAGAGTGTTCTTTTAAAAAAATATATTGATTGTTGACACACTAATGAAAAATGTGGACAAAGTGACTCTGGAATCAGTGTGGGGTGTTTTGGTGATTGGAAGAAAACGTTGATATATGTCACTGATTCTCAAAGTGGGCGGTACCACCCCCTGGTGGGCAGTGAGGCGATCCAAGGGGGGTGGCTCAGGGGGATTTGGGGGGCAGTGAACCCCTTTAAGGGGGTGGTGAACGATTGGCTATTTAGGAGGGGTCGCGCAGCCCTCTCCTTTAGCCCCGCCCCCTTCGCTTTGACCTGCATATTAGATACTTGGATTAAAATCCGTAAGAGTAGCAAAATTATTTATGAAGTAGCAATGAAAATATGATTGGGGGTCACCACAACATGAAGAACCTTATTTAGGGGTCACGGCATTAGAAAGGTTGAGAACCACTGCATTAATACAACAACAACAACAACAATTTTATTGATTAGCCAGAAGCCATATCAAATACACACAGAACACAGACACATTGCAATGATTCTAAAAACAATCTGAGGAGAATTCTAGACCATTAAATCAATTAAACCCCTGTTTTGCCCAGCAGGAGGGATTCTAAGGGAGGTGGTAACAATTCACAGGTCCTCATCTCCAACACAATTTATTCCAATTGCATCTATGTAATCAGATCTTAGTTTCATGGCTTTACAGAGAAAACGAGCAGTAGCATCTGTTATCAGCTTGTTGGAGCCGGCCAGCAGAAGTGAGACTTTTGCTAGAGGGTCCCAATGATTTTTCCCCACGAGAAATATCTCTAGCAGTTGTTTTCTCTCTATTTGATAGATTTTGCAATAAAGCAGAAGATGAGTTATTAATACACATATCTTTCTGTTTAATTGCTATTAAATTAAAAAAAATTCTAGGAGGGTGGTGAGTAAATTTTTTTCTGGAAAGGGGGCAGTAGGCCAAAAAAGTTTGGGAATCACTGATATATGTTGTAGATTTTTTTTGGGCTATATGGCCATGTTGTAGAGCAGGGGTGGGCAACCTATGGCCTGCGGGCCGCATCCGGCCCAGCACCTGATTCTGTCCGGCCCGGGACAGAGTGTCAGGGGCGGAGCCAAGAGGAAGGGGTGCCGCTGCTGCCATCTCATCGCGACGCAGCGGCTTTGGAATGCCCCAGGCTCTCCGTCTTTTTCTCATGCCTCCAGCATGAGAATTGAGACCTCACAACCTCTGAGGATGCTTGCCATAGATGCAGGCAAAACATCTAGAGAGAATGCCTCTAGAACAGGGGTGGGCAATTACCGGCCCTCCAGGTGTTTTGCACTTCAACTCCCAGAAATCCTAACAGCTGGGAATCTGGCTAGATTTTTGGGAGTTGAAGTGCAAAACACCTGGAGGGCCGGTAATTGCCCACCCCTGCTATATAATATGGCCATATAGCCCAAAAAAATCTACAACATTGCAATGATTCCGGCCATGAAAGCTTTTGACAATACAAAGTTGACATACTTTTCTGGGTCTGTAATTCTAGAGTGGTTTGGACTGTCAACTACTTTTTATATCAGCAGCCATCATATAGCTTTCTCAAGACTTGGACTTTTAAATTAAGCAAAATGTTTCTGAGACAGTGCTACAAACACCTTTGGAATCTGGAGTAGTGGTGGATTTCCACACTGACCTCTCCACAAGTGTCATGTCTTCAGGAGATGTGACTACAGCAATGACACAATTGAGAATTGAGAATTTGGCTTCACTTGTCCTTTTGATTTTCCAATACAGAAATATTGCCACAGTGTTGGGGAGCAGGGAGGCTCAGAAGAGAAGTGAAACTCTCTCAGGCAGCACTTTCAACCTGATGCATAACTTAAGAACTCAGCCATCTGCTGAGTGTTCACTTATGGGATCAGTTCATCTTCTTCACCTTTTCCATGCAGAAACATACTCGTTGGTGCTTTGAAATCAGATGTCATGCAACTATGGAAAATACTGATTGGGAGTTTCCCTTTCTGTATGAGACAGGCAGGAGTAAAACTAGGTGAACCTCATTTAAGAATTCTGCCATCTTCTGGAAGCACAGATTGAGTAAAAGTCAGTCTTGTAGTCTATTTATTGCACCTACAGTGTGAACAAGTAGCATCCTTGCTATTATTTCTTATGGGAGAGGAATGTGTGTTTTCCTCGTAGCATGCCAATTAGGGCGCTTCTAGACAGCTCCTAAATGCAGGTTTTAAAACTAGAACAAGGACTGACTGACTGACTGACTTTATTATTTCTGAGTCGCCCTCCACGTTAGTGCTCTGGGCGACTTACACACAACAAATTCCACAATTAAAATAGAGTATTTAAAACTAGATTAAAATATTCAGTGGTTAAATGCAGGGGCCAGGCTCTGTATTTGAGTTCCTGGTTCTGCATTAACCATGGGCTTTCCTAAATAGCCAGGTCTTCAGAGCGGTCGGAAACTGGGGCAGGTCGAGGGAGGCTCTCTGGTCCAGTGGCATCGAGTTCCAAAGAACGGGGGCCACAACGGAGAACGATCTCCATCTCGTGGTCTCCAGGTGGGCCTCTTTCAAGCCTGGTACGTGAAGAAGGTTCTTGTTTGCTGGCCGCGGGGTCCTTGAGTAAGCAGGCATCAACAAGCGGTCTTTTAGGTATGTTGGGCCCCGCCCCTGTAGGGCTTTGAAAGCCAAGGTCAAGGTCTTGTGTAAGGCTCTATACTCAACGGGCAGCCAATGCAGGCGCTGCAGAGATGGTGTAATGTGGCATCTCATCGATGTTCCTGTGAGAAGCCTGGCGGCCGCGTTCTACACAATCTGGAGCCTGCGGGTTAGTGACCGGGGTAGACCTACATACAAAGTGTTACAGTAATCCAGCCTTGATGTAACTGTGGCATGGATTACTGTAGCTAGCGCTTCCGTCGGAAGATAGGGCGCCAATTGTCTCGCTTGGCGCAGGTGGAAGAAGGCCCTTTTGCTCGTGGAGGCAACCTGGGCCTCCATCGACAATTTGGAGTCCAGGATAACACCACAAAGAATCCCATGACCTAACAGAAGGTCCACACACAGACTTGTCAGTCCCAGGAAATGCCCCCCTGCCATCCTCACATCTTCCTTTGAAGCGGATCAAGGTGGAGGGTAGATGGGGGACATCTGGCTGAATTTTTATTTAAATATCTCTGAGATGTGCTTGACCTCATATGTGCACATGTGGAGATCCCAATGTAAACACAACCAGATTTCTTATATCTCTCTTCACCCAACTGTTAATTCAAGCTCTGTTTAATATTATAAACATCTAAATAAAGAAATGGTTGCAGAGAGTTCTAATCGCTTTCCAATTCTGCTTCCCTTTAGCCGCCTGTATGTCCATAGCTCCATTTCTTGGCAGCTCGATCAGGTGTTTCAACATGCACATGTACTGGAGCAGTCCACACAGGTGGAAGGAAAGGGAAGAAAATCATGGATTTTCCATGACTGTAGGAAAATGCACATTTTTCAGCGGAATTGGTTTTAAGCACACCTTTTTAACGTGCTTTTCAGCTGTTAACCCGATTCCGTCCACACTTTTGCTAAACGTTATTGAGCGACCCTCCCTTTTATGCCAGTTAGGCATGTGTGGAAAAGCCTTTAGCCTCCTGTTTGTAATTTGTCAGATTACACGTTACAATGATTACAATATCATTAAAACATACAAGAAGTCAACATTAAAATAAAACAAAACTATTAACCATGCTAAATTTAAAATTGATATAGTTGAGGGCTTTACATATAGTAGAATTGGATAGTAGTCTGAGCGTGTGCCTCTACTTAACAAGGTGGACCATAACATTTCCAACCGATCCACAGCAACCCAGATCCATTATCATTAAATAAATGTGGTTGGTAGATAGAAAGCTACAGCAAGGAAAAATATTTTAGCCAAGCCCTGTGCTTTGGTTTTCTGTTCACAGGGAATTTTTTTTATTGAGGAGATGTTTTTCAAAACATGTTTATTTATTGAAGCTCAGTCTATTCTAGTGCCCCATCCTGATGCATGTATAACTCTCCCGATTTTCTTCAAGTGCAGCTCCTGTTATCTCTCACCACTGGTAATGCTGGCTAGGGCCTATGTCCAGCATGGTCTGGATGGCTACACATTTCCCATCTCTGTCCTTGAGAAGTATTGGTACTGAGAGATATTATTTTTTTAAAAAAAATACAACATGCATAAGACTTAACTTCTGGTTACTTCATCAGCATAATTGTGGTTGTTCCAGAGTCCTCCTTTTTCAAATTAGATACGCTACTGTGTAATTTATGGCATGTCTGTTATGTACTCAACAGGCTTGATTTCCTGTTTTATGTGTTTGCAGTGCATTTGGTCAGGCATTTACATATTATGAGAGCTTTTAAAGGATTTTTCTATAACAGATTCAAAGGGGGTATTAAGAAAGATTATGGCACTCCTATGGAAAAGATGTGCAGGCTAAATGCTTCATGCAGTCAGTTTTATTTTGCTTGAATTTTATTTTTTGAGGAGTCTTTTCTACGTAAGCTTCCTAATATGAGTTCACAAAATGCTGCCAGAAACGGAGAGGTGGCTTTTTGAACACACACACAAGACTTGACATTTTTGTGTGTAGACTCATTTTGCCAATAGCAGCAGACTTGCTTCTATAGACATTATGGAGGAAATAAGATAATGCTCACCACTGCAAGGCCTGCAGCCTTATTCATCTCTGCCTATAATTAGTGGTTGCTCCTAAAATATAGCTCATTAACGGTCCATCTGCAGCATTTAGGATTCTATAGACCGATTCTTGGTATTGTCTTGTTTTCCCCCTGGGGAGGCTGTTCTATAAAGATATACAGATACATATGCACAATAAATGCAGCTGCTTATGATTTATTTGATCTTGCAACATCAGAGACTACTGTTTTGTTTCTACTGTATCTACTCTAGCTGGTTGCAGATATCCTGGTATTAAAAGATTAGGCTGAGATTGAAGGGGCAAGGAAAAGAAAGTCATTTATGTTCAAAGCACCAGTTTGACATTATCTATCTATTTATTTATTTATTTATGCTTCAAACTTATATACCGCCACTCCCCGAAGGCTCGGAGCGGTTTACAGAGTTTGATACATAGCAAGAACAGCAAATATATAAACAAAGAACAACACAAAAGTATAAAGACAATTACATAGACAAAGGGGGGGGGGGGAGTAAAGAGGATATACAGCATTTCAAGGAATCAGCAGGAAGGAAGGTCGATGGTAAATGACAGTAAATGACCAACAGGATCTGGTGTAAATGACCACTGTCCACGATAGCGAATTTTTCCTGGAAGGAGGTCCTCCTTTTTAGGGGACTCAGCCATTCCCCTAGAGTCACAGAGAGTCTTGTCCTTTAGGGAGAGAGCTGACTCGTCCTTTTTTGACAAGTTCTCAATATCAATGGAGGCCGCTAATGACAAGCTTGGGAAGCTAGAGAGGCTGGAGCTCTTCCAGCCTCTAAATTATCCTTTTCCTTAGTCCGTTAAACATTTTTAAAGAACTAATGTTAAAGGACTAACGTTAGCATCAGTCCTTAAAACATTTTTTGTCTGTTTAGATCACTTATGAAATGAAGTTCAGAAAGATTGTTGTGCTTTTCATCTATGGTCAAGAAACACTGTGACTTTAAAGTTACAGTGTTCCCTCACTTATTGCTGGGGTTAGGTTCCAGGACCTCCCGCAATAAGTGAAAAACCACGATGTATATGGATACTCTATTTATTTTAATATTTATACATTATTTTAGTAGTTATACACTATTGTAAGTCTTTATAAACTTAAAATAAAATGAGGGAAAGGAAGGAAAGGCCCTTCAAGGCTGGAGGGAGGGAGGACTGAGGAGGGAAAAGGCCTTGGGGAGCAGTGGCGGCAAAACCCCACAAAACAGCAAAAATACCATGATACATATTTTAAATTAATATTTTTTGAAAACCGTGAAACAATAAGCAAATTGAAAAGTAGTGAGGGAACACTGTACAGGCTTAGTGCTGGCCTGCAGACCTGGATTAGGCAAAATCAAAGAAAAGGTTCAACGTTCGCTATTTATTTTATTTATTTATTTATTTATTAATCACGCTTCTATGCCGCCACTCCCGGAGAGGCTCGGGGCGGCTCACAAAAGCCGTACAGGCACAATAAAAACAACAACAGTGGTATTGAGTAGGATCATGTTTATTTGAGATTTTCCAGAGGTTATGGTTAACCCTTGACATTTAGAAACTGACCTTCTCTTTGTTATAGGAGTCGAAAAAGACGGGTATGAAGGATATATTTCAATGGTTTAATCTTCATATAATAAAGTAAACATTCATCCAAAGGTCAAGTTGAAAGTGGAATGAGTGTCTAAATAAGTAACTATAGGTGCACACTCTGGCCATAACAAGTCCCAAAGAAAATCATAAGTCAATGGCACGCTAATAATACATTCTTCGTGGGACGGTCAGAGAGGGAAATGGGTCAACGGTCTGAGAAAGGCCCGCCGTTTCGCCTGTACTTAGGCTTCTTCTGGACCTGGGTGAGAGTAAACAAATAGTGTGACCATTCCACTGGTCCGGGTATCCTAGGATATACAATAGTACATGCTATGAGTCACTAATACATTTTTAAAGAGATAACACAAAACAATGATAGAGAACCAGCCAAGAAAACACCCAACAGTACATTAAATACAATATAGTACATACCAATATTATGCGTACAAATACATAGTCATCATTCTGGAATGGGTGGACGCAGCCACCGGTGCAAACAGACGCCCGGACAAAGGGCTGAGGAGGAGGGCCAGTTTAAATGCGGTGTGAAAGGTAATTGAGTAGCATTAACCAAACAAAAGATTACATCAGAACCTCATTGAGATTTAATTGGTCGTTAAGACCTAAAGGCAACTCAGAACAAAGGAAATTTATCCAGGCACAGTCTCGTCTGCGGAGTAAAGTTTCACATCTTGATGTGGTAAAGGGATAATGCGCTCCAAAACCACCACCTTGAAATCATCAAAGTGGTGTGTATTCTTAAAGTGGCTGTAAAGGGCTGACGATTCATTTCGCGTTCTAAATCTAGAACGATGTTCTTGTACCCTCACTTTCAATTCACGTCCAGATTCACCTATATAGTACCTAGAACACGCACAAATTAAACAGTACACGACATTTTTTGAGTGACAGGAGGCCCCTGAGCGTAAGGTGTAGGTGTGTTTGTTACGCAAATCAGTAATCGTAGTTTGTGTCGATATGTGCTTACAAATAGAGCAGTGTGTACAAGGTACAGTATGTTGTTTAGAAAAGAGTCTAGGGGTCTCATGGCGTGGACGTGTATGGACTAGGAGTTGGCGAAAGTTAGCAGTTCTTTTGAAGGCAATCATGGGAGTTTTTTCGAGGCCCGGGACGGAATCCACAATGGGCCAATGTGTAGTAACAATACGGCGAATCTGTGTGGCGTGAGGAGTGTGGGTGAGAGGCCATACTATGCGGTCGGGCGGGGTTTTGGGGCGAGAGGAAAATAGTGAGGATCTGGGAGTGTTGTACACTTTCCAAAAAGCAGAATCGAGAACGGCCCGGGGGTAGCCCCTAGTCAGCAGTTGGGCAGCCAGGTCGGATGCGGAGGCTTCGAAATCTCGGTCAGTGGATGAGTTCCGTTTGAATGGCATGTCTAAGGACCTTATTCCAAAAGACACCCCCATTTTAAACAGTTTCAATCCATTTAGGGAATGTAACATGACAGATCCCATCCCACAATGCAGTTTTAACTCCAGCCTTGGATTCATGAAGCCCCGCACGCCGCATGATGTGTTCTGCATACACGTTGAATAGGTCAGGTGAGAGTATAAAGCCTTGCTGAACTCCTTTCCCAATCTTGAACCAGTCTGTTGTTCTGTGGTCTGTACTTACTGTTGATACTTGGTCGTTACACAGATTTCTTAGGAGACAAACAAGATGACTTGATATCCCCATATCACCAAGAAGTCGCCACTGGTATAATAAAGAAAAGAAAAGTCTTGCAAGAGAGGATCATTGCAAAGGGGTTTAAAATTACACTGGTATGGTGAAGGGAAGCAATGCCTTGCAAGAGGGGATTGTGGCACAGGGGTTTAAAATTTCCCTGCTTCCCCCTCCCCCAAATGAGATGAGGTCCATAGTAATATTGGCTTTCAATACTGAAGTTTTCCCTAATTAATAATAATAATAATCCTCCATGTGATGATTCAAATGCCACGTTAACTGTCAAGACTGAATCCAATGAAATCCTGGGGTTTGTAGTTTGATGAAGTATTTAAAATGTTCTTTTGGCGGAGTTTGGTTTTTCATCAAACTACACGGGATTCAGTCATGGTGGTGAAATTGATATCCATCTGCTACAGTGGCTCTGAAATCATTCATTTGAAATCTAAGATCAGAAAGTTTAAATATAGAATAGGATTTAATGAGTTAGGCCTAGGAATTTTAGTCTCTTGCTCTAATCTCATGGACTTGATGATAAGCAAAAATGAACTATTTCAGTGACTAATTTATTATACAAGTAATTTGTGCCATTTTTAACATGAAGTCAGTTGGATTTGCCTCTATGTAATGCACTTGATTACTGCAGTGTGGAATGCTTTTTATCCTAATTCAGTTCTGTTGATTGCCCCATTCAATAGCGGCTTTGCCATTGCATATTGAAATAAAATGTGTTTCTTATTGGCTACATGTCTGAGTAGTCCATTAAGGACAGGGCAACAATAGTAACATCTTGATACTTCTGCTAGCTGTTCAGATTTGACTGTTGCACTTTACCACTGTAAAGCCAAATCAGAGAAAGAGTGGGTAGAATTGCACTCATCAGAATAGTTTTGCCACACTATTCTAAACGGGTGAGCATTTTCATCTTATTTTGCACCAAAATGAATTAACTTTTTTTGTGCAAATTAATGACATAAAAATTAAAAGTAGTAATGGGTGTTGATTTACAAAGATGGCAGAAACACACCTGCATGTGTGTTGAATAGTATAGCCATTGTGGTGCTGCTAACTAGTTCTGTCTAGTGTGTAGAGGAGAAAGTCATACAAAATCAAACTGTTGCCATTTAAACTATGAGAGATCTCAGCCTAACTATGCCTATCTTTGTGAAAGGTGGAATGTACATAAAAGCTAACTATTTATACTCGTTTGATGATGTCTTTGTTTCATACAATACAACATCTGTAAAAAGGCTCCTTTCTGGTCTTTCAAAGTATGCAAGGCATATTAGTTTTGGCTCTGAAGAAATGAAATTTCTTTTGCTTGGCAGCAAGACACAGTTGCCTTTTAAACCTTCGCCTACATCACATTAATGAATGAATTGGGAAATATGCGTGTGAGAAAGTTTATGGAATAAGAGCTATGGATTTCTTAATCTAATTAATCCTCTCATCCTATTTGCTCCATCTCAGTTAATGAAACATGACTCTGGTATACATAACCTATACCTCATAGAAACTAGCACAGTGACTATATTAGTTAGCACAGTGACTATATTAGTATTCTGTTCACAATATACAGTTCAATGGAGCAGCACTGCAGAGTCATTGTCACATTGACTCATGGCATCACACCGTATCCACACATCCTAAAATATTCTGGATTCAGTGCATCTTGACGTGTGTTTGTGTTATTTCTTTTTCTGATCCAGGCAGCAAAATGTACCAAATTCTTAGGGCAACTCACCACAGGTCTCAGGAAATCTCCTACTGGTGTTTCCCTAGGACTGAATCTATATGACAGTTGTATCCCAATTCTACTACTTCGTAACCTTGTCCCAGGTTCAACACAATACTACCACACATCATCATCATCATCATCATTATTTGATTAGTCTCCCTCCACCAAGGTGCTCTGGGCGACTTAAATAGTATAAAATAAGCAATGCAACAATAAAATCAAAAACTTATACAGAAACAAAGACATCAGCTTAGTTACAGATTAAATGCTCTGCTGAAAAGCCATGTCTTGAGAGCTTGCACAAAAGATTGTAGGTAACGCATAGCTCTCATATAGCTCTCACATACCAGTTCAAATCCCATTACATAGCCATGTTGCTGCAAGGGGTTGTTTCTACACCTTGCACATTTTCACTGTATCAGTTTATGTCTGGCAACATGACTGTAATAAACAAACCAACCTTATTTATACCCGCCACGATCTCCCAGAGGGACTTGGGGTGGCTCACAAAGCACTCAAAGGGGAAAACATGCAAAATACAAAAAGTGCAAAGACAATAACACAAAGGCTTTCATGGCTAGAATCCCTGGGTTGTTGTAGGTTTTTCGGGCTATATAGCCATGTTCTATAAGCATTCTCTCTTGATGTTTCGCCTGCATCTAGGCAGGCATCCTCAGAGGTTGTGAGGTCCATACAACTTCTGAGAATGCCTGCCATAGATGCAGGCAAAATGTCAGGAGAGAATGCTCTAGAATATGGCCATATAGCCCAAAAAGCCTTCAGCAACACAATAACACAAAATTAATAACAACTAACATAAACATCACAAAACTCTCCCTGGTTAAGATCACTAAAATGCAACAATAGCTTCAGGAATAAAACAACTTCAATCAATATCGGTCTCATAAAGTGCACAGTGAAATAGACTCTATGTCCTCAAATATGTTCATTAAGGGATTCTGAACATAGTCAAAGGCTTGTTGAAATAGCCATGTCTTCAATTGAATAAGGAAAGCTTGGAGAGTGGGGGATAGCCTAATCTCCCTCTGGAGAGCATTCCAAAGTTGGGGGACCACCACCAAGAAGGCCCCCTCTCTCGTCCCACCAACTGCACTTGAGATGGAGGTAAGACCAAAAGGAGGGTCTCCCTGGTACATCTTAGTGCACATGCCTGTTCCTATCCTGTTCAGTTGATCAAATAGTCTACATTTTCCCTTTGTTCTGATTGTGCTATACTTCTATAAAGTGAAGCCCTTAAAAAGAGGCATGTGAAATGCTGACCTGCAAATATATGCATAAAATACCCCCCTCCCCCATTTTTTGGCTTTTGGGAAACCAATGCAAGCAAGGGAGGTATTCTTTTGAGATGGGAATGATTAGGCTACCTAGGTGATCACACCCACCAACTTGGGCCCATTCTTGCGTGCCCCAATTCTACTGTGGTCCCAGTTTTAAGGTAAAAACAGTGTGTGTTAAAAATTCAGTTCTCCAAAACCAATGAAATAGATTGGGATTTTTTTTTTAAAAAATGCCTTAAAGTCTTAAGGCATTAAAATGAAGTGTTTTCTCATAAGAAGGAGAGAAACCTCATGTGTTCCAACAGGACTGTGATCAAGATAAAGATGTATTATTAGCCTGTGTAGATTCAGCTTAGACATGGCGAGGGAAAGACCAGATTGTGACACAACTTTCCATACTTCCATTAAATAATTAATTTGCTTTGGCTGGGTAACAAGTTGTTCAGGCTGACTTTACAAGGTGACAGAGCCCAACATTTTACTTAGCTGACATAAGGCATGAATCACAATAAGGCAGATATTCTCAATTTTAAAACAGCTACAACTACAAAAAGAGTTATAGAGGCTTAGCTAGAAAAAAGAAAGGTCTGCTTTAATTATTTCACTGTATCAACTTATATCTTTTCCCATGATTATTTTTAGCCATGGGGGAAAGACACAAGCAACCACATACAGGGCCAGCCTGAGACGTTTGGTTGCCCGAGACATCCCTAACTCTGCCTATGGCAAGATCTTCTGCCTTCAGGGCCTGGAAAATGGGCTTTCAAAAGGATGGACATGCAAGCTATGGGCCCTGAAGGTAGAGAAAAGTCATCCCATTTACAAGGAGACCTGGAATATCTTTAATAATGAGTGCTAGACTCAAAATAGTGAACCAAACCAAGATTTATTGAATAACAACCAGTAAAAATGCTGGTGGCCCAAAACGCTTGTAGTCGGTTGCTTAGAAAAATCCTTGAAAAAGGGGGCGATCACTTTTTGTTTGCAGAGTAATGGTATTTTCTTTGATCCCAGGTTTCCTGTTGCCTTGAATGGTACCTTGGCTCGCAAGGTCCGCTGGTTCCTCAAAATCTACAGGCTTTGTGCGAAGGCTGACCTTCCTTTGTCCCTGTAAATTTTGGCTGAAAGTGTAGGTTGGCTAGGTGCAGTGAACTAAGATGCTTTGTCACAGCAGCTGTGTCCATGTGCTCTTCTGGAATGAGGCCAGAGAGGAAGTCCTGCCTCTCAGGTAAACTCCGGAAGAGGTGGAGTTAAGGGTGGTGATGTAAGGTTTGGAGCCAAAACACGGCTCCTCCCATCAAGTCCACATGGCTGGACAATAGAACAAAGGCCTTGCAGATGAAGGCAACCAAATACAAAATACAGATACAAAAAAACAAGCCCCATGGGGTGCAATACAAGATGTTCCATATCTCACTGAGCAGGGGCGTAGCCAGGATTTTGATTTGGGGGGTGAGTTTGGTTTGGGGGGGCTGAGACTGGGTGGAAGAGGGTCTACCATAGCAAACCTTTTGTATTATTATCCCAATAACCCCATGAATGTGGGATATAATGAGCATGGTGATCAGATCATGATATGAATAAACACAACAGTCTAAATAATGTACCAGTAAGGCCTTCTCACGGACCACCCTGAGAATTGGGGGGGGGGGGCTGAAGCCCCTTAAGCCCCCCACTGGCTACATGCCTGTCACTGAGGCCTTCTAAATTATTTTAATTAATTAATTAAATACCAAAATAATATGGTTTAACTATCTGTTACAACAACAGCAGCAACAAAGTCTCATCTCTTCCTTGACACAATAACTTTTGGACATCTTGAAAGCTTGTGGTATGTGATGCTATTCAAATAGAGCTATAATACTTTAATAGCATAATCTGTTATGAAAGGAGGCCAGCAAACATGTCTAAAGACAAAGAAAATAAAAGTGAGTCCAAGTTGACATTCCCTGCAGGACTTACTTAAGGGAGCCTCTGTTAGACTCCTGCAGATTTAATGGCATCTTACCATAAGAACCTGGTTTGAGAAGGGGATATGTTTTTCCTTTTTTGGAAGAAAATGAATGAACTGACATTTGTGCTGATGATAATCTTGCAACATCTCACAGACCATGCAAACAGAAATTCAGAAGACATTCCAACTTTGAGCTAAAATCACTTTTAATGAGAAAACTGTTATTTGACTTGGAGACTTGATTGTAGACAAAGGTGGTGGTGACATTTGATCATTTCTCCCAATAAATGATCTCTGAATTTCTCGTCATTCAGAATCTTGCACTTGGGAGGATTGCTCTTCAAGTTTCAGAATAATCTTTTGCTTATTTTCTTCCCCCTAAACCCACATTTCTAGAACTTCCTGACAGGTCCGGATATTCCTCACATCCGTTCAATTTAACAGCAACTTAGCTTGTGTCATGTCCTTTCCAATTACAGAACAAAAAGAAGTTACATGCAGGGAAATGAATACAGTTGAACTCATGTTGGCCTTCCCTTTCCCCTCTGCAACCATACAAATATTTCTAGTGTGACTTTAGTTTGGGGCCTAAAAGATGTAAGGTTTTTGCAAGCAGTAGATTCCCAGTAAGCAGCAAGAAGTTCAGTCTTCAGAGTCGTGTTCATCTCATTAATTTGGAGTGAACCACTTTAAAACCGGAATTCTGTAAAAGGCATTAGATGAATTTGTTGCTTTTTGAATATAGATTTTTTCTCTCTCTCAAAATCTTGAGTAACTTAAATCCAGCTGCAAATTCCAATTGCACCTCATTTCTTTCAAGAGTATCAATTCCTCAGTTTAAGAAAAGGCCCCCGATCCTTATGTTCCCATATGTTTCACTTGTATTGCATGATGGGGGTTGTAGTATTAAGAATTAAAATTTAAACATATATCAGTATTAATAGAAATATCACAGGGATTAGAGACAAATGATGTATAGAAAATTTGATCTGCATTTTGCCCATTTTAGCCAGTATACATTTTCTTACCTTTTCCTACACTTGCCTTTCAGGCTCTGTCTAAAAAACATTTGGAAGAGACTTTGGTCATTTTTATCACCAGAATTATATATATAGGTTGAAAACTTTTGCAGTAGACTTTAAAACATTCTGAGCTTTATTTTTAAAAATGTTCATTTGGAGCCCATAAAAGGTAAAAGAGGAGAAAGTTGTTGGGATATAAGGAAAAGACAGCAGTTACTCCAGCCAATCCTTGGCTCATTTTGTGCATTAATATACTTAGCTCTGGGCTGATGGTCAGCATTCTTTCTACATATTTTTCGGAACAGCTATAGGTAGTCAGATGGTTGTTTGACAGGACTTGGCAGAGGGTTCATTCCACTGATGAGCTAGAGCCAAGTTAGTAGAAGGATAACATATCAGAACGGTAGCCTGCCTAGCTCTGTAGCATCTAAACCAGAGTTTCTTAAACTTTGTTCCTCCAGATGTTTTGGACTTCAGCCCCCACCATTTCCAATAGCTGGTAAACTAGTTGGGATTTCTGGAAGCTGAAGTCTAAAACATCTGGAGGAGCACAGTTTGAGAAACACTTAATTAAACTAATCGTATCGGATCTTTATCATCTTTAAGACATTGATTCCCCCATCAGTTCTAACCATAGGTGAGGTGCAGTGAACCTAAAACTCTGTAACTGAGCCAAAACGGCTTCCAACAAGGGAAACAAGTGACCTGCTTGCAGAGCATTTTTACTCCAGATGAAAAAATTTACCAAGTGATTCTATTACTGTACAGTGCTATTTTGGAGAATATTAAACATTTTGCTAAACCATTATCCTTGCACTTTTAACTCTGCATGGTAGAGCATGGTGGAATTGTTTGGGTATTGGATTTCTCTCTTGCTTTTCTAATAATCCCTTTATGTTGGATATATGATGAATCAAGTGCATCCACCTATGGAAACTTAAGATCATGTCCCACAAGAGGAAGGAGTGGGGGGCATGTGGTCTTAGTGTGAAATTCAGTGGCCTTTCATTTCAAATGGGAACAAAGAATTTCACAATGTTCCAATTCCCCCTTAAAATTCAACCGTTCCTATACCACCTTAAAATCTGCAGGTTTTAGCCATTTCTGTGTGCAGAGAGAGCAGTGGAGTTGATTCCTCCCCTTACCATGCACTTTAAAGATGAAATCCCATGGACAACTACCAGAAGCAGTCCTGCATTGTATGATGGTCTCTGCGGGACTCCGCCTTTAAAGTGAATAGAAAGTATAAGAAAATCCCCCCCTCCCCCCGGCTTCCCCCTCGTTTTGTGGGATGAGGTCCAGAAAGAATTCCTTATATGTTGTTCAGCATAGCTGGGATTTGAGTGAAGCAAACTCTCAGGCTGGGAGTTTGTTTTCTAATTTATTCTATTTATTACAGAACAAAGCATCAGTTTCTTTTCAAATAAAATGACTACAACATTTACCAGAATCCCAGACATTGTTGACAACACTTATCAGAATCCCAGGCATCATTTAATCAAAGCCCACTATCATGAGGAGGAGACCATGTGCCTTTCTAGCATAGCTGGAGGATGATATCTCTCTTGGATGTAAATATGAAGATAAATATAATGTAATCATAATGAAATGATTAGGAGGGGGCTGTTTGGCAGCCCTCAAAGAAGGAAATTGAAAGGGAATCTGAAAATGTAAAGTGAGTCTGAGTCTGACAGAAATGAGTGTACATATGAGGTCTAAATAAGTTTACCAGAATGAAAACTGGAGAAAATCTTTGTCCCTCAAATGGTTGTGTAGAAGAGGGATTTTCACCTAGTTATATGGCAAGGAACACTTCCTGAAATTCTTTCTTCTATACAACTTTAAAGGTTGTATATTCTGCAGTTTCTATTCTGCCAACCTTAGGACTACAGTTCCCTTGGGTGAAGAGAAAATTGGATATGCTACAGATATTTCTGCAACAAGCCATTTTAAGCTTCTAATGAATTTAATTTGTAGTTTTACTAATTGGTGGTTCCCTTAGGAACCACTGCAGTGTGAGGCCTCAGCCAGCTGGTCTTATTGATCTTCTGGTGGTATAGATACCACATCTGACTTAGGTCTGCCTAGTAACCATTCGGAGTAGGGCATGTGATATGGTGACACATATTCTTCCATTAGATATGTGTTAAGAGCATATTTCTGCAAGCCTTTTCTGTTTAGTACAAGTTCATATCTGTTGTATAGATCCCCGAAGGCAGGGCTCATCAAACTTTTTAAACAGTTCATGGTCCCGGACCGTTTGGAAAAAAGCATTAAAGAATTCCTATGCACATCATACATATCATAAAAAACAACAACATGAATTAACAGTACAATATTTAAAATGAAGAGTTTTAACCAGCATAAACATAGCAGTATTTCAATAGGAAGTGTGGGCCTACTTTTAGCTGATGTGATAATTAAGTTAATTAGGATTGTTGCTGATATTGTGCACCTTCAAGTTGTTTCAGACTTAGAGCAATCCTAAGTCGAATATTTAGGATGGGTGCCAGGTAAATGACCTTGGGGGGGGGCTACATCTGGCCTTGGGCCTTAATTTGGGGGTCCCTGCCTTAAAGAGTGCATGTTAAGTTCTATATTATGCATATTTTATATTTTATCATGCTATGCAGCTTTGAAATGTTTTTGTTTTGATCTTTGACATATGCAAAAATTTATAAAATAAATATTCCTCTATCTTAGCATAAGCAGGAATTTCACATCCAAATTAGTAGCCAAATGTTATTTAAACATTTTAAGGAAGCCAGTACAAAAGTGCTTTTAATCTGACCTTGAACTGAATTCCTGATAACTATTTTATGCAAATCTTTAATTCCTCTGTAGAGAAAGAATGTACATGATTTGGTAATGCTTTTTCAAGACAGAAAATAATTCCAAATTTATTCTTCTTCCAAAAAATCCTGACAGTTGGAAATATAATAGTACCATTTTATAGGACTGCCTCAATTTTCTTGCATGCATGTCTTTAGCTACACATATATTGTTTTTTTTGTGTTCATGCTTTGTGTTTGTTGGGGAATGGGGCTGCTCTGTTGTTGTTTTTTAAGTGATCTAACTTTCTTTGTCATCATTTGGACACATTAGCTACGGTAGTTTGGACACTGGATAGCTTTCCTATGTGTTATTTTTTTCAGCATGCAGCTATAAAAGTAGAGGAGTGTTGGATGTGTGTGTGTGAGAGAGAGGAATATGTTGAAATCCCCCAAGGATGCATCTTTCCCCTTTCCTTCCTTCACTTGGAAACTTCCTGTGTACGTCAACGCCTGTGATTTCATGTTCCAAAAATAGCCTCAATTGTGAGGGGGGAAAGAGCTGGGTTTTCTGTCACTGATTTTATTGAGATACATCCCCCCAAATAAGCTGGGAATCCAAGATGAGAAACTAGAATTTGCTGAACTGGGGTGTAGGTGTGGCGTTAGCTCTTACTAATGAGATCATGGAAGAGAGCAGGAAATCTATGTTTTCTGCCAAAGAAAATATTGATTCCTCATTTCTTCTCCTCCTCCCCTTTCTAGAACAAATGTACTAATTGTACTTCCAAACATTAATTTGGTCCTAAGAAACATATATGTTTCTATAAATATGCAAAGCATTATGAAGAAATAGTCCATGAATTTAGTTATTTTCCTCATAGCTCCCTGTTTTCACCACATACACATTTTTTCTTTTTGTAATCAGAGCCAATTTTTTACTCCTTGTTTCCCACTTTTTTTTCACCTTATTACACATATCATTATATAACATTATTTTTTCTTTTTGTAATCAGAGCCAATTTTTTACTCCTTGTTTCCCACTTTTTAAAGTATAGCTCTATGATACTGCTTATTACACAAAAGTACATCATTATATAACTCCTGAATATTATGTTGCTTCTCATTCCTTTAAAAAAATAATGAATATGTGGGAATTAAAAAGCAACATTACTTTATGTCAAAATAATTTAACTATGCGCTACATTTTTTAAAATGGAGCTACAAGTTCATTCTTCATATCTGTTGGGATTTGGTTCCAAGAATCATATACCTACCAAAATCCATGAATGCTCAAGTTTCATTATATAGAATCGCATGGGGAAATGATGACCCTCTTATAAAATAGCAAAAATCAAGGTTTGTATTTTGGAAAAAACTGTGTGTGAATATTTTAATCCAGTATATGGCTGCGTTTATGTATGCCAAATCCCTGGATATGGAGGGCCAACTGTATGTTTTAAAATGTATCATAATGTTTGTAACAAGTTCTTGACAAAATCAACTTTTTAAAAAGCTCTTTATAATTCAATCCCATGCAATGTGCATGTGGAGGGGACTGGATCCTTTTGCTTTCTGTATCATGTCTGCTTGATTGTGAGTTCACAGGCACCAATTGTCATCAAGTTTGTTAAGCGACCAAACCCGAAAGGTGCTCACCAATGGTTCCACTTCATACTGTAAAAAAAAGTGACAAGAGGAATACCTCAGGGTTCAACATCTTTATTAATGACTTGGATGGAGGTTTAGAGGGCTTCCTTATCAAGTTTGCAGATGATACCAGATTAGGAGTGATAGCTAATATTTCATAGGACAGGATCAGTATTCAAAATGACCTCAACAGATTAGAGAGCTGGGCCAAAACTAACACAATGAAGGATACTACACTTAGGCAGGGAAAAAATGAAATGCACAGATACAGAATGGGTAATGCCTGGCTCGACAGTCGTGTCCACATGAAAAAGATCTTGGAGTATTTGTGGACAGTAAGTTGAACATGAGTCAACAGTGTGATGGGATTTTGTCCTGCATCAAAAGAAGTGTAGTGTCTAGATTGAGGGAAGGCATGGTGCCTCTATGTTCTCCTTTGGTTAGACCTCACCTTCAATGCTGTGTCTAATTCTGAGCACCACAATTTAAGAAAGATAATGACAAGCTAGAAGGTGTCCAGAGGAAGGCAACTGTAACAAAATGTCTAATTATAATGTAGGTTTCAAAAATGTCCCATTGATTTTAGTGGAGATGAAATGTACAGTCCTGTATGTGCCTAGTGAGAAGTAACAGGAAGAAGGTACTCTGAATTTAATGTGGCATTCTCCCAAGTGAGAATAATTTGTTTTGTTTGGATCCATACCAGCATTTTCTACTGCAGTTTGATATTCTTGGACATTATAAAACATAACAAAAACACCTTTCCTTCTTTCAGGAAGAAATGGGCATTGCATGTGAATTACCAGAGCCAGACTCGGACTTCCTTAAGTGCAGTGTGGGCTTTCCCTTCATGAGATCAAAGTCCAAGGTAATGTATTATGGCTTCCTATAACAATTAGCTTCCCTGTGTGTGAAGATAATATGTGGCCACTGGCTGCTTTGCAAATATTCTGTGGTTTTGCGCTTTGGTCACAAAGTGGTTGTGGTCACTTTTCTAGTCCATCTATAAGGTGCTTGGTTGATGCCGATCACTCATCTCTAGACAGAATTCAGTGGTAGTGCTGTTATAACACTTCATAACCAGGGAATCCTAATGGAATTTGACTTGGAATTAAAATGGGATATTTTTTCAACTGATCGAAATTGATTCTGCAAAGCTTCCCCAACAAACATTTGTAAGTGAGCTCTCTACCATTTCTGACCTTAGTTGCACTGATGTATTTTGAGCCTGCTATGCAAAATATGTAGAGTTCAGTTAAACACAGAGCCAGTAAAAATACAATTTATTGTTATAATCTTTCCAAGTTTTTATTTGTCATATTTATTTAATTCACTAGTTGGGTTTATGTTCTTTCGTTCTGGCAACATTTCTGAGTGTTGCAAAGCCATTCTGCTGCTTGAGGCAGCACAGCAAATGGCATGGGCTAAAGTCCTTCAAGTTTGTTACTCAAGGTGAGTGAAGGCAACATCTCTCCCCATCAGTAGTACAGTTATAATATGCATTGTATAAGGTACCCTGCAACCTGAAGTAGAATCAGGGAGAGCAAAACTCTAAGAGGAATTGCTTCAAAAGCCTGCCTGGCTACTGAGTGCCAGCCAGGAATGAGCAATCATGACACATGCTTCACCATTTGAAGTAGGCACCTCACCAAGTCTAAAAACAATGAATTTACAAAAATGTCCTGCTTTTTCTTGACATAGAACATCAGCAGTAGTTGACTCATTGTACTTAGGGTTGAGCCTGATTTTCTGGACAATCCATGACCTTTTTTTTGAGACCATGATTTTATGTTCATTGTTAAGGTCTTCGTTTTCTCTTGCTTTTTTCTTTTGGACTGTTCTTTGAACCTGGAAGAAGAGACAATGCTGTGTAAGGCAGATGCAGCACCTTTGCATGAGCTTCAGTTGTACAAGGAGATAAATTTGACATAATTAATACTGGAAAGTGTGTCTTTTGGCATAATGTTTCTTACAAGCACAAGACAAAATTGTCATCCAAGTTAATTGTGAATGTGGATGATGTCATCGATGTCTGAAACTTACTAGGCACTAGTAGTCATTATAGCTGATAAAAATGGGGGGGGGGATTGGAAACAAAGTTTAAAAGCTAGCAGTAGTGCAATTTCAAAAGCCATGGTTACTATGAGGGAGAAATGACCAGAAAAACCAAGTAGTGATATCTTGAAATTGCAGATTACATTAATTTAAAAATTACAATTCCAGACTACTGAAGAAGAATTTTGGGAAATAAATTCTTTCTCTGCTTGGTAGGACACCATCCATAGGGATACCCATTACTCCACATCAATGAAGTGGTTCAACACAGGCAAATTTGACAGATTCCCATCCCACATGCTTTTCATTGCTTTCTCCCATTTCCATTCAAATCATGAGCTCAGAAGACTATTTTTCCCTGTCTCCTATGTCTCTCCTCCTGCCCCCCCCCCCCAAATGACAGGTGGGCTTCTGTTTGTGTTGTTTGATGGGCTCTGTGATGCTTCCTCTGGGAACTGTTTTAGATGTGTTTAAAAATCACCGGGGGGGGGGGGGAATGTGTGTTATGAAATCCTAATACTGAGCAGGGAATTCATCTCCAAACTTTCTTCCTTCTCAGTGATTCATGTCAACCCTGTACACTATCCAAATTGATTTGTGTACTCAACTCACAGAATCCCTCATTGGTCTTGAAAATCAAAACTAGTATGGTTCTGAATGTTCTGAATGTCTGAAATCATTTCAACACGGGAAAATGAGAAATTATATTAAATAAATATGTTTTAGAAAATTACAGCAACACGATGACAGAAAAGTACCAAATTTGTTTATATTTCATGTTTCAGTATCCACCATGTACTAAATGCTGATTTCTTTTTCCTTTAGTATGAGTTCAGTGTTATCTTTGACACCAGCCATTTGTCCGGTGAAGAGGAGAGTCTCTCATTCCTTGTCACGGCTCAAAGGTACAAAACACAAGATTCTCTCATTGGGTTTCCTCGTAGTATTTCACAGGTTTCTTTCTTGCTTGGGATTGATCAATTACATTCATGTTACATTCATTGGGATTGCTCTAATACAGTTAAATTACATTCACTGAGATGCTCTGTTTCTGAGGTACCAAGCAACTCAATGAGATTGGGAAGGTTTTTGTTTATGTTTTGCATTTGTGTAAAACTTGGCAGATGCTTCAGCATGATGTCTGCACAGGGAACAAGGACTCATAATCTAGTGGATATATCATAAGACTTTTCAAAAAGTCATAATACTTAGGAAGAATCCTGGAGGGATTAAAATAAATGTATTAAGGACATCTCTTTTCCTTATAAGGAAGAATGCAGTGTCAGTGATACAGGACCAGGCAGACTCTTAAATATCTGGCACTGTCCATCTCCAAATGGTTAATTCTTTGAAATGTATGCCTGAGCTCCTTCTACATTGGCTATTTATATTGTGTTCTGCTGCTGTGAGATACATTACAGTTGCATCCTTGAATCTTCAAAGCATGGATTCTTTTCTGTGTTTTTTCAGTCTGGACATGAAAAATATATTATGTCAAGTCTACACTTTTGCGAAGATATTTTCAAATGTGTCTGGTTGTTCTGTGTCCATAACACAAGCCCTTCTGCCAGCCAGTTTCTTCATTCCTAATTAGGAAAAAAAATGAAAGGTTTTGAGACATAGATAATGAATCCCTTTGTAGTTGTGGGAGGGGTCCCATAGACTCTGGAATTCAGTGCTTCAGCACTCTGCTCCGATCAGCAATGGAAAACATAGAACATGATTTCATATATGATTTAGTACGATCCCTAAAGTTTTTTGTGTGTGCAGAGAGTTTAGTTGTTAAACCTAATAATAGCTCACAAAAATGCCTTAGTGCATTGTTTTAATCTTTTCCCATTTTGTGATGGCTTAAGTTGTAAGATATAAAGACATTATTTCATTTCTAAGCACTCTTCTCAAACTAGCCAAAAAAGCATGCTCTCCGATCTCTCTAAGTATAGGGATTAGTCATCACAGCCACAACTTGTGCATGATGTATAATCAATGATCCCAACTGGCTCGGGACTACTTTTACTAATCTTTTGTGTGTTTTCTGTCAAGGCGGAAAAGAGAATCCTGTAGCTGGCACAGATTTATTCCTTCCATCGGTGCTTGCACTAAGCTAATTCAATTGTGCTTTTCAGTCACAATAACAAAATCCTTGTATTCTGCACTTCACAAGCCAGAAAGCTGTTAGCATTTGTTTGATATTGATGGTCTGCATACTGGCATATACAGGGTTACTCATAGGGCTTTCCCCCCTAGTTTGAAAGTTCTTGTGAGGCAACTGAGCTGGATGTTTGGGGGTCTCTGGGGTATCCTGAAGTCTGCTAGGAGAGAGTGTATGCCAAGTCTCCACTGAACTATAGATTCCTCATGATGAGTGTAAAGGGATTTGATAAAGGGAGTGTTGAAAACTGTGATGCTCAATGCACACTTCCCTTGCTTATAAGTCATAAAGAGGCAAACCCTTCTGTGATTATCCAGAGGAAATAGTTATATTCGCGAGGGAATGATTATTGCTTGGCTTTGTGAACTGTTGCGCACAGGCCTACTATTTTGAAAGAAAAGGCTGCTGCTTTGCTTTAAGTTGCAGTTCAAGGTGATGGTAGAGGCATGAAAAGGACAGTTGCTATTTCCCATGTCACATCAAATATTACAGTTCTTAATATCCTCTTTAAAACAAACAAACAAAAATGAAACCATCATGCACAACAGTTGGAGATGAATAAAAGAAAGCAACAGTTGCTTTGTGAATCTCAAGAAGAAGAAAGTAACTCTTAAGAGATAACAGGTGTGTGAGACATGATCATGCGGCATTCTAGGCTGCTTGTCTATTTGCTAAGTGAACTTACTACATCTAACAGTTGACTCCTTATACCCGTATTCTAAAAACTGCTTTTATTAAACAAGGAGAACAGTTGATCCAGACAGAGGGCTGAGCTTTGTTGTGCTTCCAATCTAAAGGAATGCTGTGGCAGCTTACTGATTTAATGATATTTTCCTTGCATAAACCAAACACTTTTACAAACCAGTTTTTATTTGAAGAGAAACAAGTATGTGCAAAACAGTTACATGAAATGTTTGTTGTTCTTCTCCCATATTACATGAGGCAAAATTCTAAGGATAGTGTCAAAGAGACTAAGGCTGGATCTACACTGCCATATATCCCAGGATCTGATCCCAGATTATCTGCCAGTGTAGACTCATGTAATCCAGTTCAAAGCAAAGAATCTGGGACTGGATCCTGGAAAATAGGACAGTGTAGATCCAACCTGAGCTGTTAACCAGAAAGTCCATAATTCAAATATTGCCCCTGCCTTAAAGATCTATAGTTGAATTGTCATGTAGTGGGTTGCAAATTCACTACCTGATATCTCTGTGTAGGATTGGGGCAGTCCACTCTTCTGAAAGCCTGGAGGCCAGGTACTGATCATTGTAGGCAATAGAATGTTGCTGTCCTTGAGCAAGCAGGGATAACCAGCATTGAGGCCATGCTATTGAAAACACAGCTGGGCTGGGCAGGGCACGCCTGTAGGATGGAGGACAACCGCCTCCCAAAGATACTACTCTATGGTGAACTCGTCACGGGTCAGCGCAAGAGAGGCGCCCCCAAAAAGAGATATAAGGACTCCCTGAAACAACATCTCAGGCTCGGCCAGATTGATCACCAACAATGGTCCACCCTGGCCTCACATCGGGAGGCATGGAGATGCACTATCCATAATGCTGCGGCCTCTTTCGAGAAGACACGCCAAACGGGTCTTGAAGAGAAATGACAATGCAGAAAGAACTGCAACTTGGAAACAACATCACCCAAGGAGACTTTCTGCTGTGCTTTCTGCAACTGGACTGGCGTATCTTGGATTGGTCTTTTTAGTCATCAATGCGCTTGTAAAAAGCGTGGGATGAGTCCTTCCTAAGAATCTTCATTCGCAAAGTAATGTCAGAGAGAGAGAGAGAGAGAGAGAGAGAGAGAGAGAGAGAGAGAGAGAGTCATGGGATATTTCTTAGATCTGGGGTGGTCAATGGTGGCCTTCCAGATATTGCTGGACAGCAACCGCCATTTGTCCTAATTGATGGTTTTAAAAGCTGTGGTCTCCAGTGGGACTGTCTATAGTAGGTAGTGGGGGAAAAACCCCACCCCATCCATCCAAAACTCCAATTGGCCTCAGTAGATCAAGGTACCGACCTACCTACTGGATCTATATTTTCACATCTGCCTTAGATAAACCACTCATTTAGATCTGCAGTCTCTTTATCTGCAGTACAGAAGACAATATTGCTATTGTTGTTGTTAGGACTGCGACCATGCAAATGCACACAGAGTCATTTGAATTACATAAAATAAGCTACATAAAATATCAAGTATCCTCACCACAAGCACACACTGATTTGATAGTTATTCAGTTAATGAAGGACGCCCTAGCAACTGTAGTGCGTTAACAATACTAGGGATTTCTAGCAGAAGGTTTTCTGTACTCTCCCCAAGCTACATTTCTCAGCTGCTGTTATTTATTTATTATTTATTAATTATTTATTTATTTCATTAGGCTTCTATGCCGCCACTCCCGGTGGGCTCGGGGTGGCTCACAGCACAATGAACAAGATAAAAACAACAATGCAAGATACACAATAGCACAATAAACATTGGCATAATAAAACATTAAAAACATTTAAAATAACAATATACAGTGCATAGCGACCTAATCAGGCTGGGTTACATAGGGGGTGCGACCCAAGGCCTATGTCTGGAAGGCCAGCTTGAAAAGGTGGGTCTTGCACGCCCGCCTGAATGGAAGCAGGTTGTGGATGGCATGTGTGTCCGCTGGTCATAACAGTTGAATTAGTATATCATGGAACCTCGACTTGTGAATGTCCCAACTTACCAGTGTTTTGACTTAAAAGCCGTTGCTTGACCTGGTTTTTGTTTTGGTATATGAGCAGCATTTTGGGTTATGAGCTAGCACCAAAGGGAGAACTGGTGCAAGAGTACAGGACTTTAGATCTTCAAGGGAGAAGCCTCCATGCTGCGTACCTCATGCCTCATGCTCTTGTACGCTTTGGGAGATTGCTATTCACTTCGCTCTTATATGCTTTGAAGGTTAGTTGATTTTTGTGGGATTTATTCCTGGTATATTTGGCTTCATGAACAGAGAGGGGGAGAGAGAAAGCAAGATAGGGAGGCTGGCTGGAATGAGTACCGTATGAAGAAAATGATACTTCTGCCTCTTCACTTTGTGCTTCTTTGTCACAACTTTGTGCTTTTATCATTCTAAAATTGATCTTTTTATTGTTCTATGTGAATATGCAGCATATTTTCTTATTTTAGCACATAACATGTATAACACAACATTTTCTTATTTATAATACATAACATTCAGTGGCCGGAATGAATAATAGCATTTCATTGGGGTTTGCTTTGAGATAAGAGTCATTTGAATTAAGAGCTCAATTGTGGGATGAATTAGATTTTTAACTTAAGGTATTACTGTATTCCATAGTGTAAAAAATACCTTAACATATATTGGAAAATGCAATTATATATTTCTAATGTCAAATCTTTATGTGATATACAGGGATGTTAAAACAGGCCTTTAAATAATGTTCCACTCTGTGTTTATAAAGGGACATATTTGTGGAAGGAATAAAAGCTGAGCCGACTCATGCCATCTCTGTGATTTTACAATTTCCTGTTGGTTGCAGTAATCTCATTTTAGTGAGATTTAGCTTTTGGCTTAAATTCTGTTACCTCTGGTATTGTTTTAGTTGCCAAAAACTCAATTTTCCGGTGATCTTTGCTGTTAGTATTCTCACCACTCTGATGATTTGTTCATTTCTCATGTGGACATTAGTGGTCAGTTTAAGGTGTGGAACAGATGTACCAGATCAGCCACACAATTCAGTGACAGAAGCCACAGGATGAGAAAGCAATTTTTCATCTTTTGGTCCATCCTTTTTATTTAACTTTCCTTTTATAGTGACTGTAAACGTTGTAGTCCCTCCAAATGTGGTATGTATGGATGCTACCATTTAGATGACATGGGGATCTATGGATGGACAATTCTTCTCAATTGGTATAGAAGAGTTGCTACAGTTTCTAAACCACCACTAAAATGCTCATTTGCCTATTTGTTACACAAATGGTATTGAATAGTATGTTTTCTGCCTTTTCGGACTGTAGAATTAGGACCAGTTTATGCACTGGAAACTATTTTGCGACTTAGGTTCCTTAGGGCAATGTTTCCCAACCAGTGTGCCGGGGCACACTAGTGTGCCATGAGCGATCATCAGGTGTGCCGTGAAAATTGGGACCTCCATGAAGTGGGGGTGGGGGAGAGTCTAGTGTGTTGAAGTATAAAAACCCTAAGAAACCTACCTCGATAAAGCCACAAAATTACAAACATCTCCCCTCCCCACCCGTTGTCTAATGGGTCTCTCCCTCTCCATGCATTGGGAAGGCCCGCCTCCCTTTCCCCAAATAGAGACCTCCTCTTGCCTCCTGGGGGTTCTGTGTGGGAAGTTTGGCCCAGTTCTATCGTTGGTGGGGTTCACAATGCTCTTTGATTGTAGGGGAACTATAAATCCCAGCAACTACAACTCCCAAATGTCAAGGTCTACGGTATTTCCCCTGAACTCCATCTGTGTTCATATTTGGGGATATTGAGTATTCATGCCAAGTTTGGTCCTGATCCAACATTGTTTGAGTCCACAGTGCTCTCTGGATATAGGTGAACTAAAACTCCAAAACTCAAGGTCAATGCCCACCAAACTCTTAGAGCATTGTCTCTTGGTTATGGGAGTTCTGTGTGGGAAGTTTGTGTCTTTCCGCCATTCCTGCCAGGATATCTATGTTGAGTTCATCAAAACAGGCCCAGGTTTCACACTGAGTGTATAAATACATTTTAAAAACATATTAACTATATGTTTTACTGTGTTAGAGTGTCATTTTGTGTCATTTTGGTTGGTGATGTGCCCCAGGATTTTGCAAATGTAAAAAGTGTGCCGCGGCTCAAACAAGGTTGGGAACACACTGCCTTAGGGTGTAAATTAAATTGTTAGACCCAACTACTGGAGAAACATATATTTGATATTAACATACTGAGTTGCTGTTGATTCCACACTTTTGCTCTAGCTGGGAATAACAATTTAGCTCGGGCTAGAATGTAATGAACTTAAGTATGTGTATCTGTGTGGGAGAATTCATATTGGAGCTTTCTCTCATGAAGATGCTTATTCGACATAATAAAAGCATGTTGGGTTCTAACATGTGAAAAGGTGTGACCTAGAGCAGTGTTTCCCAACCTTTTTTGAGTCGTGGCACACTTTTTACATTTGCAAAATCCTGGGGCACACCACCAACCAAAATGACACTCTAACACAGTAAAACGTATAGTTAATATGTTTTTAAATGTATTTGTACACTCAGTGTGAAACCTGGGCCTGTTTAGATGAACACAACATAGATATCCTGCCAGGAATGGCAGAAACGCGAAACGGCCTTCTGGCGTCATTACCTCTTGCCGTAGGTGCCTGCCCATCGAGCAGTTGCCAGCTCACTCTACTCCGAAGACTCCCCCATCGACTTGGTCCCCAATCCGTGAGTGAATAGGCTCCGGATTACCCATAGGGGTACATAGACTGGATGTTTGCGTCTTGATGCCCAAAGATTGTTTGTAAGGGCTATATAACTGACTGTGCTCTATAATATATGTTAACACATTGCACTGTAAGTGAGATTGGTTCGACATAGAGCCACATGTTATATGTTATAGAAGATTATATCCTGATTTTTTTGCTATCAAGCGTATTGTTATTTGTGCAACACACCGGTCTGCCCCTTTAAATTGTGTATGGGATAGTATTGTGTATTAGCAGTCTGCTAGAGGAACATATCATATGTGTATAGGAATGGCAGAAAGACACAAACTTCCCACACAGAACTCCCATAACCAAGAGAAAATACTATAAGAGTTTGATGGGCATTGACCTTGAGTTTTGGAGTTGTAGTTCACCTATATCCAAAGAGCACTGTGCAGTCAAACAATGTTGGATCAGGACCAAACTTGGCATGAATACTCAATATCCCCAAATGTGAACGCAGATGGAGTTCAGGGGAAATAGACCTTGACATTTGGGAGTTGTAGTTGCTGGGATTTATAGTTCCCCTACAATCAAAGAGCATTCTGAACTCCACCAATGATAGAACTGGGCCAAACTTCCCACACAGAACCCCCAGGAGGCAAGAGGAGGTCTCTACTTGTGGAAAGGGAGGCGGGCCTTCCCAATGCATGGAGAGGGAGAGACCAAGTAGACAACAGGTGGAGAGGGGGGTGTTTGTAATTTTGTGCCTTTATTGAGGTAGGTTTCTTGGGGTTTTTATACTTCAACACACTAGACTCTCTCCCCTCCCCTCCTGGAGGTTCCAATTTCCCACGGCACACCTGATGATCGCTCACGGCACACTAGTGTGCCCCGGCACACTGGTTGGGAAATACTGACCTAGAGAGATGCAGGTAATAGCTTTTTGGATATTTAAATAACTAAGGCTCTTTTCCATTTTGAAAAGAAATTTTGTGTATAGTGATGCATACTTACACTGAAGTGATAACTGACCACAGAAAACTTTTCCCCATGATTCTGAAATGTATACTGATATATTGTGCTAGAGAACAAAAATATGTCTAATATTTCTTGCATCCATCATATCATAGTGGCACTGTACAATAGTGAAATTCAGGTGGCTTCTCATATGTATGTTTTCAAATTCGTGATACTTGTTGCAAACATGCATCTTATGCTCTTCTCAATATTTGTTTTAGAGCACACCAATGATAAATTGAATCTTGTGATATTGAGTGGCATAGTTGGCCCTTTATCACTTATTCAGATGACCCGTTTTGAGGACATAACCATGAAAAGAACTAGGCCTATCATGAGCCAAGCAACCATCCAACAATTCAGGGCTTTTGGCAAATAATTTCCCCTTTGTATCCCATGTTGCTTGAATGGGGGATTAGGATGTCTGACTGCTGTTGCTGAAAGGGAAAACACAGATACTGAAGCAATCGGAAACCTGGCCAAAGAACAACACAATTAGGCTAAATCTGGTGTTGGCTTTTGTATGTGCACATAGTTTTCATATTTCACTTAAAAGCTAACCATCTCATTTTAGTATCAGAATGGAGTAAATATTTACATGTAAGGATAGCTTTGGAAAAGAAAAGTCATCCAGAGGGAAAGAATAAATGGCAACATGATTATAGCACTGTGATTCACTTTGACTGTTGTGCGTACATCCTGTGCAATCCTGGTGTTTGTAGTTTGGTAAGGCACCAGAGTTCTCTGGATGAGAATTCCAAATACACAAATACGAGTATATACAAATACAAATCCTGTGGTGGTGCAATGGGGCCGCGGTGGCACAATGGGTTAAACCTCTGAGCTGCTGAACTTGCTGACCGGATGGTTGCCATTTCGAATCTACAGGATGGGGTGAGCTCCCACTGGTAGCCCCAGATTCTGACAGCCTAGCTGTTCAGAAACATGCAAATTTATTTATTTATTTATTTACATCATTTTTACCCTGCTCTTCTCAACCCACGAGGAGGGGCTCAGAGCGGCCTAACAAAAGGCAACAATTCAATGCCGAGCACAATAAATACAATATAAAACCATAAACATTCAGGATTAAAATCCAGTTAACATTATCACATAATGCACATACACTTAAGTTAAAAACAAAGTTCCATCCACCACATAAGCATTGAGCCATAACCATCAACTTACCAATTACAATTCCAAACCAAAGTGCTGCATTGTGCTAATGTGCAAAAGCCTGGTCCCAGAGCCACGATTTCACTTTTTTCCTGAATGCCAGGAGGGATGGGGTTGATCGTATGTCGCTTGGAAGCGAATTCCACAGACAGGGAGCCACCACTGAGAAGGCCCTCTCTCTCGTCCCCACCAACCTCATTTGAGAAGTTGGCGTGAGCATGAGCAGGGCCTCCCCGGCTGATCTTAGATTACGAGGTGGGACATAGCGGCAGATGCGTTCGGACAAGTAAGCTGGGCAAGAACCGTATAGAGCTTTAAAGGTCAAAACCAGTACTTTGAATTGAGCTTGGAAGTGGACTGGCAGCCAGTGGAGCTGACACAACAGGGGGGGGGTGGTATGCTCCCTGTATGTAGCTCCGGTTAATAATTTGGCTGCCGCGCGTTGGACTAGCTGCAATTTCCGAACTGTCTTCAAAGGCAGCCCCACGTAGAGTGCGTTGCAGTAATCTATTAGGGATGTGACCAGAGCGTAGACGACTGTAACCAGATCAAACTTCCCAAGGTATGGGCACACCTGGCGCACGAGTCTTAACTGTGCAAAAGCTCCCCTGGCCACCGCCGAGACCTGGGGTTCCAGGCTCAGCGATGAGTCCAGGATCACTCCCAAGCTGCGAGTGAGTAGATAAATGGCACTCCATGCAGTTATGCATGCCACATGAACTAGGAGGTGTCTACAAACAACGCAGGCTCTTTGTCTTAGAAATGGAAATGAGCACCAACCCTCATAGCCAGAGATGACCACCATTCCTCAGAGCCAGAAGGGGAAGCTTTTACCTTTAGCTGTGTTTTGTTGTTTCTACGCACTGAACGTTTGCCTTTGTGTTTGTGTATGCTGGAATCCGCGCTGAGTCCTCTCGCTGAGATAGGGTAGAATACAAATAGCAGAAGCACCACCAAATTCAACAAATTACATTTGACTGTTGTTGTCAGTGTAAGTTCATTTATTCAACACTCTTAATTCTCATTCATTTTGTACAGTGGGAATTTAGAACACAACCTCCATGACAACTCTCTCACCCTCTCTGTTCCTCTGATGCATGAAGTGGATTCCTCCATCACAGGGTAAGGCATTTATCATTGTGCAATTCGGACAGTTATTTTAAGCATGTCTTCTAAGTCAGTTGCAAGCCAACATATTTCCCTTATTTACATGAAGAGAATGTTTCCTTATTTTCACTAACATTTCCAGACTTTCAAGACTTAGGACAAGATAAAAATGTTTCTTTTCCTTATACTTTTTAAGCACAAAACATTAGGCATTAAGTCCAGTATTATAATCTAACATTTTAAGGAAACATCATTTCTGAGGTCAAGTCAGATGTTTTGGTTCAGATCTGGCAGACCAAAGGTTGCGGTCAAATGTTCTGGGATAGTACAGGTCACATGAAGGTCCGACTGTGTACCGTTCTGTTTAATTTCACAGTCAGGGCTCTGTTTATGTTTTCCTTCATTTTGTAGGATAAAAGTATGTGAAGAGAAATAGATAATTTTCAAAGGTTATCAAAAGGGGAAGCTATTTATCCAACAGTAAAAAAGCCATTTTTTCCTCTTTTTGCAATCTCATATTATCCCCACTTTCTCTCATTCAGTGTGGTATCTCCCAGTTCTTTCATTTATGGTGAGTCTGTGGCAGCTTCTCAGTTTATTCAGCTGGAAGATTTTGAATGTCATTTTCAGGACCTCAACTTCACTCTTCAGGTAAAAAATTATGCATAACAGTCTTTTGTTCTAAGTATACAGTACTTTAATTTTACCTGAGAGAAAGCCCCGTTGAAGGCTGTGTCATTTACTTTGGAGTAGGAATGTATAGGATTGTTTTATAAAAATTACATAGGCAAGAAAGTCATTTTTTCTGGTTTTTCTTTTTAGTGAAATATAGATTTATGGTACTGTTCTTGCACGATAAAGGGTTTTTAGCATTGTACAGTACTATGATTCTGGAGATTGTGGTGGCCTTGGCAAGTCACACTCAGGATTGGTCTACACTGCCACTGCAAGCACCGGGAATGTGGCGCAGCTGGTTAAGTGTCAGCTGCATAAGAGCTCTCTGACCAGTAGGTCATGAGTTTGAGGCCTGCCCGGGTCGAGGTGGGTGCTCGACCTTAAATGTAGCCTGCTGTCAACCTTTGCAGCCTGAAAGACAGTTCATTTGTCAAGTAGGAGATAAAGGTACCACATTAAGTGGGGAGGCAAATTTTGACTGATTTATGAGGCCACAAAGAACTCCAGGAATCGCTGAGGAATGCGGAAGAACAACAAAGGGACTCTGGAAAACACTGAGAGAGATGAGGAGTGCGTCAGCTCCCCTTGGTGGCCAGAAGTTTGCCTCTGTTCGTCTATATATGTCTAAATATGTCTAAATATGTCTATATATGTTGAACTGCAGGGATTGTCTGCAAGTATGTGTACTGTAATCCGCTCTGAGTCCCCTTCGGGGTGAGAAGAGCGGAATATAAATAAAGTAAATAAATAATAAATCTACTCCAGTTTCAGAATGCAGATTAATTGCATTGAATTGGATTATATGGCAGTACAGATCCAGCCTCAGCACCAGAAGAAGGCAAAACAACACCCTTCTGAACAAATATTACAAAAAATAAACCTACCCCATGATAGGTTCACTTTGGGGTTGATGTAACTTGGAAATGTGTTACTATACAACTATATGTTTCTGATGTTATGTTTTTAAATGAAATTGAATGGCATGGTGCAGTAAATATATATATATATATCCATTACAATGATGAGAAAGTAATTAAAATTCCCATTTGAGATGTGAAAGTAGTAGCTCTTTGGATTTTGGCCACATTCTTTTTCTCTAGTATCAAGTCAGTTACCCTTTTGCCACTTTTATCACTAGGTGGTCCTTCTTCATTCTCAACAAATTCTCAGGACATAGTGTGATTTGGCAGAAAAAATACCAAAAAGAAATAAAATCCTCAGCCCACTATACCTTGGCTCATGTAGCAATTTATATCAGCAATACGCAATATATTCATTCTGCCAGAACAAACTATGTGGCTAATGTAGAGTTAAGGTTAGGGTGCTTGTCTAGAACAGAGCAGCACCATTTTCAAATCAGCAGTCTGGATGTTTGGATGGCATTAGATCTACCACTCTCTTGCAGCACAGCCTAATTCATGCTTGTAACATCTGTATGTCGTAAATGTACGATCCTTAGATACAAGACTAGATGGAACTCTAGATGGAACTCTAGAATGATAGATTGCTCAATGAATGCATTTTGTAACATTTCAATAAATGTTTATTTTTTAAGTGTTTTCTCCCAAACATGATGCTATTTTGTGACTAATTAATAGCACATGTCTCCTACCATGGAAGATAATAGTTCACAGCAACTAATTGAGGAGTTGTGGAAGTGTGGTCAGGACTCAGTATGAGTGCTGATTTTTAAAAAAATTACCAACATTTTCAGTGTTAAATTGATCAAATCATAAAAGTTAGGTACATCTGCATTTTATCATAGGCATGTTCAAATGTCTCTGAGAAGTGATATAGTGTAGAAGTAAATTGGTTTTACTGGGTTGTTGTGTGTTTTCCGGGCTGTATGGCCATGTTCAAGAAGCATTCTCTCCTGATGTTTCGCCTGCATCCATGGCAGGCATCCTCAGAGGTTGTGAGGAAAATGGCGTTTATATTTCTGTGAAATGTCCAGGGTGGGAGAAAGAACTCTTGTCTGTTTCAGGTAGGTGTGAATGTTTCAGTTGGCCACCTTGATTAGCATTTAATGGCCTAGCAGTTTTCAAGGACTGGCTTCTTACTTCCTTTGTTGGGAGGTGATTAGTTGGCCCTGATTGTTTCTGATTTTGAGTGTTGTTCTTCATTTACTGTTATGATATTAACGTTTTTTAAATAGTGGTAGCCAGATTTTGTTCATTTTCATGGTTACCTCCTTTCTTTTGAAATTGTCCACATGCTTATGGATTTTAATGGCTTCTCTGTGTAGTCTGACATGGTAGTTGTTAGAGTGGTCCAGAATTTCTGTGTTCTCAAATAATATGCTGTGTCCAGGTTGGTTCATTAAGTGCTCTGCTATGGCTGACTTCTCTGGTTGAAGTAGTCTGCAGTGCCTTTCATGTTCCTTGATTCGTGTTTGGGCAATGCTGTGTTTGGTGGTCCCTATGTAGACTTGTCCACAGCTGCATAGTATAAATCAGTTTTACGTTGTAGAATAAAATTTGATATTGAACAAAAGGTACCTGGTTAAAAAAAATTAAAACAGTGAAAACTATATTGGAGCAAAGTATAGACTGAGCAGATGATGTTCTTTTAAAAGAAAAGCCCTTTCATTTCCTTTATATTGGAGATTCAACCGTTCTTCCAAATCATTAGCTCTTCACAATATAATTGCTAGATGATTTGTTTTCTAGTTTGTTTTATTATGCTTGCACTTTATGAAGTAGTTAGAGCTTTATGTAGTTGTAGTTGGATTCTTTCCCCTTTTAAGTGCCTCTGGGACTTTGTAAGGTTTTGGCATTGTGCACCACTTCTCTTTATCATTCATACATTTTTCAAAACATGACCAATGTTTGGAGAATGAAATCTAGATGTTTGGATATTTTGAGTCAGTTGGATTCTGAATAGCGCCATGTATAGACCACGGCATATTCCGAGACTAAATTCTAAACATTGCTAGCCGTGTCTAATTGAAACTGTTTATTTTTCTGCATGTAAATGTTTAATAATAATAATAATAATAATCTAATATTGAAACTGTTTAGTTTTTTCTGCATGGAATATGAAAATGTTTCCAGGCAAATGCATCTATGTATAGGCATGCGGGGCTGAATTAACCGTAAGGCTAAGTGTTAGAGAGAGAGAGAGACCCCCAATCAGATTAAACATTTTTGAAAGGAGAGGTTCTGTTCCACAGGCTTACTGTGAAGCAATGGTCCATTCAAAGGAAGACTTTGAAAATAATGCCCAGGCCTTCATGCAGGAGAGTTAGCAGGGAACTCCCAAATACACAGAAAATAAAGTAGTATAGATTGCCATATAAAGATACACACGAACACAAACTCGCTAAGACCATTAAGTGCAGGAACCAAACTAAATCACTGAATCAAACTCTTTCCATATATGTTTATTAGCTGAGTTGATTCTAATGAGTTACGAGGGGCCTAGCTAAATTCCAATTCTAACGTTTGTGTTCTAATTCTGTACATTTTGAAATAAACTTTAATCGGGGGGGGGGGGGTTGCTATTAATTTTTATTGATAGAAAAGAAAAAAACAATAATACAACTATAGTACAGGAACTACACTATAGCTATACATTAAAATGTCCTACTAATTTCCTTTCTAATTAGTACCACATTATTTACACCTGACACCACAAAAAAAACACACCCATATTAAAAAAACACACCAGCACACAGGCATACAAACAACATTTATACTAAAACAAGACTAACAAATATAAATACTTGCCTACAGACTTATCACTTTCATTATTCTGATATTTTAATCCTAACTAGTCTATTCTCTTTAAGAAATATACAGTCACACACCTACATTTAATAACATACTACAGGCTCATAAATCCCACAAGTATTGGAACATATTATTCAGTAAATCTCAAGTCTCTCTTAAAACAGATATTGTATTTTCTATCAACCTAATCAATTTGTCAATCTCAATTCATTCACAAATCTTTATTGGTATTTTCAGAAATTCTTCTATCTCCAGATGGAACTGTATCAGGAAACAGTTCAGTTTAATGGTTGAATGAAGGTAAAAACATCTACAGGTGCCATTGTTGCACTTCAGACAGGAAGTACCCCCCCCCCACCTAGTTCACACACACAACAGGCAGTCTCTGAATAATAGGCTTTTATTGAAACAAATATAGTGTCCAACAAAAGGGTTAAAAGAATATAAGATGAAGAATATATCCAAGGTAGGCACACAGTTCAATAGTCCCAAAATCCATAGGCAAAGGTAACAAGCTTGATACAAGTTCCAGGAATAATACAAGGCAGCAATAGAAGCGATCCGTGCACAAAGACCTAGGCAAAAATCATGAGCTTGGAGACAAGGCAAAAACTTGACATGGCTATTCTGAACGAAGCCTGGAAACTGAAAGCAATTTTCCCTAGCAAACTTAAGTAAAGACAAAATCAGTTTTGGTTTGATAAGCGGCTGCTCCGGCGGAGGCTGGTAGCTTGCCTAGATTCTTTAATGCTATCTCGGTGGTTGAATGGTAGCTCGTTAACATAACCAGGTGGCTCGTTATCAGTAACAAACCTTCAGAGTCCTGAACGAAAGAATTCTCATCTAAAGAAGCCCTTGGAACTGAGCTGTTCCCAAGAATGCAAGCCTCATCTAAAAGATCCCTTTGCAACTCATTGTTCTCAATGGCAATCCCATGATCCCTGTGCACATCAGTAACAGCCCCATCATCCCTAGCATGCACATGAGCACCAGGCTGAAACACCACAGCCATATATTTTGCTTTCCTGAGAGTAAACACATTATAAAAATATGGCACCTTTTTCCATCTTTGAATGTTCAGGCATATGGTTACCTTAGTTAAAGCTTGAACTCATGAAATTGTCTTCTGAAGCCAATTCAGCTTCTTCAGCTTAATGATTTATATCCAATTGACCTATTGCTATACAAGTGTTTAATCTGTTGTTCTAAGTTGCCAGGAGCTCCCCAGTGCTGAAGAGATTCAGCACTGGAAGAGGTCCCATGCAACTCTTCTAAGTCATAAAACCAAGGGTGGATTCACCATCCCCACAGAAACGAATACACCGATTCCCCTTGTTTTCCACATTTTTTGTTTGTTGGCAATGTTTGTGCCCATGTTAGGACTGATTAAGAAGAGCCCGGGGGACATGAGAGATGCCTCCCCGCAGGATAGTAATACATGCACATGCACAATGGAGGACCTTCTCATGGCAACACCAGAGGCACTTGAAGTGGCCAGCTTCTGGTCAAAGGAAATTTAGCATATTTCCAAGTTTTCAACTTTGTAGTTTTTTAAAATACATTATAACTGTGTTGTCAGTTTGCTTCTGACGTGATAAATAAAGAAGAAGCTTATAGTAGTTCCCAGTGAAAGTTTTGTGCCATTTAGAGTTCCTGAGAGCCAATTGCAGCCTTCCTGGTAACACATTTTCTGAAATATGTATGTGTGTCTTCATTTTTTTACTTCTTCTTTTCTTAAGGTCTACAATGCTGGCCCAAGCACACTCCCTGGATCTTTTGTCGACATTTCATTTCCAAACCGTCTCTCGGCTACTGGAGCTGAAATGTTTCATATTCGGCAGATGATGGTGAGTACAATATGTTGAAAGCTGCTCTTAAAAGAACATGTGCAGCAAAGTGAAAGCGTGTTCCACAAGGAATGAAGCTATGAATCATTGCATGGTAATTTGAGAGTGTAAAAATTGGCTTTGATCTCATTTATCTGTGCGTGGGAATTGTGCCTGATTCTGCCTGATAAAGTTAAGTACCTATTCAATTATGAATCCATTACTGCCCAATACTTTCCTCTCTTGGTTGCCTGAAAGACATTGGCCCTGCTTGTCTCCTTTAATGTGCCAACTGTTTTGAAAAACTTTAACCCCAGCAGTCATCTATTATGGTTTGTCTGTGCTATAATGCAATGTTATTTTTCCCCACTGACGCATTCAGATAATCAGTGACTAATAAATGGGAGTTCTCTTTTCATTGGCTCATATTGGCTAAAATAATATCTGCACAACAAATATGTAAGTGTGTGATTGAGTGCAAGGCAAAGATTAGAAGTCGGTTCTTAACACACATAGTGGATGTTTGGCCAGGTTTAAACAGAGACTGAATGGCCATCTGTCAAAAGTGCTTTGATTGCGGATTCTTGCATGGTAGGGAATACAACTGGATGGCCTTTGTGGTGTTTTCAACTCTAGGATACAGAGTACCAAGTTATTCAGTATGAGGATCTTCTTGGATAATTTGCTCATCATTATAGTCTCAAGCTTATTCTTTTAAAAATAATTCAAAACACTGACATCTCAGCAATGCAACTTCTTTTGAGTGCAAAGCTTGGACATCGCATCAGAGTGCTCCTGCCAGGCTAGAAATATAAATTAGCTATATTAAATTAGTAATAATACATACTTACATTTTTGTTATTCTTTTATGTATTTCTACTACAGTAGCTAAGATTTTCTATGCTGTGACTGTGATTGACTTGGTAATTTAAGTCCCTTATAACTCCTAGTATAGTGCTATTTTTAAATATATATATACACAGAAGCAGATTTTATGTTCTGTTACATTATGTTATACCACACCATTCCAATTCAAGGCATTGTATACTATATGTTAAAACAAAATACAACTAAAACAATGTATAATACAAAACATTTAAAAACCATTAAAATCATATAAAAACCAAAAATTCCTTAAAATTAATGTAAACATCAGTTTAAATAAATTAAAAACCCATTTAAAATTTAAAAGCAAACACCTGCACACCTTTTAAAAAACTACTTTCTGCACAATCAATTACAATTACTCCCTGTTGGCCTGGGAGGAGTTCAGGAGAGCAAAAGGACGGGCTCTGCGCAGAACCAGTCCCTTTGCTCTCCTGAACCCCACCCACGCCATAGAGCCCCGTTGGCCTGGGAGGAGTTAAGGAGAGCAAAAGGACGGGCTCTGCGCAGAACCCGCCCCTTTGCTCTCCTGAACCCCACCCATGCCATAGAGCCCCTTTGGCCTGAGAGGAGTTCAGGAGAGCAAAAGGACGGGCTCTGCACAGAACCCGCCCCTTTGCTCTCCTGAACCCCACCCACGCCTTAGAGCCCCATTGGCCTGGGAGGAGTTCAGGAGAGTAAAAGGACGGGTTCTGCACAGTGGCAACACATTTGTATCCAGGTGGTGTACAGTATATCCGATAGTCACTTCATTTGAATTTGTTTGAAAAGGATTTAAACTGCCTGACTTTCAATTCATATATATTCAATCTTTGTCAATTATTGACATTATTTCTTGTTTTAAATTAATGTTCTTGCAAACTACCCCAAGATCTTCACATATAAGATGAGATTATAAATATTTTAATATAAATAAATATTTGCTGTCTCGAGCCTGTAGGTACGCATTTCTCTGACTTCCTAAAGACAAGGAAATTAATACTGTGCTTGCGTGTATATAGGTATATTCATTATTTTATCTGCAGTGGGAGCAGAAGAAGAGGGGGACACAATTGAACAAATAGTTTTGAGATTAAGAAGACATGGAAGAAGGAAAGTTTTAAAATTTTCTTAAAATCTCATATACCCTGTTGTTGCTGAAACAGGAGTATTGTAAAATACACACACATTAAAACAACTATGGGCTTTTATCCCAGGATCTGATTCCAGGTTTATCCCAGATTATCTGACAATGTGGACTCATATAATTCAGTTTAAAGCAGAAAAACTGGGATTAGATCCTGGGATATAGGGCAGTGTTTCTCAACCAGTGTGCCGTGGCACACTAGTGTCCCATGAGCGATCATCAGGTGTGCCGCGAGAAAAGCTCTCTGCCCCCCTTCCTCCCCCCCTCCTGCCAAACTCCTGCTGCGTGGGAGAGGAGTAGGAAGGGCCAGGCGGCGGCGAAGTAAAGGAAGAAGGGACCGGGGCACTGTGGGAAAACTGAAGCCAGGGGAAGGGGCATGGCATGGCCTGGCTCCGCCCCCTCCCCTGGCTTCAGCGCTCCCACAGCTTTGGCAGCCTTGAGGGAGCAGTGCCAAGCCAGCGGTGGAAGAGCCAGCACAATGCTGGCTTGGCACTATCCCCCTCAAGTTTGGCGGAAGCTGTGGAGAGCTGAAGCTGGGGAAGGGGCGGGGCATGGCGTGGCATGGCTCCTCCCCCTCCCCCGGCTTCGGCACTCCCAGCAGCTGCTCCCAGTGTCATTTTGTGTCATTTTGGTTGGTTTTAATGTTAAAAGTGTGCCCCCGGATTTTTTTAAATGTTAAAAGTGTGCCACGGCTCAAAAAAGGTTGGGAAACACTGATATAGGGACTGTGTGGAAGGACCCTATGTCAGCCTCAGAAATATGAAGTGGGGACCAAAGCTGCATATGCTTGCATCTGAGCCTTTACATAGCAGGGTAAAAGTTTGGAAAAAAGTTTATGATAATCGATGATTGTAGCATTAACTGCTAGGTTTACTTTACAAAAAATAGATATAAATGGAGAAAGATGGAAGATGTATTGGCATCCAACATCAGGCCTGGTTTGGTCTCCTGAAGCATTTGTCTCACTAGGCTTGATGCAGATATAAGTGCTGATCACAAGTAGAAGTCCATAAAAGGATGTATAAAAACTATCCTTGACTGCAGCCTGAAAGGGGCTCAACTCATGTTTAGTCTTCTACTCTCAAATAGAGTGACACTTCAGTGTTTTGCCAGCTGTCCTACTACATCCCTTAGGGCTTTTTGCACCCATGCTCTGATGATTTTACTAATCAGTTTTACCTTTTTAAAAAAAATTGACCTGTTCCTAAGCTTGCCATGAAACTTGAAAAACCCTGGAACTTCTCTTTCCTTGGCCATATTACTTCTAAACTCTCAGAAAACGAGACAGGAGATGACATGGGGGTCTTTTCAAATTTGATGCTAGCTCTGCAAGTTAGAGAAAAGGAGAATGTCCAAGATTCTAGTAACAAACTCCACAAAAAGCCAAAAGCATATCCCAGAAAGTCTGATCTTTTATTATTAAACTACAACAAAGCAATTGCCAAAAAAACACTAAGGGAAATTAATAAAATTCAGCAACATTGAAGTGAAGGTTTTGTAGTATAGGGAGTCCAAAAATCATCTTTACAATTTCAATTTTATATAGCAGTGTTTCTCAAGCTTTGCTCCTCCAGGTGTTTTGGACTTCAGCGCGCAAAATTCCTAATAGCTGATAAGATGACTGGGATTTCTGGGAACTGAAGTCTCAAACACTTGTAGGAGAAGGGATTGAGAAACACTGGTACAAAGAATTGAAATTGTAAAGATAATGTATGGACACTGTGTATCTAGACAGATAACTCTCTTTGTAATGTGTTGTGTTTTTGAGGGAGAAAATGGAACATTTGTACTCAAGGTCTTAGTTGCATCACCTCACCAGGTTTAAAGTTGACCTAAAGTTGAATACCAACCAATACCAACCAATTCTGAGTTAGAAAGCTGATGTGTTACACAGGATCTGTTATTCTTTCATTTTCATTTACAGAAATATATTTGGTTACAGTCTGGATAAAGTTCTTGACCTCATCTGGTGTAGATTGTATATATGTGTGTGTATGTGGGCATGTGGTTGGCAGCTTGTTTTCACTGCTAAATTTTGTTCTTTTGAAGCTTGAGGATTTGGCTCTGACAAAAGCCACACAGCAAGAATTTAGGATTACATTTAAATACTCTATGGTTAATGCTTTTTAAACCCATTGCCATAGTAACTACTGGTTATACTCCAAGTCCTTGCTGTCATGTCACATCATTCTGCATATGATGCTTAAAAGTAAATCAGAAGGTAAATTTGGGCCATTTATGCACGTAGGTATTGTGCCTGAACTTAACTGCTCCTATTCAGTTCTATATTAAACATTTTGTTAATCTATGTTACACAATCACTAAACCAGGGGTGGAGCTCATGCAGTTGACCACACATTATTGGACTGCACATCCCAGCAGCTCTAACTAGAGGAAAAGTCCAGCAAAACTTTATGATTCCCACCTCTGTACTAAATGTATATGTTTCCTACTAAGAAAAATAATGCACAGCAGTACGTGAACCTCTTTACACGGGCCGTTGTAATCACCACATGTTGTGGCAAATCCGGCAACCACTGTCAGAGGGCATGGGAAATCTGTTGCTTCATGCCCCACATTGCCCAGCTTATCTTTAAGCCAATCCCGTGGAGAAGCATCGACTGTTCAGCTTCCCCCCATTCAGCCTCCCATGTTGCCACAATAGCGGCATATACCAGTTCTTCATTAGTTGACTGACAGAGCCCCATTAGAAGTTCCTTTGCATCATGAGATGGGATCTGGCAGGTCGCATGGGTCAACTAGGGCTGAACTGGCGCACGCCACCAAAGAAAGCCTCATCTGACGAGATCGATAAACAAAGCTGCACTTTGCAACACTTGCGCCTTCATTTCAGCATCTGTTGCTCGAGACACTTTCGGACCAGCTCAGTGAGCAACAATGTCATTTAATAACAAATATGCAAAAGGAGGAACTTGGATAAAATAGTTTAGTGGCACAATTGTATTTTTCAGTTACTATTTAGGTAGACTTGTTAAGCAAGCTGAATATATGAATTACCTTTTATCATGTGAAACAAGGAAACAGAAGGCTTGGTAGGATATATCTGCTGGAACAACTACAAATGAGAGGTCCTTTTAAGTTTCCTGACTGAGAATGCCTTTTTTGGAGAGGTTCTGAATTTGTGAAAGAGAAGAACAGCATAATTTTCCTCAGGGATACGGCAAAGTAAGATAATTTTCCTGTTCTGCTGTTGGTGTAACATTAACCTTGTCAGGAACAGTGAAAAGGAAGTTGAAAATGATTGATTACTGCTTTTTAAAATAAATATATTTCTAGTAAACTATTATTCAATAGTCAACCTTTCTATTGTTTCAAAGAATGTTTTAATAGCCAGTTGAGATCAGAGAGATACATCAAAAATAGACACAGTTTCATGGAACTCATCCATAAAGGAGAATATGTGATAGCTTCAAAGCTAAGCAGAGTCATTCCTTGGTGGAAGAGACCACCAAGGAATATAAGGTACTGTAGGCAGTATTTCAGAGGAAGGAACTGGAAAAACCTCCTCTTAGTATTCCTTGCTTAAGAAAACATTCTGAAAATCATTGGGACATCATAAGTTGACAAGTAATATAAAAACAGATAGCAAGTATTCTTTCTTTAAATTCTTTAATAACCAAAGTTATAAAATGACACCCATCCTCTCAATACAATGGCTTAATTTTTTTAAATAAAAAAAAGTAATGAAGCATGTTTTAATGTATTGTTGAAGACTTTCATGGTTGAAATCACTGGAGTGTATGACCATGTTCTAGCATTTTCTCCTGATGTTTCACCTGCATCTGTGACTGGTATCTTCTGAGGATCCCCTAAAGATGGCAGCCAAAGATGCAAGCGAAACGTTAGGAGAAAATGCTAGAACATGGCCATACAACCTGGAAACCGCACAACACTCTAGAAGAGTGTTTTGTTTGTGTATAAAGATGGATTCCTGACTCAGATTTAATTACTGATGTAACTGTGTGTATGTTTACACCCAGACTCATGACTTGTTTTCGTGACTCAGATTTTGTGGTTGTACTAACTTCATAAAAACTAAAAGCAGATCCCAGAAATTCTGATCTTTCTTTTTACATCTGTCACAATACAGTAAAAAATTGACATAAAATCTAAAGCAAATATTACACAAATGATTTCTTCTTTAAACCAAATGCAATTATTTTGAGCCCTAATCAAAATCCTGGAAGGCCAGCATCCCTATTCAGGTGTCAGAAATAATGATTTGAAAATAGCGTTTATGAAAAAACTGTATTTACTCAAGTATAATGTGCTATTGATTGTAATGCGCACCTCAATTTTGAAGCACCTTCAGAAACAATGTTTTTGTTGTTGAATGTAATGTGCAGTGTATCCTTGCTTATTGACTATTCTTCTGCCTGCCTCAGAATAGCTGTTTCATCAAGATGAGGCTGGTGAACATCTCAACGGGTGGCCGGGTGGTGGCTTCCGAAGCTAAAGCTTCTTTCCTGGGGTGTTCAAACATGAGGGGGAGGCCTTGAAGGTCTTGTGAATGAGGCCAGTTAAGATGCTGTACCTATCTGGCCAAGGTTGGCAAATTTGCCAGGCCCGGCTTGATGGAGGTGCACAGACAAATTTATGTGCGCAGTTCTAATGCACCATTGAATCTAATGTGCACCTCACTTTTAGCCATGCAATTTAGCTAAAAAAGATGAACATCAGATTCTAGTAAATATAGTACTTAAGCCGATATGTAATAAAACATGAATGTGTCCCCATTGTCATCCACTTGTGGCCGCCTTACTATATTATATGATGTCTTAATAACAAAAACCTTGAGCTTTTCATATTAAAATGAGCTATGAAAAGATCAAATAGGGAAAAGTTCTGAAGGTGACATGTGCAGAAGCATCATGTGGATGCAAGTGCCGAGTGTATCAGGTGACACTGTTAGAGGTGGTGACACTGTAAAACATTTGTGCAGTGTTGCAGCAGAAATTTAAACGTTTTGTAAAAGAAAATCCCCGTAATTATGCTGTAAACACAAAAACATTTGTGTTCTGTTCTAGCTTAGTTTACATGTATTGTAATCAGTAAGGCTTAAAACCCTATACTGATTTACTGTTTGAAACTTCTGATACGTGTGTATTCTGGTCAGAGCTTTACCACTTGCAATGATGCCTGAAATCATGTACATGCGGCACAAGCAAGTATTGTTGTTTTATTTGATGCTATTTATATAGTGATGATTTTGTTAAATTTTCTTGTATTTAAATTACAATATTGTGGTCCGATCTGCTATAGGAGGAGGTCCATAGAGATGACACCATGAGTTACCACAACAGGTGACACCAACCTAGTAACACAATTATTGAGGTGGGGCGAAACTTGGCAGATATGCACAACTATTGGGTTTTAAAATAAAAAATGAAAGGGTTCTGGATGATCAAATTGAACAATCTGCAATGCACAAATAACTGGAAATAATCTGCAAGCTTGAAAGGGCTTGAAAACTACTCACTCACCAACTAGGTATTGACTGTTTTAGTCATGCAGCAAAAACAGGAGAGGTATTCAACCCCTCACGGTCCCTAAGCCGTGGTGGGTGAGCTATACTCACCTTTGTGTCAACCAGCTCTCCTGGTATCTTGCAACAGCTGTTTATAGCAGTTCTGCATGACACTTTGCCATATCAAGTTACAGCTGGCATCCTTATAATGCATAAATTGCCCTGCTTTGCCACCAGAGAAAGGCAGAATGTAAGCACTGTCTTAGATTTCAGCTGTTGAGCACTTAAGTATGGGAATGTTACATGTAAACGTTCCTTTCAGATGCCATCTATGGTGGTGTTAAGCTGTAGGTTTGGACCGTTTGGGAGCACTAAAATAAAATAGCACAAATGTTTCTTTTCCCTGTTGATATATTGGATACTGCCCGTCATTCCTGTTCACAAAGACTTCAATGCCTTTGTTGTTCATGCCAAACAGTGCTAATTATGTCTATTCTTAGATGTTGTGCCAGTTTATATAGGTTTAATGTGAGTATAAACCATTCTTTGCTATTGACCTATTACAGCGAGTGTTCATAAACAAATGGTTTCTAAATGTTTCCACCATTTTTCAGAGAATGTTTATAATGTTAGGCACTTCATGCACCTTATATTTTCCGTGAATCCATTAAGCATTTGTTCCAACATGGCATCCATTTTGAATCTTTCTAGAAATAAGACACAGATCAAAGAAGGAGTGGAGCTAGATAGATGAGAAGTCAAGCAGCCATAGGACTATTTCTAGAATAAGCAATTACTGATTAAAAGGACAAATATGTGCTTGTGAAGCTCATGCTTATACCGAAACGGTGATACATTTTGACAACTTTGATACCCATACCTTGACAATCTGCTCACATCTCAAATAAAGTCTGGAAAAGTGACAGTTATTACAGTTGGACTACAGGGGGTATCTGGCAAGCCCTTTGATGCTTCCCTCTATGCCCAGAGCCATGGGGATGGCGGTTGGGGGAGCAGCAAAGAGCATAGGCTCCATCAGACTTCGGGGAGGGGCAAGCCCATGAATGTCCACAAATGCCGAACCCACATATGGGGAAAGCTAGCTATATTTCAAATCAACAAACCAGGAACAGGCCTTTTGTAACTTTAGTTGCCCATAATTGAATTTTCAAAAGCAAGAAACCCCAAATAATTTGCATTATTTATTTATTGATTTCATTTATAAAAACCACATATCAAAATACAACAAAACAGATTAAAAACAGTTACTTACCCACATAATCCCCGTTCCACATTCATATGCTGCCCAAGCCAATCCTCAGTCTGCCAACACATCCGTATCACTCTCAAATTGTCCGTCCGCTGCTCTACATCAACTAAACGCCTGGTCCCAAAACCACGTATTTAGCTTTTACCTAAAGGAAAGGAGGGAAGAAGTTGATCTTATTTCACTGGGGAGCGAGTTCCACAGGCGAGGGGCCACTACCGTGAAGGCCCTGTCTCTCGTCCCCACCAAACGTATTACAATTCGGATAGTGTTGTAGACTGGCAAGCATCAGAGGATTTTTCTGACTGAGTCAGCCAGAGATGATGGGTTTCAAAGTGAAGAGTCAGTGAAAGATTGGAGGAAGTTGCAGGCAGATGAGGCTGATGTTTGGGATTCTTCAGCTTGTTCCCATGCAACATGGGGAAATGAAAGTACCAATTTCCTTGAGAAATGGCCATGGGAAGTCAGGGAGTTTTCAAGGTAACAGATTAGACCTGGGAATGCCGGGTGTGAAAAGCCACCAAACTAGAGGCTCCGAGAAAAGGTCCAGAGACCCAGACTATGTTGTTAAAGGAGATCAGTCTCCTGTTTCGAATTTCAGGTTCCTGGTTCAAATATTTTTATATTTCCTTGAAGCATTCATATTGGGAAAGTTCCAGTTTTCATGTTTATGGATATACCTTTGGACTAATTCTGTGGTTTTTTGGATTCCTTGGCTTTATATTCCTTGGTATTTGAAATACTACTATTCTGTATTTGCTATTCTACTGACCCTCTTGGATTTGCTTCTTTCCCCTTTTTATATACTTTTTAAAATAAACAGTATTATATTGAACTACTGGACTCTGGTATTGAACAAATGTATGGAACCATGATAAAATAATATATATTTTTAAAAAGGATGTTTCACCAATAGTGATCCCTTGTCACCAGGACTTCTTAAATACATTTGTTTGCTTAGCAGTGTTAACAGCCAAAAGAGATTCATGATTGTAGCATGTGAAAATTCAAGATACAAAAACAAAATACAAAAAGAATGAGTCTTGGGATTGTTGTGGAATTGTAATAGTAGATGAGGCATTATTAAGAGATGCAGGAATCACAAATGGTAGGAATCTGTCAGGGTTTCTGGACTATCTGGTCATGTTTCTGTAGTGAGGCTATTACATTAAGAATCCTGTGTGGATCTGTATTTAAGTCATGAACTTTGCACTGAGTTCTATGCATAGAAAGACTAGAGTAGCTTTACATCATTTACATTCATTGGTATGCTGCCACCCCCTTGTCATTACTGGTAGCGCATGTGCTCATTGATATAGACCGCAAAAGAGTTTATGTACTGTATTTGTATAAATGACCACGACAATATTTTTGATGAGTATATGCATTGAGAAAATTACAGAACAGTTTTATGTCACTTTGCATATGTTGTTTCTATACACTGTAAGACATTTCACAAATGTGCAAAGGGTTCATGGTATTCATTAATAAAACACCACACTAGAAGTATGCTGCTACAGGTCCTTCTCAAAAAATTAGCATATAGTGCTAAAGTTCATTATTTTCCATAATGTAATGATAAAAATTAAATTTTCATATATTTTCAATTCATTGCACACCAGCTGAAATATTTCAGGTCTTTTTTTGTTTTAATACTGATGATTTTGGCATACATATCTCAAAAAATTAGCATATTCCATCCAAACAAATATGCTAATTTTTTGAGACAGTATTTTGGGTTTTCAGGAGCTATATGCCAAAATCATCAGTACAAAACAAAAAAAAGACCTGAAATATTTCAGTTGGTGTGCAATATATGAAAGTTTAATTGTTATCATTACATTATGGAAAACGATGAACTTTAGCACTATATGCTAATTTTTTTAGAAGGACCTGTATATGTACAATCACTTCAATATTTTTTGACATTGTTTTCAGAATGTGTATGCATCCATTGGTACTTTACTTTACTTACTTAGGCGATCCCTTGTTGTTCGAGTAAGATTGTCCTGCAAGTTCGGTGTCCTGGCAGGGGGTATGTAGGTGACCATGGAGCCCTATTCTTGACCTGCATGTTCTCTTACAATGAGGGCATTGGTTTCCACATGGAAGGTGGGCCCGGTTGAGGTTGGCTTGATGCTCCTTCCTCTTGGCACATTTCTCCCTTTTGTTCTCCATTCGTGCCTCTTCAAATTCTACAGCACTGCTGGTCACAGCTGACCTCCAGCTAGAGCGCTAAAGGACCAGGGCTTCCCAGTTCTCAGTGTCTATGCCACAGGTTTTAAAGTTGGCTTTGAGTCCATCTTTGAATTTCTTTTCCTGTCCTCCAACATTCCGTTTTCCATTCTTGAGTTTGGAGTAGAGCAACTGCTTTGGGAGACTGTGATTGGGCTTTCGGACAACGTGGCCGGTGCAGCGGAGTTGATGGTGGAGGACTATCACTTCAGTGCTGGTGGTCTTTGCTTCTTTCAGCACACTGACATTTGTCCGCCTGTCTTTCCAAGAGATTTGCAGGATTTTTTGAAGGCAACGCTGATGGAAATGTTCCAGGGGTTGCATGTGACATCTGTAGATAGTCCACGTTTCACAGGCATACAACAGGATTGGAAGAGCAATACCTTCCAATGCTCCTCAGGATGTTCTATGGGTAGATGGTCCTTGAGTGTTGTTTGGAGAAGGGCTTGAGTGTTCATTTTGTGCCTTGTCTTTCTTCCTTGGAGTCTGTGTTTGAGGGCGATCTTGATAGCCATCGTGGATCAGATTAGCCAATGGTCTGTCCAGCAGTCATCAGCACCTGTCATGGCTCTTGTGAGAAGCATGTCATGGGTGTCTCTGGCATGTATAATTACATAGTCTAAGTGGTGCCAATACTATGACTGGGGGTGCTTCCATGATGTCTTGAGCTTGTTTTTCTGGCGGAAGAGCGTGTTGGGGATGACAAGGTTGTGTTCCGCACATTTTATGAGAAGCAGGATGTCATTCGAGTTGCTGTTTCCAACCCCATCTTTTCCAATGGTCCCTGGCCACAGGTCAAAGTCTCGCCTGACTCATTAAAGTCCCCCAGGAGCATGATTTTGTCCCCCTTAGATATGTTTCCAAAGCATCTTTCTACAGAATTTCTGTGTTCTAAAACTTTAGGAGCTATTGGTATTGTATAAGATTATATTTCTATACAGGTATCAATTTCTTTTTATGAATAGTAGGCAACCAAATAATGTAATAGTATAAGAAAAGTATTCTATCATGTCATTCATAGGGACGCACATGTATTTGTTCTACATGCATGTCTTTCTTCAAACCTTCAGTAACTTAGATTAGTTTATGCAACTGCATTTCTCTTTGGTTTTATCTATCTGTGTAGGATCTCACTTAATTGTAATTCATATCACTATGTAACAAACTTTGAAAAAATATATATTCCTGGTTTGAAAGTGTTGTTCCTGTTTAATTATGCGGTACTTAATTTGAAAGTAGTTGTTATACTTCAGAAACTTTGTTTTTGTGGCTGCCACAAACTATGTTGAATTGATTGAGACTCTGTGAGATATTTAATGAAAAACTATCACAAAATGTGCTGCAGGATGTCCCACAGAAACAAAAGTTCTGCGGTTTAATAAACTTTTTCCATATTTTTATGCTAGAATGAATTAGGAAATGAGAATTATAACCCAGGAACAAAAATCATGTTACATCGTGTATTGCAGGGGTGCCCACACTTTTTCAGCCTGCAAGCTACCTTTATAACAACCAAGTCAAAAAGATCTACCTGGTGCGCTCCCGGTCCTCCGCCACACGCGCTCCCGCCTTCCACCCGCCTGCGGACTTCTTTCGCCAAAATGAGGCTTTAGTGGGCGGGCCCTGGTGCTTGTCACTTGACACGGTGTGGTGACGTGACCGCCCATTGGTTGCTCCTGGGGGGGGCGGAGCAAGGCGAAGGCGCTCGCAGGGATAGGATGCAGGGCTGCGGGAGTGAGTGAGTGTGTGTGTGTGTGTGAGAGAGAGAAGGTCTCGCCGGAGGAGGATGGTCCCTGTGGTGGGGCTGCAGCTGAAGAGTGTGCCCTGTCTCTCAATCGCCTCGGCCCTCGGGGACCCAGTGCCGTCGAGAGCTGAGGCGAGTGAGAGACAGGGCGTGCTCTTCAGCTGCAGCCCCACCGCAGGGACCATCCTCCGGTGAGGCCTTCTCTCTCTCACACACACACTCCCTCCCTCCCACAGCCTCACATCCTATCCCTGCACACACCTTCGCCTTTCTCCCCTCCCCCCCAGGAGCAACCAATGGGGGGTCACGTCACCACACTGTGTCAAGTGACGAGCGCCAGGGCCCGTCCACTAAAGCCTCATTTTGCCGAAAGAAGCCCCGTGCGCGGGCGGAAGGCGGCAGCAGGAGCATGCGCAGGGTGCGCGCGCGCAGAAGCGCCCCATCCGGCTGTGAGCTACCTCAAATGGACTTGGGATTGACTAGTCAATTGTGATCGACTTCCTGAGCAGCCCTGGTGTATTGTGTCTCAAGCTTCTTTCCACACCAAGTTGTAATCCCAAATAGGAATGAGAAAGCCTGCAGTTATTTCTCTATAAATCTACCATCCTGAAATATTGTTTTTTGTTTCAGTATCTGTAGCAGACTAATATATGTTTACTGTAAATCCCTCCTGTTTACATTTTCAAGCATTTAATCTCCTTAAAATATGTATGCACCCCTTGCTTGCCTTTGGAGAAGATGAAGACCTGCCTGGCAAAAGTGTACTGCTATTTCTTTTTCTGTTCTCCCTGCACAACAAGGTTATGGATGTGTACATCTGTGGTAAAAAGAATCCTAGGTGAACTGACTTTGCATGGTGCATACATCTTATTCTTTTCTGAATGAGGTTAATTCTTTCGTGGTTCTATCCTGTTTCTGAGAAGCAGTATATTTAATGCTGCCACCCCCCCCCCCCCAAATCTGAATAATCACACCATGTCCTTATGAATAGGAAGCATCCTCGAGCCAGGACAGATCCATCTCCTTATAACATATATTGCATAAGAGCACCTCTTCAGGGTCTGAGGCTAATGACTTTCCTTTACCTGTTCTTACTCACTTGAAATAGAAGAGAATGAAAATGGAATCTTCTGTTTAGAAAGCTGGTGCTTTACTGCTAAAATACAATGTTTTCTTAACAATATAGCTACTAAGGTTGTGCAAAACTTTGTTTGTAATTTGTTCGTTATATCTATTTCATAAGATTCATACACTATTATTTTAAAGGCTGGATGGGCATCTGTTGGGGGTGGTTTGACTGTGCTTTTCCTGCCTAACAGAAGGGGGTTGGACTGGTTTGCCCCTAGGGTCTTCCAGTGAAATAGTACTGTTAAGTTTATGTTGGTTAAAATTCCCCCAAAATCAGTGGATGTGCAAATCTTTCTGAAACTTGGGGGGAATTATGCCCAGATTATGTTACATAATTGAAAATAGAAATTCAAGTAGATAGCTTTTGTAGTTTAAAAAATGCTGTTCATAAAAACTTTGCAAAATCAGTAAATGAGTGAAACGTTCTGAAATGAGTATTGAAACATTTTTTTTATTGATCACAAAGGCCTAATAGCTACCAAATCAACAGGATATATTTGTCCAATATTTGATTGTGGGGCCCTTTGCACCCTAAGTGAGATGCATACCTGACCTACGTATATACTTCTGTCCCCACCCATGCAAATTATCTGCAGAAGTCACACAAAATGTAATGAAAGACAATGATAGTGGTTCCAGTTAACCAACTTACCACTAAAAACATTTATAATTTCAAATCCATCGGAATGTGACAATTGTCATCATTGCAACCAAAGAATATGTTTGGAACAATTGTGACAGTCAATATAATTGGAATATACAAGCACTATATATATATATATATATATATATATATTATATATATATATAATTAATCTACTTTGAGATGATTCTCTTATCCATCTAAGGTGCCTTATATGGTTTTTAAACTGTCTATTCCAATTACGTTCTGATCATGTGTGTGCTATTTTCCCAGTGCATGTGAAAGTTCTCATTTGTCATTTGTAATGGAGTGTGTGTGTGTGTGTGTGTGTGTGTGAGGGGGGGGGTAGTCTGAATATATTGTAAGATTTGTATTATTGCCTCAAATCTAATAAGCAGTTTACATTATGATTGCTAATGCCTTTCAGACAGCTAGTTTATACAGTAACACTTTAATCAATATTATGAGCTGTTCAATTTAGCTCTGTGTTGTACTTTTTTATTCTGTGTCGGTCCATAACAGTTTTCAGGTGCATTTCACGGTATGGTGACTTGAAATATCAAATCTATTGAAATGAATATATTTCAATTTGAGTAGTGTAGGTGCCCTTTCATTCCATTTAAACAGTATTGCCTGAACAAGAGAACCAGTGAGTCAATAAAAAACACAAGTCCAAGATCTAATGAGTTAACGTATAAGAATAAAGTAAACAGCAATGGAAATTAATGGATATCCTGTGTGTGGAAAAACTTTCAAATGATCAGATATAGGAGATGAAGGAGGTAAATGTATGCCCTAAATTAAGTTTATTGAGTAATTTAACAAGGCATGGTCACTTGATTCTGTCAAATGTCTTTAAAACCTACCTGTACCGTTCCAGTATTGTCAGAATGCTGTTATTAACAGTGATGGAAGCATGGGAAAATGGTAACTCTACTGCTCCCATAACCTAACAACAAGCCTTTTGTGCAGTTAAGATTGGCATACAAGTAAATTATATGTGTTTTGTTTGGTCTTCCCTTAGGTTGCACAGGACAAAGGAAACTGCTCCTTTCAGAGAAACCCAACCCCATGTGTCATTCCTCAAGAAAAGGAGAATATTTTTCACACAATATTTGCGTTTTTTACCAAGTCTGGTAGAAGAGTCCTGGTAAGAATCTCTACTCTTTATCTTTTTTTTGTAAAATAAATATATTGCTTAATGCTGAAACCCAGTTCATTTAGAGATCCTTAATTGCAACAACAACCAATAGAGGTCAGTGAATACACGTGGCACTTTCTGTCTGTGTTTGGCCATGAGAGAAAGGTATATAAATGAGGTTTAATGTAATAGTTTTACTCATTCTTTATGCATTTCTATTTGAAATATTTGCATTCTTGTACACGCAGAATTATATGGCAGATTATTAGGAGGAGGGATAAAATAGGCAGAGATTCAGAAAAGTAAGACAAAACTTCAGTGTTCTAAATCCAATGTGAATTTTACTTAGATAAGGCCATCCTTGTTAATCTCGTGTTTTAGTTATGATTACTATTAAGTACTGTAGGGAGACAGGTATTTGATGGAGGACAGCAGATGATAAATTCCATGCTGCGAACCTCAATAAGGATTTAATATAAAATTGGAAGCAGATTCCTCTTAGTACCAGTTGCTCAAGAACATGGGTCAATGTAAGTGCTGTACTTTAATTAGTGCTCTCAGTAGAGTGACAAAAGACAGGATCTTAGTCCATCCTGGGAGAATAATACACTTTAATAATAATACACTTTATTTATATTCCGTCCTTCTCACCCCAAAGGAGACTCAGAGCGGATTACAGTACACATACAAGCAGACAATCCCTGCCATTTTTATATTTGACGTACATCACATGCAAACATATACAGTAGAAGGTTCTTTCCAGTTGAGCCAGGTTCTTCCAGGTTCTTCCTTTGTATCACGGGGGTGCTGTTGCTCCATTGTGCCACAGGGAGGTGCTGTTGCTTCATCCTCCTATAACGAAGAGTTTGCCAGCTCGTTGGACTTTCACCTTCCTGCAATCGATCTTCCTTATTTATTGGCATTATAAAAGTCCTCCCCCACAAAGTGGTCCCTAAAATTCTCTACTCACAGCTAGGCTGTTTTCGACTGCTTAGGTGAAGCAGAGGCAAGGCTGACAGCTGGCTGCCCAAACCACCCCGGGGTCTCGAACCTGTAACGTTCGGTTGATAAGATCTTTAGCAGCTGGTGTTCTAACCGCTGAGCTAAACCTCCGGCCCTAAAACCTAAAAGAAATGCTGATTACCCCCATCCCTACACACACTCTCCACAGTAATCCCACTTCTGGCCTTTTTGAATGTCTTGGGGCGGGATTGATGTTTTCTCCCTTCTGTTGAATGATTCTTGACTTATCCATAGATCATCTCAAAATCCATAATTTTAGCTCCAAAACATGCTGACCTATACATGAGTATACACAGTAGTTTCACACTCATTCACCCTTACACCCAACCCTGTTTCGATGCGCTCAAAAACAAGTCCCACCAGGCCAAAACTGCCTTATCCTAATTTTGACCATTCTCCTATCTTTTTTGCTGGCAGACTGCAGCTTTCACTAAGTTGTAGAATTGCAACCTAAAAGAGGATGTGAAGCTACCAGATTACTCCATTTAGCCTGTTGTATAGATTCAGTATTAAACACCTATATAGTATGATACATTCCAAGACCCTGTATGAATACCTGAACTGTAGATAATTCCTATATTTGGATGATGCTTGGATAAGAAACACACCAAAAAGACCCACTGACATGTCCAAGGGAATATTTTTTTAGAATGAGTGAGTGAAACCATGGATATTGAGTCTGTAGATAAGATGCCATACTGTGCTATCTGGCTCCTGTTTATATGGATTTTGTTGTTATTCTAGAACAGGGGTGCTCACACTTTTTCAACAAAGAGACATGCCACAGAACAATCAAGCACCCACCCCAAAGTAAAAAGACCGACCTTTGAGATGTGGTAAGGAAATGACCCCAAAGAGTCCTTCTTCTTCTCCTCCGTCATTGCTCCTATTTCCACGCCACCAGCATGCGTGCCGCCTCCAAGAGCTCACGAGAAGTCCAAGAGGCAGAATGGGCACTTCTGCGCATTCGTGCGGGGCCAGCCATGCATCGCGTCATCCAGGCCCGCTCCCTTTGGTCTCCTACGACTCTGAGTGGCTGGAGAAGGACGGAGGGAGGAGGAGGAATCCAAAAGAGGGGGCCCATTCTGCCTATTGGACTCTGGAGCTTTTGGAGGTGGCTTGCGAGCAGGGAGCGGGGAGGAGCAACGACGGAGGACTTCTTTGCAGCGTGCAGGGGCGCGTGAAGAGGACCAACAGCAAAAAAAAACCTGGTCAGGGGCCTGAAGATCACCAGGATGAGGCCCGAAGATCACCCTGGTGATCGCGATCACCGTTCTGAGCACCCCTGTTCTAGAAGTTGTAAAACTCTATATCACAGTAAGGATGTGCTGTTGAACCCTCATTCTGTCTCAGAATTAGTTAGTTTGGGCTGGATCTACACTGCCCTGTATCCCAGGAAGTGATCCCAGATTATCTGAATTGAAGTGGATTACATGAGTTTACACTGGCAGATAATCTGGGATAAGCAGATAATTTGGAAACAGATCCTGGAATATAGGTCAGTGTAGATTCAACCTTGGTTGCAATGAATGGGCAACAGGTTCCGTTTTATCCAATGAGATATTTCTTATGAAGGTGAACAAGAATGAACAAAAACGAACAAAAACATCAACAACGCAGCTAATGTTGTCCTTAATCCCAAACTCAGCAGTGCTTACTTTTTATCCCCCCACCCCAATCTTCATTTGCTTGATGGCTTTCTGCTTGTCTCCCTTAGGATTGTGACAGACCAGGCAGACCTTGTTTAATTATACATTGCAACTTAAGCTCACTAGCAAAAGCAGAATCCCGCAACATAGATATCCAGATGCTATTGAACACTGAAATATTAAAAAAGGTGAGTGTCACTGCCTGAATTATAATTTTTTGTGCTCTTTACATAATCTGGCACATGATGAGAACTAAACTGGAGATATTTGCATGATTGTGTTTGAGCAGCTCTTAGAAACGGAAACTTTTTGAATGGAAGTGATGCGCCTTTATATTTCTTTGATCTTTTTAAGACTGTTTTTCTACACCTAAAGACCTTGATTCTGATTTTTTACACTATAGACAACCCATAGATTTATATTCTAGAGAAATAAGAGTGCTCACCATTGTATTTAAAATGGTTTTTACAAAATTATGCAACAGGCATAGTTGGGTCTGTTGTGCTCTCCCTATCTGAGGCCCCTACACTGCCCTATATCCCAGGATTTGATCCCAGATTGTTTGCTTTAAACTGGATTATATGAGTCTCCACAGGCAGATCATCCAGGATAAGAAGATAATTTGGAATCAGATCCTTGATATAGAGCAGTGTAGAAAGGGTCTAAGTAAAGTCACATGCACTGGGCACTGGGATTCCTACACACGCCTGTTGCCATGCTGCATTTCTGCAGCCTATTGAGTTGGGGTTCTCTATATTTATTTCCCGAATTTCAAGCATTGCAGAAAATGAATGGTTGATAGTAACACCTAGAACTCATATATTTGCTCTATCAGCACGTCTCTTTTTGTTGGATGTTTAAACTGTGTGTCAAAAGTCCCCTTTTACACTGTCATGCAATCTAGATTTTCTAAGCAGATGATCCACATTATCTGCTTTGAACTGGATTATATGAGTCTACACTGCCATATAATCCAGTTCAAATCAGATAATCTGGATTTTATATGGCAGTGTAGAAGGGGCCTAAGTACTCAGCTGAAATTTTGTGTTTTTATTGTATTTTTAGATGTGTTTTAACCTTGTTTTTTAACCATTGTTTTCTATTTGACTGTTTATATATGCTGTGAGCCGCCCCGAGCCTTTCGGGAAGGGCGGCCAACCAAGTATGAATTAATAAATAAATAAATAAATAATAAATAAATAATAAATGTAAAGTTACTGAAATGCTAGAAATGTGGGTATTGAGGGGAAATTTCATTGGCCACAAGACCTTAATTTTTCCCCAGTAACTACATTCCTGGGCAGCAGCAACGTCGTAGTTGTTTTCCTGACCCTTTTAGCCATTTGTCTCACTTGGAGGGCAAAACTATGTACATCACACAACTTGACATCATCCTCTAAACTAGTCTGTTTTCTCCAGTGTGATAGAAAATATTATCCCATTACTAGAAAAGACTCAAGTGATAACAGGGTAGCTTCTGGTGTTAAGGTTACCATTTTTCCTTAACATAAAGCTTCAAAATCTCTTGGAGTGGCCCAGTAATATGCTCATCACGAATGCCACCCAGAAATTGAGAAATTTATATTGCTGTTTGTGGTCTAAGCCAATGCTACTCAGAATGATAGTCCTTGGACCACTGTCAGTCAGTGAACTATTGGCTATCAGTCTGCAGTAAAATTCCATTTGTAGCCAATGTGCACAAATATGTTTCCAGATTGTGGCAGAGTGGTGGGAAACCTTGTCTGGTCCCTCACATCAGAAAACTTTACTATCATATAAACTTCTGGGAAGAAGATACTAAAATGCTGATATGAAACCAGCAGAGGGCATGTAATTCAACAGCGCCTTTAAAAAGTTAACCAGCTGGATCATGTATATTTGAAATCTTTGTAGGAAATACGAGAGGAACATGCTCTTGCAAAAGGGAAAAAGCATACATATGTGAGCTTTTTCCAATGTGCCACATCAGGATTTATTTTAATAGTAAAATATTTTATCTGATACTGTATGCAAGCTCATTTTAGTAATTGCATCTCAATATATATTCCTAATTATGTGAAAATCACTTGAGTTAAGATCTTCTTTGCGGGTGGTGTTTGGCAGCCTGTGCCATTCATTTTATTGGGAAATATATCTGGATGGGTGCATTTTCCATCCAGCTCAGATCCAAGTTTGAAAATGAAGAAAACAGTACTCCAGCATATCACATTTAATGGGATGGGTTGGATTTAGATCTGCAATAGTGTTTTGTAGAGTTTGTCTCTATTTTAAGGCCATGAAAGAGCCAGCGCATTAAATATTTTTCAAGGCAGTGTGCTTGATAGCGCTCCTCAACTCTGACTGTTCTTCAATCCTTAGGACAGTTCATCTGTCATTCAGTTCATAACAAGAGCAAAGGTGAGGGTGGACACAACCATCCGGGCAGTAGAAGTACCCAACGGGAATTCAGAAGATGCAACGGTGAGTGAATGAATTTGGAAGATGGCTTGTGTTGCGCATATGGAATGCATTAGATTAGCCTACCCAGAGTGAGGAATTTGTGGCCAGGCCTAGGCTTAGCCGGCAAAAACGAATAAACGTGCCTTTCTTTGAATTCCCCAGCAGTGCTGCTGTCTTACAATCCTCTTGTGGTTTTGCTTGCTGTGATAAGCCAGGTCCCTTTTACAAATAATGTTATTCAGAATACTTTAATGCACATTGTGTTGTTGCTACCCACAGTTGTAAAGGCTTCAACCGTACCTTAAGCAATGAGTTCAGTTTCCCAGGGTGAAGCTGAAACCGGCTATAATCGAACACAGGTTTTTGGAAATCCTTGAGTTATCCCCTTCTGGAAGATCAGTTCATATTATAAAACAGTTGCAGTGCAATCCTAAACACATTTCCTAGGAATAAACGCCCACAGGTCAGACATGCTCCCAAGTAACAAGTCAATTATTGCAACTTTAATTGTTTCTTTAACTTTTGGGGGTCAAAACGAACAAGTAAGTGAATGAAGTATTAGGACTAAAAGCCAACTGTCCTTTTAGCTTCAGATGTTACTTTGTCTCCTCATACACACATTAGTTGGTTAACTAATTAGTGCATTTCCTAGCTATCTTTCACATTTTCAATCTTCCCTAAACACAAACACACACACACACACACACACACACACACATATCTCCATTTTATGAAATCATGAAGAAGTTTTGAAGGATTTTAAATAATTCTCTTACTTCTGACCTGCAACTTAATTTAAGTACAGGCATACTTCAGTTAATGAAGTAGATGTCTTCCTGGGCACTCCTTTTTTGTTTTCTAATAAAGACAGAAGAAAGATGCAAAGATAGTGATAGGTTTTGACACCACCAAAGTAAAGAACGCTTCAACAGTTTTCATCAAACTTTTCATTCAGAGTGAACACTCTGCCCATGTGAAATGAAACAACCATGTCCAGTAAAACTGTCTAGAGCCCACTTCAAAGCTTCTTCCAAAATGTATCCAGGAAAGATTTTTTTCCTTCCTCTAGTTTTCCACTTTTTTGTGATTTACATTTTAGTGGGAAAAGTAGATCTATGTTGTTTTTAATATATTGGGCTTTGCTGGTGAACCAGGCTTGATAAGGATGGTACCAATTAACCCTTTGTTATCTTGATTTTTCATCTGCTTTTAAAATGTCCCAGTATCTCTCTACTTCTCCCACTTTTGGCCTCAGCTACAAAATGAATTCAAAGTGCAAACAATAGTTTGTATCCAATAAGCTTGGCAGGGAAGTAAGGAGACAAGGGGGCAAAATCTTGCCTTTCCCACTAGACCAGTGGGTTCTCAACCTTTTATATATATATATATACTAGGGACCACTTGACCAGGGACCACTCTCCAACATTAGTACCAAAAGGGTTACAAATCAGTTTTTGGTCACATTTACATTCAGTTTGGTTATTTGGGTACTGATTCAGAAAACTGTATTGGATAGATCACATCAGCTCTAGTTTCTGATACAGAACATATGCCATCCAGTAGTCACCATCTGCTCACCCACAGAAAACCATATTTGATGTCGTCTATCCAATGCAATTTTCTGAATCAGCACCTCAAATAACCCCAGGAACAGGCCAAAAACAAAGACACCAAGGCACCTCTGCTTCCAGGTGCACATGGAACGGCTCCACTCAGGGGGAGAGAGGAAGAGGAGAAGCAGCAGTCATGGGTAGTAAGCCTCTCCTCTCCCGACATCCCTGTTGCCTATAATAGGGTTTTGCGAGACCAGTCACTCTAGTTGCAATGGTGTAGTAATGGTGAGGCTCCAGACCATATTTTAGTTCTTGCGGACCACTGGTGGTCCACGAACCACAGGTTGGGAACCACTGCACTAGACTAAAGTAAAAGTGAAAGGATATTGACTCTTCTAGCATTTTTGTTCTTCCTCATGGAAGCATTTGGTCATCTCGACCACATTTATGACAGTTTTCATCTCTAAACTGTTGAAAAGTATATGCAGTGTGAGCATTTAGTGTGGGAGTTTCCACAAAGTACACAATCAATGAGTGCTTCTCAAAATCATCCCTTTATAAAAGCACTTTTTTGGAACATACTGCCATTTTCAGTGTACATTTACTTAGAATGTGTAAGCCCAAGTGTGCCTCTCCACCCCACAGCCTCCCTTTTAGTATTGTTCATCTAAGCTTGAACATAATCCAAATACTCTATTTTAAAAGCTACAGAGTATAAAAAGCAATCTGTTTCCTGTGTGTGTCATGGGTGTGGTGGTTGTGTGGAAAATCGGATTGCTTATCGCACTTCATTGGATTTAGGCATAAAGATATTCCTGCTAGATGTTGTTTAAAATAATTTCCAAGTTTCCTAAGAGAGGCTGGCACACCAATCCGAAATGCATTGTTTGGAAGTGTTTTCAATTGAACATGCTTCCAAGCAAATGTGGTTGGGATTACAGCCTAAAACAATTTGGCTACCATTTAAAATGCATTCTAGGGGTTTAGAGCCACAATTCCAATTACACTTGATGAAACCAGGAATTAGAAGTCTTCCCAGAGATTTAACTGCCTAAAATGTCATTAGAGATACTTAGATTTAAGGTGGGCTTGAACTGCTTTCATTATGAATGATCAAGCCAAGCTCAACTGAGCAAACAAGGCATTTGGTTGTTGCAGAGCGCTGTCCATAAGGGGTGTTTGGAGCTGGACCCAGATCTCTCAAAGGGTACCAAAAGTGATACACATTACTATTATAAGATAGGCATTTTTGGCGAATGATGCAGCATACGGTGTAGAGCAGAGAAGCATTTTAAACGGATGGGATCCAGCTTCTCTTCACAGTAAGTATCACACAAGGGGCTGCCCCAGTTGATCCACAGAGCCCTATGCCACCCATCACACAACACACTCTGACTTCCAGTGGGGCTCTGTTGATAAAATAGGCATGAGCATCTTATGATCCTGTGCCCAGAACACATGAAGCTTCCCGTGTTCTATAAGGAACAGGGCTAGCACACGGGGTAGCCGTGCGGTGACACTTCCCCATGTGGAATGGGGAAGTATCTCTTTGGGTGAGGTAGGACATGGGACACTGGGATTGCCCTGCTGTCCCGCCAATTCACCACGGAGGCTGGCAAATCGCCCCATGCAACCGTATCAATGTAATGAGGTGGTAGGTGATCGCATTGGGTCCCTAAGCAACTAACTATCCAGACTATCCTTTAATTGACACTCTAGTTCCCCATAGCTTCTAAATGGCATCCTCAGACAGGGTTCACTTCCCTTAAGTTCCAAGGGTTATATAGCCCAGAAATAAAGGAAACTGAAGTGTGCAGGTGGTCTAATAGTTAAGACCAATCGTTTATGATATAGCCTTTATATTTTTCCTCAGCCCCAGATAGTCAAGTTTAAGGAAAAACTGTATCAAAACTACTGCTTACAAATTAACATTTTATATGCCACTGTCAGCATCTGCCTCAGAGTGGAAGCCAAATTCCCTGCAAGACTGGCAGTAAAAGTGTATATGATCAAATATATTGAACCAAAGTTTTGCAAGGGATAATTGAAAGCAGCTCTCAAACTTCATGAAACTATGTGTGACTTGAGAGCTTTATGATTACATAGCAACCTGCATGTTTAGCCCTCTCAGATCATGCCACAAAATTCATGCTTCCATCAGCCCAACAACAACACTCTCCTGTCAGTATCACAGAGATGACTTTTGGGTACATGTATAAACCCAATTTTCTTGTGTAAAAGAAATGCAAGAAGAGCCATGCCTAATAAACTTCCTAGCTGGTGATGTGTCTCTCTTACAGAGACTGGGACTCTGAAATGCCCAGATTTATATTTATATACTGCAGAAGTCTCAAGGATCTAAAGCGGTTCTTTAGATCATGATCTTTCAGACAGGGTGTATTACAGTCATACATTTAATATCTATTACTTACAGTAAAATGACTGAGAAAGAATGATTTATACAGTATAGGTTAACATGAAACGCGATATTTCTCTTTATTATTTATTGGTTTAAAAATAATTATTATTACTGCCAGATTGAATTTCCTGAAATAGTTCTGTGTCAGAAGAATTATTGTTGATTTCTGCATTGTAGAAGAGAAACACAACCTGCAGTGATTTTGGAGAAGCACAAGCTCAAAAAGAGCATGTTGTACATCATGCAGTGTGTAAATTCTTTCTTTTCTAATGTGAATGTTAGTTTTTAATCTTCAGCCATAGAATTTCCATCGATCTCTTGACTTCTCTTGGCCCGGTAGACTGTATTTTGGGTCATACTCAGGAAAATGAAAATAAGACATGTGGTTTGGCTCCAGGTAGTCAAACCACCACCACCCCTTTCCAGAAGGGAACCGTTCAGATTTTGCAACAAGAATTGCAAAGTTTTGTCAACTGTCCTGTTCCCTTTCCTTTTGAAGTCTTCTCCATTTGATAGACTTTTTTTCTTTTTCTCATTCATTATTTCATCTTATAAAGTTTTCTTCCACCCTAGAACCTGAAAGTACAATAATTGTTTAGTTAATTAATCTGTTTTTGCAACAAGTCAGGTATATCCAAAGTGCGACTTAATTAAAAATATGTTCACCAATTTTGTCATGTAATGGTAACTCTTAAGTTATCTTTGTAGCTATAGAAGATTCATCTTAAAATAAAGTTGAGGAATATCAATTAGTTCACATGCTAGCTTGTGCTTTGCTTTGTGCCGATGAATCTCGATCTTTAAAGTACCAAAAAAATGTATATTTGCACTTTAAGAAAGGAGAAGGTGATGAAATGTTACTAAAATTGTAAATATAACTGTGGCTAATTGCTGTGGAATAGCAGTGACAGCTTTGAACCTCAAAATTAACTAACTTTCCTTCTCCTCCATCTTTTTTTCTTCTCTTGTTTCATGGACACGAAACAGCTGGTGAGATTTAACACCAAAATGGATAGGATATTTCTGATATTATTGTTTCCCACTTGAGGTGATCCTGTCATGGTGTTTCTTGGCAGGATTTGTTCAGAGGTGGTTTTGCCTTTGCCCTTCTCTTAGGCCGAGAGAGTGCAGCTTTTCTAAGGTCAACCAGTGAGTTTCAATGACTGATCAGCAAGCCATAGTTTTCCAGTGTCTTAGTCCAACACTCACAACACCCTGTTGGCTGTGATACTTCTTAAAGACCTATTAAAATCAGTTGGACATTTGCTTGTTATAATTAATTAGTCATTATGATGTAGTCAGGGAACAACACACATTTCTCTCCATTTCTTTTACATGAGATCCCGAAGTCAGTTTGGCCTTTTAGCTTCTGTGTGACTATTTTTGTCAGCTTTTTTATATATAAGTTCCTGGGCAAATCAGGCTTGCCATGAGCATTGACTTCTCCCCATCACAATCATATGCCAAACCTCATTTTAAATTTATTTCTAAATAAATTCTAGTTGAGGTTAAAAATGGTTAATTCGATCCTGTAGGTTTTCTAGAAAGGGCTGTTCAGTGTATCACGAAATGTAACAAACTAAATGAAGCTGTTATAAGAGCTTTTCATTGTGGTCAGAAACATAAAGGGAACTCAGGTTGCATTATAAGATGGTGTTCTCTTTCCTTGGCATTCTAGAAGAATCCCATTTTGTATTCAGATTCTTGGGCATTGGTTCAAAGCATGAATTCAAGTCTCTAATTCACTCCACATTTTTATAGCCATTTAATTTTATTTAGGCTTATAGTCTTCTCACAGTCTATTTCTTCTTTCTCCTGTATCAACCATAATGTATGTTTCACTGCTGGAAATCCGTCAGATCTAAGGCGGCACGGAGTGTGTTTTGTAATAACTGCCCTAAAGGAGATGTTACAATTAGGGAGGCCAAGGAAGGAGAGACCAAATTTTCCTTTTTAACAGATTGTTCAATTGCAACAAAAATGTAAGTGCTTCAAAGTGTGGAGTCTAGCTGGCACTTTTCCTTTTCAGCAACCTCTTTGCCAACAACTGGAAGAGATGAATAATTCTCACTTTTTCATAGCCTTCACTGACTGGTTCTGGATTTCTTGTTAGTAAAGGCAAGATACTTTCTGTATTTTTATTTTTCTAGATAATCACAGGAGGGCAGTGTAATTCTTTCTACACCTTGGTCCCAATCCTCAAGAGCAAAAGGAGACTCATATAAATAACAGGGATAGCTGTGTCGGCAAAATATAACGAACTCCCAAATCCATAAAACACTGATAGCTTTATAAGCCAACCAAAATGCACTAAATACTAGGGGTGGATATCTCCGGTTGTTATCATTAGAAAACCGTTATTATTTCATATTAAAAACAATTTAGACCCTAATTCGTTCTGCAGCCAGCAACCCGGAAGTGATGTTTCTAAATTGAAAATGGGTCCGCCATTTCCGTAAAGGGCGCGTTATTATGTCATTTTTATTTCCGCCCTTTCTTATCTTTAACCCACGTTGGTTCTCAGCTAGCGCGGGGGGGGGGGGTGGAGGGCAGGCACTCAATCACTCCTTGCCAGCCGAGAATCAACCCATGTTAGAGATATTCAAGTGCCACCTCGGAGTTGGTTGAGGTAGGCAGGATTTCCCTGGGTACTGGTTGTGGGGGGTCGGGAGCAGGTTAGGGTTTTGCCCTCCCTTCTGCTCGAGATCCCCGTGTACAACTGGTGGGCCACTGTGTGATACAGAATGCTGGACTAGATGGGCTGAGGTCCGATTCAGCATGGCTCTTCTTATGTTCTTACGTTCTTAGATATCGCGGGTTGATTCTGAGCTGGCGAGGGGGGGTGGAGGCGGGTATCCCCTGCGCACTGCGCATGTGTGGCGCCATTAATGAAATAGTAACGAATTTCATTATTAAATATGGCTCGATTTCAAAACAGAGCCGGAAAATTGCGCAAGAGTATCACTTTCGAAATGGAAGCAGTTTCTGCCCCCCTCCCCCCCCCCACGAATTTAGAAACATTTTTTTTGGATCCACCACCCCTACTAAATACATTTTGGTCAGCCAATAAATGTATCCCTGCTTTGTGGATTTGAAAAAAATAACACAGTATACTTTCTATCACTTAGTTGTAATCTGTTGCCAACATTTCTTAGGTTATTTCTTACTTTGCTGCTTTGACAAAATTGATATGCGGGCCAAATTAACAATGTAATTTACTGTCAAAGGCTTTCAGGGCCGGAATCATTGTGTTGTTGTAGGTTTTTTTGGGCTATATGGCCATGTTCTAGAATGTCTCTAGAACATGGCCATATAGCCTGAAAAAACCTACAACAACGCAATGTAATTTACTATTATTCAGTAGATTGTACTGAATAATATTAAAATAAATAAGACTAGAAAGGTGATTATGCTATCTATATCCTTGGCATTTCAATTCTGCCCTCATTTCCTGTGCACCAGAATTACCCCCATCTTCAAATGCAAGCATCATTTCTCATCCTTCCGTATTCCCTCTCCACCCAAACATCATCCAGAATACTCCCAGTGGTTTACTACCTGCCTTACTTGCACCTCCCAGCTCCCATACCTTATCTTATTAATTCTAAAATATTAATTTATAATACCCTTACAAAAAAATCTGTTGTATAGTATGATCATGCCAGTCTATTTGCAGCAGCAGTCAGACTCTTTCTCATGTTCTGAGACGGAATCAAAAGTTAAGTTCTTTGATTGTTAGTTTCTAGGAGCTGATATTCTGCCTCTCTATGTAGATGTTTTATTTGCTAGATAAGATATTCCTACATATAGATTATTCTATCAGATTTTCCCTATTTCTAAAATAAAATATTATTCTAAAATGTTTAATTTTTTAAAGCAAAATAATCTTATAGAACAGAAGAAATGGGGAGCAAGTGGCAGAATTTGATAAAATAAGGACAAAATATATACAAAACAAACATTATTATTAACCATACTTTCTAATACATTACTAGCAAACTTTTGATAACTATCTTTGGATGGCTGAAAACTCTGATTATGGGGTGGCTGATGAAGCAAACAAACCATTGTTCTTACTACATTACTAAAAACAACAACCTCATGTTTCAAGTCCATTTACAGCCTACTTTTTTGAATTTCTGGAGCTGTCTCCTTTGCCCAGGATCGGCACTTCATAACCAGTATTGCCAGTGCCAACTGGGTTTATGAATTCTATATTTTAATAGTAGAGGCCTTTGTTCCTTTTTTCTTGGCAGAAGGTTTGAACCCATTGCAAGGGAGAAACAAGCTGAACAACTTCTTTATGATGACATCCATGCAAGAAGCTGTGTGATAATAGTGCATCCAGATGTTGTTTTCCATCAAGAAACTCATCTGCAGAAGTACTGGATTATTCTGAGCAATCTAATTACGCTATGAATTTCAGAAGAGCCTACATGTTGAGCACAGTTAAATGCATATGTTTCTTCCTAGGAAGTGTAGCTATAATTACTCCCTGGTATAATCGGTCAGATGAGCTTGAGCAGATTGCTGGAAGATAGAAAATCAAATATCATACTAGTCTTTGATTAAAAATTGACTGGTAACACATGGGATGACGCAAATAAGATCAGAATTGCCTTTCTTTTTAAAGCTATTTTCAGAAAAATAATGGTGTTCAACCAGTACTAGCTTACTTCTGACAGTTTAGTCCTATACATAGCTACACAAATAAGGTAAATAGGACTAACTCCCAGGGATGTGTACATAGGATAGTGGCCAACCCATAATTTACTGCAAATTTCACAATGACAATGTAGACAATGTTGGCCCATTTTAGTGGTCTCCCCAACCCCTGGAGCCCCCATCCCACAAGAAATGTATTAGGCTACATAGTTTAAAAATCTGTTTTAAAGATATGGTTCTTCCATCTTTTTCTACCTGATAATTTGATTTTTCCTTTAACATAAAACCATTTAGAACTTTTTTAAATTAAAAAAAAACTACTTCTATAACCTTTAACATTGTTTGAAGATGGTATAAATTGATCATAGTTGCTCACGTTTAACAAGTTTTCTTATGCTTTCGTAGTATTATAAACTGCCAGAAAAAATGTTTATCCACTGAAGGCATTCTGAAAATGCTTTAAATAAATAAAAAATGCAGTATTGACGCAGCATAAATTGTAGAGATATGTTGCCAACCATAGGCTACCTCCGAGCATTGTTCCCTTCTTGGCACTCTTTCAAATGTTAATATAAGTCACAAGACAGATCTTCAAAAAAGAGAAATAAATGGATGTAATACAGCCCTTGTGGGACACTCATTCTTCAAAATGCAGATGTTGAGATGTCTGACTGATTGTCCTCCCACAGCTTCTGCCAGTAGGAAGCTTGAATATCATGAAGGAGAGCGATGAGCTAATTTTCTGTAAGTTACTCTTATTGTTATCATGAGGAATAAAGACCGGCCTCAACATTATTTCAATTTTACTGTCATCCCATGAACATCCTCCTACATTTTTGCAAAAAAATAATAATACAGTATATAATTGTGTAAAAGTTGAACTCATGTATAAGCCGAGTGTGGGGTTTGATGCCAAAACTATCAATTTTGACCTATGGATAGGTTGAGGGTCAATCTGCAGGGAAAGTGGGCTTGAAGAGTTGATACTCTTTTCTGAATAATAAAAATATGGCCCTCTGGTAGCCTCTGACTGAACAGTTACCTTTGCCTTTGGCTGGAAATGTTAGGGAAATAGGCATTGTTGTGAGCTGTCTCTGTTGCAAAACACAGCATTTTGGGATGGTCTCCAGTGAGCAATTAAGACCCACAAGCATTAGAAAAAAAATCTGCTCCCATTCGAGTTAATGATTTATTGATATAGATCAAAATTGCTGCCTTTGTTTTGAGGACATACTTGGGGCTGTGACCATGGGTGACTGTTATAATGAATACAGGTGCTTTATCCCAGCAATGGGCTGTACTTTCATTTCACCAATAAGAAATTCCCTTTCTTTCCCCAATGCCTCTCTTCCTCAGAGGGAGTAAAGTAAAAATAACAGTGTGAAAAATATATATAGTTTTTTGGAGGTAAGCTCCACTAAATGCGGGGGGACTAAGCACCTGAGTACACCTATTTGGGACTACATTATTTGTAATTTAAGGAATACCTAGAATAAAGAAATACTACATGAGAAATCACTGATGAAATTATTTGGGCAAAAAGAAAAATAATCCAATCATATCATAGGAATGGATGTGTTTTATTACCCAGGCCATCCTGATGCATGAGCACTGCTGAAGTATTACTGGCAAGGAGCCATTGGGAAACAGAACAGAGATGTAATGAAAATATTGAGTTGATGTTAGTGTTTTAATTGATCCAATTGTTAGATGAGGGAAGCCTTATCATATATTATTATTTATGTAATGTTTTGATACCATACTAGGGATGCAAATATTTAATTTTTTCATCATTGAAAAAGGAGAATTAATGTCTGCGATTTCTCCCCTCAGCAGAAGGGGGGGGAAATCTACATGGTTCACCCCATTTTCACATGTCCCAAAGTGAAATGATTCTGCACAGAAATTCCAAAATGTGTTTTTGTGCAAAAATCCTGGATTTTGTGCAAACCACCCCACTTTTACAAGAAAAAGAATACTGGTCTCAGGTACCCATATGTGTTCATGCAAAATTGAAAAACTATTAAATTTTGCATAGTAAAATCATGTGAGTTCCTGGAAGATGTTATTGTATGAAAATATTGTTCACATAATACACATTTTCCATTAAAATTCTTTCCAAATACTCTACTATTTCAGTTTTCTTTTGTACCAGATTGTGTATCCCTCCCATCCAGGTAATGTGATTTCCCAAGTGTCCGAAACCTATTTTATTTATTTATTTAAAAAACACCCTAAGTTTCTATTCCTTAAGCTTTATGACACCAAGACTTGAAAAGGTATTGTCAGTACCTACATTTCTGACAGAAGTAAAGAAGAACTAAAATTTGCATGGCTTGTACATCTTGCAAAATGCAGCTTCTCTTGGAGCAGAAAGCGACTGTTTTATTTATGTAACCTTTTAGCAAGGACCAGCATAGCTTGTTTGGCAGACAAGTAAACATTCTGCTAACTAAAACGCTTATACCAATGTGCAGGCATGTACGTGGGCTTTCATTGTATTGCATTCATTATTGGAATCCTTTCTGTGATTGAAACTCCACTCCTCCTGTATGTGTGAAAATATTGTATCTGAAAAAGGACCATGTCCAGATCATGGCAAGCAACCTGGATGAATCCATGCTTAGAGGTGAACCAACCTATTGACATCGGTGGACTTGAGTTAATGATGACTACAATCATAGACTAATAGAGTTGGAAGAGACCACATGAGCCATCTAGTTCAACCCCCGCTAGGCAGGAAAAGCACAATCAAAGTACCCCTGACAGATGGCCACCCAGCCTCCGTTTAAAAGCTTCCAAGGAAGGGGCTTTCACCACACTCCGAGGCAGAGAGTTCCACTACCGAACAGCTCTTACAGTCAGGAAGTTCTTCCTAATGTTCAGGTGGAATCTCCTGTAATTTGAACCCATTGCTCTTAGTCCTAGTTTTCAGGGCAGTAGAAAACAAGCCTGCTCCCTCTTCTTTATGGCATCCTTTCACATATTTATACATGCCTATAATGCCTCCTCTCAACCTTCTCTTCCACAGGCTAAACATACCCAGTTCTTTAAGACACTCCCCATAGGGCATGGTCTCCAGAACTTTGATCATTTTAGTTGCCCTCCTCTGGACACCTTCCAGCTTGTCAATATCTCTTTTGAACTGTGATGCCCAGAATTGGACACAGTATGCCAGGCGAGGCCTAACCAAAGCAAAATAGAGAGACATCATGATGTCCCTCTAAGCTCAGTTCTACTGGTTTCAGTGGATCTACTTTAAGTACAACTAAGAGTAAATTTGGGAGTGAGTCTTCTTCAGGAGAGATAAAGTTGATTCATAATAATAATAATAATATCATGAATCTGCCTTTATTTGCACTGTTCAGGCCACCATTTGGTATAATGGAGTCAGGACTGAGCTTCACATATCAAGGAAATACAGATACATTTCAGCGGGTCATCTGGAAACCAAGGAATAAGAAGAATTGTTAGAACAGTGGATGGAGTATTTTACCCAAGATAAAAGAATATTAAGAGAAGAAATAGCAGCAGTCTTCAAACTATTGGCCCTACTCACTGGTGCATTTGGGGAATTGTAATCCAAAATAATAATTTCACAAAGCTCTACACTGCCATATAATGCGATTTTATAATGCACTTTATCTTCATTGAACTGCAGTATATGAGTCTACACTGTCGTATAATATAATTGAATGCATTATTTAGCAGTGTAGATGGGCCCTCAAATAGACTTGTATTGTCTTATTGAAAGGCAGCCTTTGCTGAAATGCAACATACAAAGCAGAACTTTGTCAATTTAATGTTCTATTTTAGTCTTTTTCATGGTGGATTGTGTTTTTAGCAAGCTTCTAAAAGATTTCATGGAGATCAGAGACAGTTGGCATTGCGACACCAACAGCTGCACCCTCACAGCGGCTGGCGCAGAATTGAGCTTTATATATTTTGTGGTTTGGGGAGGGGGCATCAGTAGGATGGGATTTCGAGAGATGAGATATATCTTGGTATCTGCACTTATATCAATTTTTGAAACCCTTGAGAAAAACAAACCTAATGCATAAACTGTACAAATGTGCTTGACAAGTTTTCTGCTGCAATGTTTTAAAAATATTCAGAGAAAATACAACGAATCCTAGTTGTGTAAAAGCTCCTTGTTTGTCCTAATTGCTTTGTAGGTGGTCTTTGAGGCCTTGCATAATCTGGAGCCTCGCGGTTATGTGGTCGGCTGGATCATTGCTATCAGTTTACTTGTGGGAATTCTCATCTTCCTGCTGCTGGCAGTCCTGCTATGGAAGGTGAGCTATCTGTCAGACACACTATAGACACAAGGATTAGCCATGGCCTTGGCTGAGCGCACCCCACTTTCTCTCCCTGTCTCCCTTTCAGTGCAGTCTCTGGTAAGTATTTAGCATCCATTAGCATTAAAGAATAATCCATCTTCTAATTTGAAGCCATTAAATGGAAGGGATAAAATGTATACAAGGACCATTCATACAAAGAAGCTGATACTGAATTCTTAATGAGAAGGACACGGCAGCTACTTCCACACAAATGAATTTGTCATGTGATGTATTCAAGTAAATATTGCAAGTACAGGTAGTCCCTGGGTTACAAACAAGATAGGTTCTATATGTTTATTCTAAAGTTACATTTGTATGTAAGTCAGAATAGGTACATTTTTAAGTGTAACTCCAGCCGTTATTATTAGTATTTCTTCTTCTTCTTCTTCTTCTTCTTCTTCTTCTTATTTTATGGATAGCATCAGGAAGGGTTAATACTCATGTAATGCTTGTTTTACTACATATGCCCCTGTTCAGAAGATTTTCATCCTGTGACAACTGACTTTTGAAAATTTTGGCTTGTCATGAAAAAAAAGAATTGCTGAGAAAGCATCAGTGGGGACACTTTTTCCCATAATAACTCTTACAGGAATGAATTCCCCAGCCTAGGGATATATTTCCTCTCACTTCTGTTGTCTCACTCCCCTTTTATAACTAGAAGTCCTATGTAAGTCAGGTGTTTGTAACTGGGGAACTGCTTATATGTTGTTTAGCCAACACTCAATCCTTTCTCATGGAGAATGTTTGGAACATCATTTTGCAGAATACAGCTTACTAATGTGTTACTTTTAAACTGCTTTTCTCAAATGTAGGTCTACAAATAAATGCTCCCATTTGAACTCCCAGTTTTGAAGTAATATAGAGATTTGGAAAAATGTGGCCTAGGTATTGTAGCCCCACAAGAAGTTTCTGTAGCCCTGATTTCCTGATCAATCTTTTTCAAGAATGAATTGCCCCTCCCAGATTTATTTATTTATTGTGTCAGAAGCGAATTGAGAATGCAGTTATAATGTAACTTTTTAGGAATAAAAATTACCAATTTTACAAGGCATTTAACCTTCTTCAATGCACTACATCTTTAAATAATTCAAAAGTTCTGTTAAAAATAATGTAAAATGATTTTGAAAAATAAAATGTGTACAATGTTCTATCTGCTTCTGCAGTTAGGCTCTCAGTTTTCAGAATATTAGTCTTCTCAATGTAAAAAAAAGATATAGTTGCCACATCCTCTGTTTTGTTTCTATTTTGGCACAGTCGCACATGCTCACAGCCTCTCTCCAAGGAAACATAGTCACCAAGGAATTCGATGCTTTTAGTAGTTCCGCATTTGGCTTGGAATATAGCTCAGAAGGTGACATGTGAATTAATCTTAAGTGACTAGTTAAGTTGGCCCATGGCTGCCCCCACAACACTGCTGCGCTGTCAAAATTTGGCAGCAAATTGAAGTGGTAAAAAGCTTGAAATAATGCTTCTGATGAAGCCCTTTTTGGGCCTTGCCATTGAAAGTCACCAGTGTGATTGCAGCTGAAATGAAATACCATATTTCATTGCATAATAGTCACCATTGCATATTAGTCACACTCCACTTTTAGGGATTCTTTTTTGTAATTTTTAATTCCTCATATAATATTCATACCCCTGCAAAAAAATTAGCCACATAATTGCTGCACCCCCTTTTGTTCCCCCAAAATGAGAAAAGTGGAAAAGTAAGACTATTGTGTGGTGATGTATGGTAGTTCCTTTTGGAAAGTGGCAAGGTGCACAAAAGTAGTGCGGAATGATTGATGCCCATAGACCACCTTTTCCATCTTGAAAGTAAGAACCCCCCCCCAAATGGGGACCTTTTAGGAGACTTGCTTAGGGTACTGTTCCTAGAGTTGCCAGATCTCAGGGTATTGGACTGATTGGAGCCAAGTCTCAAGACTTGGTCTAGATTCCCCAGCCTCTCAGGGTGAATGGGAGACATCTCAAGGTGAGAGTATATCCAATAACATAAGGCTGGCCAAGTTATTTTTTAAGGGGGGAAATCCACAAACACCTCTCTATGAGCAAGACTATAAATTATTATAATTTATAGCTACTTATAAATAATTAGCTGTGCTTTCATGACATATTGAAGTAGTTGCTTGAGATAGCTACCTCAGTCTAATTAAAAGGCCAACATTGTCACGTTAGAAAACAAAATTTCTCACTCATCTCCATGTTTTAGGAACATGTTATGAAATATAATAGCCTAGGGATACATTCATGGCTGCCATGAGGGAGCCAATTGCAGAGTCATATGCTTTAGATTACAGTAGCTTTTTATTCCCCTTTTTAATAATGCAACTTGAATACCTGAAATTCCCTTTGACAAAATTCAATAAACAGTACATTTCACAATGTTTGTAAGAGGATTGCTTGGAGAAGTGTTGGCCACACTGGTTATGGGAATGCTCAAAAATCCTCCTATAAATACCCCATGTCTTATTCATGCAGTTGCAAAAATACTTTAAATGTGGTGAAAGATCAGCCAACTTAAAATTGAACTTGACGGCAGAGATTTGTTACAATACTCTCTATCCACGTTCTCCTCTTTGTGTCCTCACATCATGTTACTTGTCTTCATACCATAACTCTATAGGTAAACACTTTCTAACAGGAAAGGTCTTGCCAGTGATTTTCTACACAGCCTTTCATTTAAGTCAGAAAATCCCTCATTCTTACTAGCTCTGAAGACTGATGGCAAAGTCTCTCCTTTAGCAGTCCCTGTATAGGTTAGTCCTGCAGTTATAACTCAAATGTTCTTTCACTTGCCTTCCCCTTTGCCATCACATCTCTCTGTGGCTCTGGTACTCAAAGTGACCTCTATTTTGTACAACTATTTGTGGTGATCAGTGGTAAGTATTAGGGGTGGATATCTCCGGTTTAAAATACTTTGAAATCCGTTTTTTTTCATATTTGAAATTATTTCTACCATCTATCGACCCTCGGGGTCCAACCCGGAAGAGAAGTTTCAAAACCAAACCCGGGGTCACCATTTTTTCTAAAGGTCACGTAATTAGGTCATTTTTCCCCGCCTCAGTTCTAAACTCGCGAGAACTGAGAGCTGAGGCGGGCGCTTTATTCCCAGGCAGGGAAGGAAGTGAGGAGGCGAACCCTCCTCCTCCTCCTCCTCTGCATTGGAATAACACGAGGGAAAAATTATTTTTGGAATAATTTCTACAATGACCCAGCAAAGGAAATCCCCCCCCCATGAGTTTAGAATCAATTTTTTTATGGATCAACCATCCCTAGTAAGTATATTAAAGTGTGATCAATCTCGTTTTTAAGTTAAGTTTTAGAAACTAAACCAGTAAAGATCTGTTAGGTTAAATGTGACCTCCCCAAACTCTTTATTCATTCTCTGTTCCCAAAACCCTATTCAGATCCTATGACTGTCTTTCTGCCTAATTGGTTTTCACAATTCTATTTCATTCTGCTCATCACACTCTCTCTCTTTAGCAATGCAGCTTCTGAGTTGCATCCTTTCTCTTATAGGTACCCCTTCATAGTATTCTGAAGGTTGTGATTTGCTGGCTCTAACAGGATTGTTAAACCTCTCACTTGACAGCTTTTATTTCACAGCAAAAAGAGTATTCATAAAACTTTTACAAATAGTGTAACCATGTGTTCATAAGTAAGTTCCCTAGGTTCAATAGAACCTAGTTCCTATTTTTTGGAGTGTATGATCATGGCCTTAAAAAACTAGTATGGACTGTGTAATCCAGACAAATTATAATTCAGAAAAAAACATGTTTAATCCTGTACAGTTTCCAGTCAAGTAAGCATGGAATAGACTCATATGGCCATACCGATCTTTTTAACAAGCTGTCGTTTTTGTATTTTCCCAGGATTATGTTTTTCCAAGTTTTCCAAAGCCAACATAGTGATACATCTCTTGGATAAAAAAGCATGTCTAATATGTTAGAAAATAGTTATTTTAAGAACAGATTTCAGTAAGTCTGATATACTACAAGAAATTTTAACAGCATCTCATAACAATCGAGATAAGGACACTATTGTGAAATGACTCACAGTGGTCAAGTCATCTTTATTTACTCCTTTAATTTTAGGGTTTTTTTTAAAAAAAACACACACACATATTTCATCAGGAACTTTCTTGTGTTGCTCCACCAGTTCTTTTTTGTTTCCCCCTTATTGTCATTCATGTGCTCACAAAGTCTATTAAAGAAGAAAATACAGAATACATGCAGTCCACAAGTTGCTGGGTTTTTTTTTGGGGGGGGGGTCAGGAGCAACTTGAGAAACTGCAAATTGCTTCTGGTGTGAGAGAATTGGCCATCTGCAAGGATGTTGCCCAATGAATGCCTGGATGTTTGATGTTTTACCACCCTTATGAGAGGTTTCTCCCATATCCCTGCATGGGGAGCTGGAGCTAACAGAGGTAGCTCAACCCGCTCTCGCCAGATTTGAACCGCTGACCTATTGGTCAGCGGTCCTTCCAGCACAAGGATTTAACCCAAGTTTAAAACATCAAATTTACAAATGACTCATAGTTAAGGACAGGGTTGACATAACAGGAAGTGAGAGAAATCTACTTCTAGGAAGGGAAATCCACTCCTGAAAGAGTTATCATTGGAAAAAAATGTTTTCACTGAAGCTTTATTACCAATCCTTGTTTCCGCAACAACACAAATTTTCCAAATCACAGGGACAGAAAGTGAGGTGAAATCTTTTTTCTTTTGCATGTGAGATTGTTACATTATTCTCTCTCTCTCTCTCTCTCTGTGTGTGTATATATATATATATACACACAGTATATATATATATACAGTATATATATATATATAGAGAGAGAGAGAGAGAGAGAGAGAGAGAGAGAGAGAGATACACACCCCTATAACCCCTGTGTCTCTGTTCAGAAGATTTCACCTCACTATATATGGCCTGAGTTTTAAAATGTGCCTGTTCCGACTTACATACAAATTCAACTTCAAAACAAACCTACAGGACTTGGGGTCTGTCTGTGTTGCACATTTTTATGTTTATATTGCATGCTTAACTGGTTTTTCTGCAAGAGCAAAACTTAAATCAATCAGAAGGTGTTTACATGCTTACAAGTCATGGCTGAGAAAGTTCTGCCTTGTGGTCACCAGTTTAATTGTTCTTTCCAACCACCACCAGAACAATAATTCTGAAGTTGATCTTAAAATGCAGCCAGTATTATTCAACATAGAGATGGCTCTTTAATTCATTGCCTTTCCATCTTTGGTTCTCCATATGTTTGAGACTTCCGTTCTCAATGCCTGACCATTGACCACACTTGGCTAAGGCTTTGAGAGCTGAAATCAAAAGCATATGATTGAGAACCAATGCTCTAGAGTGCCAGGTTTTAGGCTGTTCCTAGCTTTAAAGGTTAATATCAATATTTCCTATTCCTAAATGAAACAAAGAGGAAATTACAGCTCCAGGTCAAGAAGAAATATATGTTTTAAAAACAGCTGATACTTTACAGCTGTGTGATTGCTCTTTTGTAAGTTTGTGTTGACTCTTGTTTGAAGCTAGACACAAGTACTTTAGGATTATTTATGTCCTCCTAATCCCAGCTGTGGTTTCCGTATCACAGTAGCAGTATATTGCAAAAGTCAATTTTATTTTCTGTGCAAATTTAGAAGATAATATTGAAAGTCTTTATAAAATAATTGTTGACAGTTTTGAATGTTTTCAAGACATTTCCAGCTTAGGTGAACCTGTGGCGTGTTCAAGCATACTCAGATCTACACTGCCCTATGATCCAGTTTCTGAATCCATTTTATCTGCTTTGAACTAGATTATATGAGTCTACACTGCCATATAATCCAGTTCGAAGCAGATAATCTGGATTCAGAAACTGGATTAGATGGCAGTGTAGATGGGGCCTCAGAACTTCATGTTGTAATTTATTTTAGTCAAAGGAATACTCTGTAATAACTGACTCCAGGATTTCAGTATATAAACTGTTGAAACATTTATTCATACACTTAGTAGGTACAAGCAGTTATGTAGACTGATGGGCTGTATCTACCTAGGCAATTTCACAGGACCATACCTTATCACAGAAACCTGCCAATCTTTAAGATTTGCAGGGGATACACTTCTCTTGTCTCACTTCCTTGCCTGACAAGGAGAAAGCCTTCTCTGTAGATGTTCCCACACTTTAGAGTTCAAATGGCTCACTTTTGTTGTATTTTCAGCCTCAGGTTAATATTTTTCTTTTCCAGCAAGCCATTGAAACCTTAAAAGCTGTGGACTTTTAAGGTGCTGTACTATTTTTAATCTTTGTTTTGAAGTAAGGTTTTAAAGAGATTTAATTCTGTTGTTACTTAATACTTGAGTGTGTGTGTGGTATTTATGCCTTTTTTGTAAGGCCTAATCTGGGAAGAAGGTGAAATATAAAACGATGGATGGATGAGGGGATCTTTGATATACAACCTGATATTGACCTAAATATTCTTTTGCCAAATTATATGAATTTGTAAGCATAATCTTTGCCAAATTATATATTATTTATTTATTTATTGTTCATTCTTGTATACCGCTCCTTCCAGCAGGCTCGGGGTGGTTTACATAAAATCAATTTATAAAACAGCAACAATTCAATTTAAGAACAGCAACAATATAAAACAGAGCATAAAAACAACAGTTTATATAGGACTCAAGAATTTGACGTCTTCCTCAGGAGCCATTTAAGTTATAATCCTGCCTAAAAAGGGACGTTTTACAGGCTCTCTGAAATGAGGCCAATTCCTTAATGGCACGGACTTTGTCTGGCATTGAATTCCATAGCGATGGCGCCGCTATGGAAAAGGCTCTTGATCTGGTTGTGAACAACCGGCAGGAATGAATGGATGGAACTACTAAGCGGTTTTGCTCTTCCGAGCGTAGTGATCTCGGGGGGAAATATGGGGTAAGGCGGTCCCTCAGATACATTCAGATATGCGGACCAGATATGTATGAGCTAGGAACAAAACTCGTACGAACTATGTGCAGATTTGCATCTGTGCAATTAAAAGGTTTTTTAAAAAATGCCAAAATTTCCAGCAGACATCCCATAGCAGTCATTTTGTGGGCTTCAAAATCCCATAATGAAGCAGCAAATCTCGACATTGCAGGCAGAAATCCCAGGACCAGCAGGTCTGTGTGTGGACCTACTCTCAGGTCCCAGTTGTGTTTGGGGGTTGGGGGGATGTTGTGGGGGTTGCCCATGGAAAACCTGAAATTTGGTGCTGTCTTGAAGTGCCCTAAAGCTCAAGAAAAGCGATATTTTTCAAGCAGGCACAGACTTTCTGTTTGTGTTAAGAGATTTCAAGCTGGCAGCTATGTGTTATAATGGTTAAAATGATAGACCTGTATTAGCATGACTCAGGGCTTCTACATACAAGATGAACTAGGATTATCTTTCCCTCTCAGGCTAACCTTATCTTGTCACATTGTTGAAGGACTAAAACATGCTGTGAAGATTTATGGAGAATCATATATACCAACTTGAGCTCCTTAGAAGAAAGCTTCGAACATAGTGGAATGATTGCATAAATAAGGAACATCTATAACTCCAGAGGATCAGTTTTCACATCCAGCAATGTCCCTTGGTGGCTAAGCTTTGGAGAGTTTGCTACCAGATGTAAAACTGACTCCACTGGAAAATGTGATCTACATGATGGCTCGTTCACACATGGAACACACTGGCATATGCTGCAGCCATGGAGTTTTCAAAGAGAATAAAATGGGAATGCCTTTCCCATTAGAGACAACCAGACACTCTCCACTAAAATAAACCAGGTCCAAAACTGTAACCTTAGCATACGAAATCATGAAGTTCTTAACTTTCATTACAGTGGGGAATGTCTGATGAGTTTCTTCGACTCAACATATGAGCTAAAAATTAGCAATGGGAATGTCACTGCTTATGCAGTGCATTGGCAAATGTTTTGGCGAAATGAAATGCATCATTCAAAATTTACCACTTCATATAAATAGGAGCTTGATAAAACTTGATTCACTATTCATAGTATTTCAGTTTGTTCTCCACATATAATTTGGGCTTTGTTGGTGGGCTTGCAGAAGCAATACATCCTCTGTCAACATGCAAGTAAACAGTCTATCTGAGTTTACAGTCTAGCCAATGGGGGTCAATGTGTACATCAGAACCAGTTAGACATTCTAGCTTTTATTTTGGCACCATATAAACATATTTAATTTGCTGCAAGGCAAGACGCCCTTTTCTGAGAGTGAACTTTTCTGCACAATTTGTTTTTCTAAGAACCCAAGCCAAGAGATGCTATAGTTGTCAACTTTAAAATTGCAAATAAATACATACAATTAAAATAATTCTCGGATGCAAATTCAAACAGGAGATGAACTTTTACAAATAGATTTTTCATAGCTCTGTAGCTCAGAGAACTGGAAATATCAATTCCTTGATCTGTTTTACCACTGGTTGAACTAAAGACATAATGGTTGTTTATGGACATCGTTATGGGAAAGATAGCATTTTTCTGTCAAATATCCTGTATTTTTGGCAGACCAAATGGACCATAATTTAGTTACATTACTGTTTTATTGACCTCAGCAGTAGTGTTTCAAGTTAGACCTAAATGTAAACTTTTAAAGTTGTGCCAGAAGTCTTTTAATATGTTTCTATCCCTTTAAAGAAAAAGCAGCAGCACAGTAAAACAACATTTCCCTGACAATGATGTGACATGGAGCTACTACTCTCTTCCAGCTGAGATTTAAGAACATAAGAACATAAGAACATAAGAAGAGCCATGCTGAATCGGGCCTCAGCCCATCTAGTCCAGCATTCTGTGTCACACAGTGGCCCACTAGTTGTACACAGGGATCTCTAGCAGAAAGGAGGGCAGAACCCTCACCTGCTCCCGACCCCCACAACCAGTACCCGGGAAAATCCTGCCTGCCTCCATCAACACAGAGGTGGCACTTGGATGTCCATTTCAGTAGCTACTGATTCCCTTGGTATCCATGAATCTGTCTAATCCTGCCTTGAAGCTGTCCAGGCTGACAGCTGTCACAACCTCCTCTGGAAGTGAGTTCCATAACCCAATGACCCTCTGGGTGAAGAAATATTTCCCTTTATTAGTCCTAACTTTCCTACCTTGGAGCTTTAGGGAGTGCCCCCTAGTCCTAGTGTTGTGTGACAGAGAAAATATTTTTTTCTTTATTCACCTTTTCTATCCCATGCATGATTTTATACACTTCGATCAAGTCACCTCTTAAACGCCGTCTTTCAAGGCTGAAAAGACCAAGGCATTGCAACCTGATTTCATAAGGGAGCTGCTCCATCCCTTGGATCATTTTTTGTTGCCCTTCTTTGTACCTTTTCCAGTACCGTTATATCCTACTTAAGGTGCAGAGACCAGAATTGTACATCGTACTCCAAATGTGGCCTTACCATAGATTTGTAGAGAGGCAATACAACATTTGCCGACCTATTTTCGATTCCCTTCCTGATCATGCCAAGCATAGAATTTGCTTTTTTCACTGCTGCAGCGCACTGGGTTGACATCTTCATTGAGCTGTCCACCAAAACCCCAAGATCCCTTTCCTGGTTTGTCTCGGAAAGCTTTGACCCCATCAATTGGTAGGTGTAGTTGGGGTTCTTTGCCCCAATGTGCATGACTTTACACTTGTTTAGGTTAAAATGCATTTGCCACTTTGTTGCCCATTCACTCAAATTCGAGAGATCTTTCTGGAGCTCTTTACAATCAGTTTCATTTTTAACTACCCTGAACAATTTAGTGTCGTCTGCAAACTTTGCTACCTCAGAATTCACTCCTACATCCAGGTCATTAATGAATAAATTAAAAAGTAACGGACCCAAAACTGAACCTTGGGGTACGCCACTTCTCACCTCTTTCCACCCAGAGAAATGTCCGTTTATTACCACCCTTTGTTTCCTACAGTTTAGCCAGGTTCCAATCCAGGACAAGACCTGTCCCCTGATTCCATGGCTGAAGAGCTTATTTAGGAGCCTTTGGTGAGGGACTTTGTCAAAAGCCTTTTGAAAGTCAAGGTAAACAATATCGACTGGGTCCCCTTTATCTATGTGTTTATTTACACCCTCAAAGAATTCTATCAAGTTAGTAAGACATGATTTGCCTTTGCAGAAACCATGTTGATTTTCCTTCAGCAATGCCTGTTCTTCTATGTGCTTGGTAATTTTTTTCTTTAATAATGGTTTCCATCACTTTGCCTGGAACTGAGGTTAGACTGACTGGCCTATAATTTCCTGTATCACCCCTGGATCCTTTCTTGAAGATCGGAGTTACATTTGCCTCCCTCCAGTCCTCAGGTACAGTGCCTGATCTTAGAGAAAGGTTATATATTTTGGCTAGAATTTCAGCAATTTCACACTTGAGTTCCTTAAGAACTCTGGGGTGGATGCCATCTGGCCCTGGTGATTTGTTGACATTTAGTTTAGTAAGGCATGTGAGAACATCTTCCTTGTTTATCTCTATCTGGTTTAATTCATTTAATTCTCTCCCTGAAAAAACTGACTCAGCTGCAGGCTGTGTGAAAACGGAGGCAAAGAAGTCGTTTAGCCGCTCAGCAATCTCCTTGTCTTCACTTATTGTCCCTTTCTTACCATTTTCGTCAAGTGGCCCAACTGCTTTTCTAGTTGGGTTTCTATTTCTGATGTACTTAAAGAAGTTTTTGCTATTTTTTTAAATATTCTTAGCTATATGTGCCTCAAAATCTCTCTTGGCTTTCCTGACGGTTGCTTTGCATTTAGTTTGCCAGAGCTTGTGTTCCTTTCTGTTCTCCTCAGTAGGAAGAGCCTTCCATTTCTTAAATGAGTTTTTCTTCTTTCCAATCACATCTTTTACTTCATTTGTAAGCCATACTGATGTCCTCTTAGACTTTCCCGGCCTCTTTCTTATTTAGGAATGCATTTTAGTTCGGCTTGTTTTAAAGTATTTTTAAACAGTTTCCAAGCATTCTGAGGGATTTTATTTTTATTTACTGTTCCTTTTAGTTTGTTCTTTACTATTTTTCTCATTTTGGTGAAATTCCCTTTGTGAAAATTTAAGGTCTCTGTGTTAGTTTTCACTGACAGTTTGCTATCCAAACTTAAGTTGAAGGTTATTGTGTTGTGGTCACTGGTACCTATGGGCTCAGTTACAAGGACATCTTGAACGAGATCTTGTTCATTAGTTAGCACCAAGTCCAGGATCCCCTTTCCCCTGGTTGGTTCCATGACCATCTGCTCAAGGGAATAATCAGCTAGCATGTCGAGGAACCTTGTCTCTCTTTCATGCGTAGAACAAGAATTTAGCCTATCTATTCGGGGATAGTTGACGTCCCCCATTATGACTAATTTATTGCTTTTTGAGGCCTGTTTAATTTCATTTTCCAGATAGCAGTCTGCCTCTGGAGTTTGGTTGGGAGGGCGTTAGCAGATCCCTAATGCTAGATTAGTTTTTTGTCCTGGGATTTTTACCCACAATGTTTCTGTAGGTGAGTTTGAATTTTCTTGAAATTCTAATTCATGAGATTCTAGCTTTTCATTTATGTACAAAGCCACACCGCCACCGTTTTCCCCTCTCCTGTCTTTCCTGTACAGTTTATAACCTGGAATTTTTGTGTCCCAATTGTTTTCCTCTGTCCACCAGGTTTCTGTTAGGCCAATAATATCAATATATTTTTCTTTTGCCAAACATTCCAACTCCCCTATTTTTGTTCGAAGGCTTTTAGCGTTTGCGTACAGACATTTATATTTATTGCTCTGATGCCCTTTCAACTTTGGCTGTTTATGAGAATTTGTAGAAGGCCTACCATGTCCTGTCTCTTGACTACTTTCTATCTTTTCTGTTGACTCAGCCATTTGTGCGTAAATTTCATCCTCCATACTTGGCGTTTCACCCTCTCGAACCGGAAGCTGCCCAGCTCCTGTCGACTTTCCCTAGGAATCAGTTTAAAAGCTGCTCTGAACCCTTTTAATATTAATTGCCAGCAGTCTGGTTCCATTTTCATTCAGGTGTAACCCGTCCCTTTTGTAAAGGTTTGGCTTTCCGAAAATGTCCCCAGTTCCTAACAAATCTAAACCCTTCCTCTCGACACCACTGCCTCATCCACGCATTGAAGCTCCTGAGCTCTGCTTGTCTGGCTGTCCCTGCACGTGGAACCGGTAGAATTTCCGAGAATGCTACCTTTGAGGTCCTGGACCTTAATCTTCTACCTAGCAACCTAAATTTGACTTCCAGGACCATCCGTTTGGCCTTCCCAATGTCATTGGTACCGATGTGTACCACGACTGCTGGCTCCACCCCGGCACTATCTACCAGCCTATCTAGATGCCTCGTGATGTCCGCAACCTTTGCACCCGGCAGGCAATTTACCATGCGGTCATCACATCCATCACAAACCCAGCTTTCTATGTTCCTGACAATCGAATCGCCCACTACAAGAAGCCCCCCTCCTACCACCCGTTGAGAAGTATCCTCGGTGCAAGAGGATATGGGCACATCCTCCGAGGAAGGGGTTCCAACTAAGGGAGCCGGTCCCTCTTCCTCAGACTGATGTCCTCCCTGCCCAAGACCCCCATTTTCCAAAGTAGCTGGAGGGCTGCTCAGAACGGAGTGGGATGCTCCTATTTCATCCCTGGAGATCTCTTCCTCCTGCCTCACTTCCTCTCTGTGCTTCTCCAGGTCTGCTACCTTGGCTTCAAGGAAAAGAACACATTCCCTGAGAGCCAGGAGCTCACTGCAGCGAATGCACACCCAAGACTTCTGCCCAGCAGGCAGATAGTCATACATGTGACACTCAATGCAAATTTGTGAAACATAAAAGTCTTTGCATCATTTAAAAAAGATTTTCATAGTAAACTTTATGTTGTCTTTGCTTCTGAAGAGTAAATAAGCTGATGCAGGCATGTACACGGGGGGGGGGGGCGCTTGGGGCTGAAGCCCCTCCTAAAATTCTCAGGGTGGTCCGCGAGAAGGCCTTACTGGTACATTATTTAAACTGTTATGTGTATTCATATCATGATCTGATCACCATGCTCAATATATCCCATATGTTATATGGGATAACAATTCAAAAGGTTTGCTAGGGTAGACCCTCTCTCACCCAGACTCAGCCCCCCTCCCCCGAATCAAAATCCTGGGTACGGCCCTGAGCAGATGGAATTCTTGGTATTGTTTACTATCTTCACTACAGTACAGGATTTTGTTAACAAACAAACTTATAATTGTTTTATGAAATGGAGAATATCAATTCAAAGTTAAAGTCATTTTATCCTCATTAGTTTCAGTGGAGATTTACTATCTTCCTTAGTTTTTCCCACAATGCTCCAAGCTCTGTTCCAGTAGCATCCTCTCCTGACGTTTCACCTGCATTTGTGGCTGGTATCTTCAGAGGTTCTGTTGGCAATGAGGCAAATGGAGTGTGTGTATATTGTGGAATGTCCAGGGTAGGAGAAAGAACAAGTGTGAATGTTGCAATTAGCAACCTTAAATTAGCATGGAGTAGCCATGAATCTTCAAAGTCAATCAGTGAGGGTATCTGCATAGCCTGGCCTTTGTTGCCTAGAGACATTCTCAGTTTGGGAGGTGTTAACTGTCACTTGATCGCTTGCTGTCTGGAGTCCTCCTGCTTTTAAGTGGTGTTGACTATTTACTATCTTGATTTTGGTGTTATTTTAAATCCAGATTTTGTTCATTTTCGTGGTTTCCTCCTTTCTGTTGAAATTGTTCACGTGCTTGTGGATTTCAACAACTCTGTGTAGCCTGACATAATGGTTGTCAGAGTGGTCTAGAATTTCTGTGTTCTCAAATAATATGCTGTGTCCAGGTTGGTTCATCAGGTGCTCTGCTATGGCTGACTTCTCTGGTTGAATTAGTCTGCAGTGCCTTTCATTTTCTTTGATTTGTGTCTGCATTTAGTGGTCCCTATGTAGACTTGTCCACAGCTGCACGGTATATGGTAGGCTCCTGCAGTGGTTAGAGGACCCCACTTATCCTTTGTTGAACATGACATTTGTTGAATTTTCTTAGTGGGTCTGTAGATTGTTTGTAGGTTATGTTTCTTCATTTATTTATTTACCCTATTTATATTCCGCATTCTCAACCCCGTAGGGACTCAAGGCAGTTTATACATATAGGCAACAATTCAATGCCATGTAAACATACATACATAATAAAATAAATGTATATATAAAAACATATCAAACCTTAAAACACTTATTAAAATCATCAGCTTTCTTATGCTGACAGTAGTTCTCTTGATGTATGGAAAGAACCCTTTTCTTCTAGGTGGATATTTGTCTTTACTCTGGCTTTGTCTTTAAAATGGGTTGATTCAGAGAGTAGCAGCCTCTCCTACACTGGGGACTTTTAAACAAAAATTGAGTGGCCATCCACTAGGGATGCTTCAATTTATGTATGTATTTATTTATTTCAGGCATTTGTACCCCGTCATTCTTACCCCCGAGGGGGGACTCAGGGCAGCTTACAATAGGCAACCATTAGATGCCAGACATTGAATTAGCAAGCATAATTAAACAACAATTAAAACAATTATAAACATTCAAGATTTAAAATTCTAAAATATTGCCAGTTTAAAATCATGATCCAAGATCAGTCCATTACCACCTGCATTGGTCAGTCACATTCAAATCATTGTATATGTTGCTCAAAGACTTGACCCCATGGGCAGATCTGATATCATTTGGAAGGGAGTTCCACAGCTGAGGAGCCACCACTGAGAAGGCTCTGGCTCTCGTCCCCACCAGTCACGCTTGTGGGGGTGGTGGGGCCGAGAGCAGGGCTTCTCCCAATGATCTTAAAGCCCTTGATGGTTCGTAAAGGGAGATATGTTCAGACAGATAAACTGGGCTGGAACCGTTTAGGGCTTTATAGGCTAACGCCAGCACCTTGAATTATGCTCGATAGCAGATTGACAGCCAGTGGAGCTGACGTAACAATGACGTAGTTTGCTTCCTGTACCCCACTCTGGTGAGCAATCTGGCTGGTGTTTGTTGGACTAGTTGAAGCTTTCGAGCAGTCTTCAGAGGAAACCCCATGTAGAGTGTGTTGCAGTAGTCTAAATGGGATGTAACAAGAGCATGGACTACTGTGGCCAAATCAGACTTTCCAAGGTACGGGCGCACAAGTTTTACCTGTGCAAAAGCTCCCCTAGCCACTGCTGAAACCTGGGGTTCCAAGCTCAGCCATGAGTCTAGGATCACCCTCAAGCTGCAAACCTGTGTCTTCAGGGGGAGTGTAGTTTCCTGTATTGACAGAGAGGTGGATCTAAACAATCCTTGGGGTCATTTCTCATTCTACAGCTCTTATTCTGTGATTTTAAAAAAAACCCTCCATTCTTTGCAAATGAAAAGGAAGGGAGCCAGATGCACTTAGATTGAACAAGGGATGTATGTATACATTGGGTTGAGCTCATTCTTTGTGAATTGTTGTAAATTTGCAGTTTTTAGTGTTTTGCATATTCACTAGGATCTCATGTTAACTTATACTGATCCCAGCATGGAAGGCTCATATACAGGACCATCCTGGCTGTCTGAAGCAGAGCAGCAATTGGTGGCTTATCCATCCTCCAAATGTCAAGATACATAGCACTATAAGCTATTTGATCCATGAAACAGTAACCCAGATGCCCCCCCTAAAATAATAGCATTCTAATAATTACAATAATTAACCATGTACAGGTCTTTCATAAACCCCCAAATCTGTTGCCTGAGGACTCCACCCACTGAGCCTCTTGTCCGAATGCATCTGTTATGACTAAAATTTCAATTAATAAGCAGAAACCTCACATATTTGGTCAGTCATCATTTCACCAGAGGACTCTTTTCCTCCTCACAAATTATCCTGTATGAAAAAAAAATAGCCAATACATGTAGGGTAAGCATCAGAAAAGCTAAAGGGTAGAATGAGCTCAGGCTTAAAAACATTAGAATTAGGATTTTTGGTTGTGTATGTGGCAAAAAGCAATAAGGAAATGTTGAGGGCCACTGCAGTGAGGACAGAAAAAGGGAGGACTACACAAGTCCTTCTTTGACTTAACTTTCTTTCCACCCAAAGGAAAACAATGCTCATCCTGATGAAAATGGCGGGGGTGATACAGCAGGGGAAATGCAGTACATAAGTAGCAAAGAAGTAGATAGTATTGCCAGAAATGGTCAACTGCTGTGGATGCTATTGCATTTGGGCACTTTTTGTGAATTATCTGCAAAAAAACAAACCCTTATAGAATACCCAATATTTTACCTTAAAGACTGCAGATTTTTTCTCTCAAAATAACCTGTTATCAATAAGCTACTGGTTTTTTTGTCTTCTTGGAAATGTGTGATTTTTCAATTTTTGCAGAAAGAGTGCATACACACAAAACGAAACAAAAACCTCTGCACAGAAAAATGTACAAAACTCTCGGTTGTACCTAGAAAGATGGAGGGGACCTTTTGGAACCACTTAATTTAATGTTTAAGACTAGAATTAGTCAAGATTTACCTCCCTAGTATGGTTTCTTCTCCATTCCTTAGCATTTGAGCCTGAAAAGTTGCATTTGCTTAGAACACTTGTTGTCGGTACCTCAGAACTGGCAGTTCAAATCCAGTTGTAATCTTTCCTGTGAATTGCTTGTCACAGTGATGAAATAGAAACAACTTTTTCCCCTATTCATGCCTTCTGTCTAACCTTTCCTGAGTTGTTTCTATTGGCAGTTCACTAGACATCTGAGCCTTTGGTTGTCTCTTCTTGTTGTGGTGATTAATTACTGTTTCGTTCCAGCTGTCTTATTTTTGTTTTTAGCAGACTATTTTTGTTAGGAGGTAGAAAAGATTTTTTTTGAATAGCTGGGGCGGGGGAAGTTGGAGTTCCTTTGCTTTTGACATTTTCTTGAATTAATCCTTACGTTATCTTTTGTTGTCTCCAAATAGAAATGAAATTTCCACTTTAAAACTTCTATTCCAAAGAATACAGCAGATGGCAGTATAGCTATGCTAGATGGCAACTTTTATGTTGCGGCTAAGGGGACTGACTTTGTTTAGCTAAAAGATCCTGAAATTGGTCTTGGCCTTCAAGTTTTGTATTCATGCCAGCTTCACTGAGACTTAGTTGTGTTCCTATTACTAATAGGATAATGCAATCTTGGGGAAACAAATGTCCGCATCAGGGGGAAAATATCTCCCTTGTACAAACAAGGGAACAGAGGGACTGACTGCAGTTTATTGCATAGAACAGGGAAGCACTGCGTGCTATGGGTGGAATCCTGTGAATGCACTGCATTGTGTAGACAGCAGTACTAGGAGGACAACGGATGTGGACACTGTGGAAAGAAGCAAGGCAGTAGAATACAATGAGCCCTCGAAATTCAATGAGATTTGGTTCCAGGACTCTCGTAGGGCTCTTCCAGACAGGGCCCAAAATACGGGCCCCGTTGAACTTTTATCTTTGTCATCCAAACAATGTCTTGGGTAAAAGAGGATTAATTCGGAACTAAGCAGGAAAACCTTGCTTTGTTCCAAATTAATTTAATACCTCATTAGATCTAGGCCTTCAAAATGGCCCCTTTCCCTCCCCGAAGTCTAGGTGGCCCTTGCCCTCCTGGAAATTATCAGGAGGACACGGGGATACCAACAGAGAACGTGGTGACAGCAATGTGGGTGAAAACATGTTACTTTAACCTTTTTTCGCCCACATTAAATTGCTGTCTGGAAATGCCCGTGGATGCCAAGATTGGTGCATGATAAATTCTGATTATAAACAGTGGTGTTGTAAAGTGGGTGCAAGGTATGTTTTTTTTGGAATTTTAGGGTTAGGGTTCCAACTGGATGGTGGAATTCATGGATCCTGTTGCCCCCCAGTATCTGATACCCGAGGCCTATTCCACACAGCTGTATAAAAATCCCCATTATCTGCTTTGAACTGGATTATATGGATTATATGGTAGTGTGGACTCGTATAATCATATAATCTAGTTCAAAGCAGATAATATGGATTCAGAAACTGGATCATAGCTCAAAGCAGATAATGTGGATTATCTGCCTTGATATTCAGCCTAGCAATAACATTGCTAGCTGTGGTGGTATGTGTATTGTCATATCTCTGCAATTCTCACTTTTCTAGCCTTGTTTCAGAGCACTTCATTCAGATTTCAGCAAATTCCAACTCTGTTTTCCTAGCAGGATCACCTGTAGGTTCTGAGTTTCATGCCTCATTAATATTTATTAACTTTGCCAACTTGTTTTACTGCTTGCAAGAGGCCCTATGAATGTGTTCTTTATCCAATTGTGAAATAACACGAATGCCTGAAATGGTTACAACAAACTTTTAGAGATAATTCCTGAAGCAGATGTTTTGCAAGCACACAGTTTTTATTAAATGAACAGTAGGAAATAGTTTGCTCTTGCTTGTTTGGCCCTGGAGGAAATTAAAAAGCATTTCTGTAATTTTGATAATAACTTCAAGTGTAGATTTTAATGTTCAAAGGCTGTGGTTTGTGTGAAAAACAGGCACCTTTAGGGCTCAGCAAGCCATTTTAAAGGGATATCAATCAAAGATCTGTGCATATTTTAGAGAATGCAAGTCATGTGGTACTTGTGTTCTTTTTTACTTGTTGAATTACTTTGAAAAATGGCTGTGCAATACAGATCCCCACAATCCACTGAAATGGAAGCCGAGAAAGTCTCCACGGGAGGAAGTGCCTAAAGCACAAGTGCAGCTACTGAGAATGCCTCTCTCTTTGGCCACTTTCTGTGACTTTTGGATTTGAATTGGGGCACAGACAATATGCTTAACAGTATGTCAAAGATTATGATGGAACAGAGGGGTGGATATGGTGTCTTAGGTGTGGTAGGCCATCATTAATGCCTTGAACTATTATTTATTTCATTCCATTCTGTTCCATTTGTAGTCCCCCTTTTCCTGGAGGTGGACTCAAAATGACTTACAAAAAGAACGGCTTAAAACTTAACAAAATATTTAAGAACAATTAGAATTTATCTCACAAAAACAAATAGTTTAAATGACAAACAAAAATTAAAACATAAAACATACCCTCCATAAGAAACATCCCTGTGAGCAAATGCAGACTGAACATCTCTAAATGAGAATTTTGAAATCCTCCAAAATCCAAAATTGTTCATATGGGTGACTGAGATAATGACACAAACCTTTTTTTCATGAACAAAGCTATTAAAATATTGTTTAAAATTATCTTCAGACTATGTGTATATAACATGTTTATGAAACATAAATGAATTTTGTGCATAGACTTGGGTCCCATCTCCAAGATATTTCAGTATGTACATATACTCAAATATATTTCAATATATACATGAAAAACAAAATTCAAAACACTTCTGGTCCTAAGCATTTTGGCTAAGGGAAACTCAGTACATTTAAAACTTGCCTAAACCAAATGGTGCTTTGCTTGCCATTGAAAGGGAAAGCAGGGAGGAGACCAGCTTAGCTTTTCAGAGAAGGGAATTCGGAAGGTGGTAGCCAACAATGAGATGTCTCTCTCTCATGTCTTTACTAAACGAGACTGTCATGGTGGCAGACTGACTTCATCCCACAGTGGCTTGAGACTATCTTCTCTCAGTTTCTCTGCGCTGCTGAAACAGAGTCACATGGAGGCTTTCACATGTTAAGAACATAAGAAGAGCCATGCTGAATCGGACCTCAGCCCATCTAGTCCAGCATTCTGTATCACACAGTGGCCCACCAGTTGTACACGGGGATCTCGAGCAGAAGGGAGGGCAAAACCCTGACCTGCGTCCCGACCCCCCACAACCAGTACCCAGGGAAATCCTGCCTACCTCAACCAACTCCGAGGTGGCACTTGAATGTCCTTTTCAGTAACTAAGTAACTTCAGTAACTAAGTAACTATGTTGCAAGCTCACTTCCATTGGGACTCTGTAGGACTCCATGGTGACAGCATAGGGAAACGAAGGAAAGACACCATTTTCAGGAGATGGGTTCTACCTGACTCCCAACTGCAAAAGCCAGATAGAAGGGACAGAAAGGTGTGGAAAAGATGTGTAATGGCTGGCCATCTCAGAAGACAAGGAAAGATGGGAGGAAATGGAGTAAGACATTTCCCTCTGCTTTCCTTCCGCTCATGGGATGAGGTCCTATGAGAAAACCCTCCACTGTAGATCTTGAAACTCTAGGACAGTGTTTCTCAACCTGGATCCCCAGATGTTTTGGCCTTCAACGCCCAGAAATCCTAACAGCTGGTAAAACAGTTGGGATTTTTGGAGTTATAGGCCAAAACACCTGGGGACCCACAGATTGAGAACCACTGCTCTAGGAGGTTTGTATCAGGCTATACAGTCTCCAATTAACCTTTCAGGACCTAAGTCATATAGGGCTTTTCAGATCATGACTAACATCTTCAATTTCTCCCAGAAATGAACCGGTAACCAATGAAACTGTTTAATGTGCTGTAACTGGCCACAGTCCGCATTCTGGCTCCAGCATTTTGGACATCCTGGTTTTCAAACAGTTTTCAAAGACAGCCACAGTAAAAATGTGTTTAGTAGTCAAAATAGGATGTAATCAAAACATGTCTCACTGTAGGTAGATCTGACATTGGAACAGAGATAGAGGGTGCCTGTGTTTTAGCTGTGAAAATGTACTCTTTGCCACATGGCATCCTGGACATCCAGGCTCAAAGTTGAGTCCAGGAGAACATGCAAGCTGGAAGCCTGGAGCACTTCTTGTCTCATCTGGATTAAGTTTCAGTCTGTTTCTCTGCATCTACTGTAGGTACCTAACTATGGTTTGAACCGATGTTCTTTTATCTCACAGTCAAAATGGGTATTTGTTATAAGTACTATTTGTATAGGAGGATAGTATCCTTCTGGGTCATCTATTTGGGATGGTACTTGGGGGCACTGTGTTACAGTGGCTCCGGTCCTTCCTGGAGGGTTGGACCCAGAAGGTTGAGCTGAGGGACTCGTGTTTGGTGGCCTACAGGGTCCCTCAGAGTTCAATTCTGCCCCCCATGCTGTTTAACATGTACATGAAACCATTGGGAGAGATCATCTGGAATTTTGGAGTTCGGTGTCAAATGTATGCGGATGATACCCAACTCTGTTACCCCTTTCCACCAAATGCCAGGGATGCCATCCTGCCCCTAAACCAGTGCCTGTCAACAGTAATGGACTGGATGAGGGCTAATAAGTTGAAGTAAATGAGAGCTAATAAGTTGAAGTAAAATCCAGACAAGACAGAGGCACTCCTTGTCAGTAGGAAGGCTGAACAGGGTGTGGGATTGCAGCCTGTATTAGATGGGGTCACACTCCCCCTGAAGACACAGGTCCGCAGTCTAGGGGTGATCCTGGTCTCATAGTTGACATTGGAACCCCAGGTGTCTGATGGCCAGGAGTGCCTTTGCACAATTAAAACTAGTGCACCAGCTGTACCCATACCTTAAGATGCCAGATCTGGCCATGGTAGTCCATGCCTTAGTCACATCCCACCTAGACTACTACAAAACTCTCTACGTGGGGCTGCCTTTGAAGATAGTTCAGAAACTTGAATTGGTTCAGAGATTGGCAGCCAGATTACAAACAGTAGCACCGTACAGGAAGAGATCCACTTCCATGTTGAAGCAGCTCCACTGGCTGCTGGTCTGCTTCCGGGCTAAATACAAAATGCTGGTCATTACCTTTAAAACCCTAAACAGCTTGGCCCCAGGTTATTTGACTAACCACATTTCCTCCTACAAATCAACTCGGGCACTGTGGTCATCAGAGAAAGCCCTGGTCTCGGTCCCGTGCCCTCCCCCCCAAATCTCAAGTACGGCTGGTGGAAATGAGAGAGAGAGAGAGAGAGCCTTCTCCATGATCGCCCCCCCCCAAGCTCTGGAACTCTCTCCCTAAAGAAATAAAGCTGCCCCCCTCCCTCCTCTCCCCCCAAAAACAACTGGAAACCCCTTTTTGCTCACTAGTATATCGACAGGAGGATGATTAGATGAAGCGAGACTACTACCAGACTGTCGATTGGAAATTATCAATGTATTTGGGCCATGTTAGACCATATTATTCCATTTAACATCACTGGGCACACAATAAATGCATACATTTTTGAACCTTCATTGACTTTTGTAATGTAATATGTATGTCTTATGTTCACTTTATATGTTAGTTATATTTTTCGATAGATTATGTGTTTATGTTATAGATGTCATCTTTAGCTGTCTTTTTATGTGGGGTTATTCTGGGTTATTACACTTGTACTTACTGTTATTGAGACATTGGATGTTTGCCTTTTTGTTTGTTGGAATCCATCCTGAGTCCACTCGGGGAGATAGGGCGAAATATAAATCCATTTTTATTATAGTTTTATTATTGTAGAACAAGGAACAAGGCTTCGTATAACCATTAGGTTGGACACACGTCCCTGGTGGTCTAATGCAGCATACATGTGTTTAAATTAGAGACTTGGGCATGAAACTCCATGTGGATAATAACTTTTTCTGGTATGGCAACATCATGTTTAAATGGAGCCTAAATAGGCCCCAAAGTTATAGAGTTGTGTAGGATATTTAATTAGATAAAAGATTTTCAATTAAAAAGTCGTGTTTAAGAGAAGCATAGCAGGATCAGTGCTAATGTACAAAGCGTTCAATAAGCTCCCGTGTTGGGAAAGGGGGTAATAACATCTGACTGATGGAAGTAGACTAAAACATCACACCCTGCAGGAGGGTGAAAACAGGTTTAAAACAGTAGGAGTTACATAAATGTTTAATTACAATGAACAAAATATTGACTTAATGATCTCAATGGCATGCTGCTACATTTAACAATTACTCTTGAACAGTTACCCAAACCACTTTATTATAATCATTTTTGTTTATTGGTAGGGCATAAAAATCCCAGTAAGGAACAGAAGATCCAACTGTTTACACTACCAAATTATTTTAGTCAAGATGGGGGACTTGTAAAAACATAGATTAATATTAAGTGTCCAGCAAGAAAAAAAAGGAAACTCTGCAACTTCTGAACTGAACAGAAGGGTTGAAATTTCTAAGAGGCCATAAATATGATCTCTCATTAGAAATGCTCACATTCTGTCCAGAATGGTAATATTCTTGTTGTTTTATAATGGGGCAAGCAGGGGAAATTTTCAGTGTTTGCTTGCCAAGATTCTGATTATACCATTGTGACATCCTCCTGGACAATACATCCCAAAGTTGCTAATGCAAAAAAATTGGAGAAAATGCTTTGTTCTCTGTAATAATTTCAGTATAATGTTTTGAACTGAACATTGCCCTTGAATTTTTCCTAACATGAAATTTGGGATCATTTGAGAATGATTTACCTGTTTAAATAAAATATCAGTAATATTAATTGAGGGATGTTTAAGAGTAGCAACGTCTCCTAGCTTTCCCCCTACATATATCTTCAAAAAAGGCCACCAACTTTAGTTTGAATCGAAATTTCCTACCCTATGCTGTCATCCAGCCTGCGAAGAGCTGTTCCTTGAGCTGCATTTTCACACTCCAATTCTAATTCCTTTTAAGTTATTGGCATTTTGCTCCAAAGACATGCTGTTGTGACATGAGTGCATATTTATCTATTTTTATTTATTTACCATGTCATAAGCGAATTAAGAATACAGTTATACGTATAGAAAACCCACAGTTAAAAACTTGGCATTATACTAAATTTCCTTTGACCAGAAATTGGCCACTTGGAATAACTCTGGTGTTGCTGTAAGAAAGTCCTCCATTGTGCATATGGCAGTGCTCAGACTGCATTGTAGTTTGCTCTTATCCACACTCGCATGTCATGGACTCCATTTTATAGCCCCATTTCTTAAGGTTAGCTCTACATTAAAAATGTAACACATTTTGTCCATTTTCAGATGTTCATCAACTTAATTTTTTTTTTCAGATGGGCTTCTTTCGGAGAAAATATAAAGAAATCATTGAGGCCGAGAAGAACAGACAAGAGAATGAAGATAGCTGGGACTGGGTCCAGAAAAGCCAATGAACTGTTGCAAGAGGGAAAACACTGAAAGCCCAGTCATGTGATTAATCATTTCTCGCCTATTGGTCCTGCTCTTGTATCTTCCATATGTGGAAGAAGGAATCTTCTCCAGATTTTTCGGAGACCCTGTTGATGCTGTTCTTCTTCTTCATCATCATCTTAAGTTAGGGAACATACCCCGAAGCAACCACTGCAGGCATGTCAGGTGACTGGAGCAATGTCGACTTCCTGGAAGAGATGAACTTTGAGCTGCAGCGCAGAGCAATATTTATGAATCCAACATATGTGGTATACCCTCAGGGGAAGACTGTTGCCTAAAACAAAGTATTTTTTATAAATATAAGCTTTTTATACTGATTATGTCCTGTTATATATTTGTACCAATGTTTTATGTTTTCTATTGAATATCTATCTATATATATAGTTCACTAAGGCTGCAATCCTGTGCGTACTTATATAGGAGCAAGTCCCATTGGGTACAGTGAGACTTACTTCTGAGTTAAGATTCATAGGATTGTGCTGTAAAGCACTGATATCCGGCTGAAATTCTGGACTTACATATGTGTATATATAAATCATAATGTACTTTTGAATTTCAGTGCAGAAGAAAAAACAGATGAAACTCAATGAAAATCTATACTGTAGTAAATCCACAAATCTTGGTGATGGTTTCTAAATATTCTCTGATGGTGTTGAGCCATTGTCCTTTCACATGATAAAAAAGGCAGAAGTTTGAAAAAGTTGTGAGCTAAAGAACTGTAAGTGCTGCTTGTTTTGAATTTAGAAAAGAAAATGTCTTGCTTAAGCTATTCAGGGACTGTCCCACAAAGCGGCCATCACAACCTGTGGCCTCCTATATGTTGCTGGACAACAGCTCTACATTGACTATACTAGTTAGGACTGATGAGAATTGCAATTCAGCAACATCTATAAGGCCACAAGGTATCAAAGGCTGCTATAAAATATGCCTTATTCTTAAAAGACACTTCTCTGTTGAATCCTCTGTGAATCTTTTTACAACGGTCAAGTTGATATATATATTCATTCAAATATAGAAAACAAATTGAGAATTTAAAAACCTGGTATTTTTTCATTTCCAAAACTATCTACATGCAATGTTTCTAAGGCCCATTCCACACTGCCCTTATATTCCGGTATCTGATCCCAAATTATCTGCTTATCCCAGATTATCTGGCTGTGAAAACTCAGGGTGGTTCCAGACAGGGGTAAAGTCTGCTTTGACCCGAGTTTTTAAATCCCAGGTTGGGATGGATTATAGTCCGCACACCACCAAAGAAGCCCGCACTTTCCGTGGGCGTTGTCTACATGTTCTCTCGGTACCTCCCGGGAGAACAGGAAGACATCCCTATGCCTCCCCAAACCCTTTAAAAACCCATTATTACAGGGATGACATTTCCCTTCTGCCGGCCCTCTCCTGGTGCTTAGTAATGATGTTCCAAAGCAAAAGGAGTGGGTGTTCTCAGAAGACGTAAAGGGAGTAGACAGAGAAGGGTTTCCTGGAAGATATTCAAGGTTTAATGTTCACTTCAAAAAGATATCACAAATCAAAATAGAAGAGTAAGTGGAATGTATGCTGTTGTAAGTCACACACTTTTCGGCCATAGCAATCCCGGTAATGCATCTATCCATGCGTAAATCACTAGTAGTATCCAAACAAATGTTGCGGGACAGGCGGAAAGGAGATGGGTCAACGGTAAACTACAGGCCTCGCCGTTTCGCCTAATAGGCTTCATCCGGACCGAAAGCAAACAAAATATAGTGCACAGTGACAATTCCACTGGTCCAAAGGTTCATATAATATTCAAATTCTAATCATCCTGAAGGAGGTGGAACGCAGCCCGGTATGGTGACCCAGCTCGGACGGGCGTGCCCACCTCCTGCCAGGATGATTAGAATTTGAATATTATATTGAACCTTTGACCAGTGGAATTGTCACTGTGCACTATATTTTGTTTGCTTTCGGTCCGGACAAGCCTATTAGGCGAAACGGCGAGGCCTGTAGCTGACCGTTGACCCATCTCCTTTCCGCCTGTCCCGCACCATTTGTTTGGATACTACTAGTGATTTACACATGGATTGATGCATTCCCGGGACTGCTATGGCCGAAAGTGTGTGACCTGTGATTTACAACAGCATACATTCCGCTTAGTAATGATGTGCCAGAAGAAGGGGGAACAGGAATGATTTTCCTCCCCCCACCCTTCCGGTTCTGGTGCATCATTACTAAGTGCCAGGAGAGGGCCAGCAGAAGGGAAATGTCAGCCCTTTAAATAATTTTCTTGTTTAAAGGGTTTTTAAGGGATTTGGAGAGGGGGGTTTGTGCTCTCGCAGTCTTCTGGACTGATTCAGCCCAGAAAAACATGAGACTGGAACTTACGAGGGAGCAGTCCAGACAGTGGAAATAGTGGGTTCGACCCACATCTTCCAAGAAGGCGTGGATAAGACCAACTATCAAATTAATTTGCTACAAAGCTGAGTTTTCCTGCTTTGTGACAAATACAATCGCTTTTCTGTGGTATATTATCTGGACACTCCACTTTAAAATGCGGGAGCTCCCGCTTTTAAAGAGCTGTCTGGATGCACCCTCATATAATCCAGTTAGAATCAGATACTCTGGGATGAGATCCTGGGATATAGGGCAGTGTAGAAAGGGCCTAACTATTTCTTACTGTTGTATGTTCTTTCAAGAAACCCAGAAAAGGGATGTTGAGACCAAGAACATCTACTTACTACATCTCAACATTTCCGTTCTTGTCAAACTTTGTTTCCTCTCTATGTATGGCATACTTGATGAATGACAAATCGTTCTTTGCAACCAATGCCAGGATCTATAACACACTTGGGCTTTTATGTATCCTTGTTCAAAGAGTGTATTGCACTGAAAAAAGCAGCAATGAATGTTTTCCTTTGGCCAACCCAAAGTTCACTGGTATGTAGTCCTTTGGCAATGAGAAGGAGTTGGGGAGTCAAGATCTCATAAATATAAACAGAGGAAACTCCCATTATCCTAATGTGTGATTATTTTATGGTTATTTATCTGTCAACTTCCTCATGATAATTTTACTCTTAAATTGCCCTCCAATGTAGGACAGTCTTGTTTAGGAGACTGGAAACCTATAATTAGAGATGCTGGTGTTCATGGGGGGTAACCAGAAAATCTGTGTTTCAGTTGAGATTTATATCAAAGTCCAGAAATTTGCACTTTGGGCTTTCCTAGTTATTAGCAAGATTTTGTTAATAGAATTCACTGCATGCTTGTTCTGTGTAAATATGGTTTTATTATAATTGGGGCATACACTGGCAAACAAAAATTATGCAGGATTTGTACACAGATTATGTTCACAGATATCAATACTCAGTGCAAGACAATGCTATGAATGTGGGAGTATTCAGGTATTATGGGTTCATGTACAAAATGTATCTTTAATTTTTACAACAATCACACATTACATTCATATGGCGTAGGCACTAACAACAGCGGGCTATTTTACTATAAAATACAAACCTTCTTTCATATAGTTCTACAAATAGTTTATTTGTAGTTCCATCACAGTGGTTACAAGTATGTTTAGTTTTTGTGCAACTGTTCAGGGTGATACTGTACTGTTCACAAAGGTAGAACAGTACATTGTATAGAGTTAAGCTCTCTACAATAGAAGGGTCTTGCAGAACTAGATCAAAGAGCAGGCCAGCTTTCAAGGAGTTCCATGGTTTTCTGTGGGAACAATTTCTAGAAAATCCTATTGTGAAGTCGAGATGATAAAGATAAGTGCATGAAACTGCCTTCAAATAGAGTCAGAACACTGGCTCATCTACACCAGTAAGTATCTTCTCTAAGCCTTGTTACTTTAGGCACTTTGAGATAGAGATCCCAACTGAGACTCTGGGGATCAGAGACCAACTACATACCAGACATAATTTCTCCATATATGATGTGGGCCCCTTTCAAATGCATTCTGAGGACTGTACCACTTAACAAATGTATGTATAAATTGAGATCATAATCTGGTGTTGCATACCAATTGTGTGCTCACATGGTGCTTCTTTGTAATGTCAAGAGGAAAACTTGTGTAGGCTATGTGGGTGTGTGCAAATGCAGTGCATGCACATGATATATATATACATCTGCAGCAGACCTGCACAACCAGGTGTTTGGGCCTCCAACTCCCAGAAGCCCTGTTCAGCTTGCTGATGTTCAAAACATCAGAGAGCCGCAAGCTGTGCAGGTCTGATCTACAGCTTGTCCATGGTTTACTGACCTCACCTGATGTTACAAGTAGCCACAGCTGGCTGCATGCTCAACTGTGGGGCTTTTTCATATCAAAAACTGCTCAGAGTTTTAGGATGTTCTGGAGATTTCGTCACAATTCATAAAAATGTGAAGGACATGTTTGGATATCATGTTAAGTTGAAGTTCCACTAGGACCTAACTTATTGTTGGAACGTCCCTTTGCCAGGGGCACTGGCTGGACCTTTGATGTATGGTTAATGAAGAATGATTTTAAAACTTGAGAAAAGCTGTCACTCTCTCCCATAACCTTTAGGGGTAAAATGCTTTTGTCTCTCATTTTGGAGAGAGAAACAAGCAGCTGTGACTTCTTCTCCCAGGTTTTGATCTCATACAAAACAAAGGGTCATAGTTTGTGGGAGCAATTTAGCAGTCTGTGCTGGCATACAGGCTGGTCTCTAGCAATCTAAAATTACCATATTTAGTCGAGTCTAATGCACACCTTTTTTTTGGCTAAATTACATTGCCAAAATTGAGGTGCATCATAGATTCAATGGTACGTTAGAATCATGCATGTAAACCCAACTACATAAAAAGTCCTATGGGAACCCAGAGGCAGGGTGAAGAAAGTGTTCCTGGTGGTGGTGGTGGCCTTAGGGATCCGTGGCACCCAAAGCAGGAGGAGGAGCATCTGGCTGGTGACCCAGACATGCCTGCCATTTAGGTGCAGCTGTGAACCCTTCAGGCCTCTCTTACCAGAAAGTATCGCCCTCACTGCCTCCCTCTGGGCCAGGGCGGCCCTTGGGGTCTCTCCACCACCACCACCCCAAGACTCAGGAATGTGTGGTTTCCAACTCACCTCATTCATGAGTCTTTCAAACCCTCCTCCTTAATTTTGAAGTCCTAGTGAATTAAGCCAATTGAGCTCCACACAAGGTTGATAAGTTTGCCAGCCTTGGTGTGACAGAGGTTCACGGCTTCCAACTGGCCTCTTTCATGCTGCCCACTTTGTGATGCACTATACCTGTGCCTTATATTGGACTGAAAATATTTTATTGTATAATGTGCATCTTCAATTTAGGGTGTGCATTACATTGCATGGCACATTATACTTGGGTAAATATGGATGTTAAATTTTAGCTTGCAACGTGAACCTGCCTTGTGACTAACAGGTTTGTCATTCACTTCATCGGATGGGTGGATTTGCTCGTTGTATATTGCTTCACCTTCCTTTTCAGCATGGAGACCTTCACACAATGTAAAGGGACTACCAGCTGCGCTCCATGCTGAAAAAGCAGGTGAAGCAGAACATGCCACCACCATGGCAACATGGGAGCCTTTCCTTCAATGCAGGGTGAGGGAAGCCAAGTGGTGATGCTTCCCCTCATGGAATGAGGAAGGAAGGTAAGGCAGATGATGCAGGCCATGGGGTGGCAGCTTCTCCATGCCCCCTGTCATGTTAAACTATGGAGCCATCTCTCAGCATTAAAGAAAAGCCATAGCTTTTGAACATAAAAAACTGCTCCAACAAGACATCTTGGGTTTGTTGGTGAGAAGGAAAACCAGTGCACTTGAATTATTTATATGTCAGCTCTTCCATCCACTTACGGGAAATATTTGGGATCTTGCTTACTATTGTTGCTGATTTTCCAGAACTTCAGCATTGTCATTTTGGACTTGATATTAACCTTCACTTTATGTTATTGAGAAATTGTTACTGATCTTCACATTATTTCTGACATAGAGTGACCCAGAGGCAAAACTATCTCAAGATTTGGTCAGAGAGGGTTTGCCTTTGCCTTCCTCTGAGGCTGAAAAGGTGTTACTTATCCAAGCTCACCTAGCGAAGATACATGGCTGAGTGGGGATTTGAGCCCTGGCTTTCAGTGTCCTGGTTCAACACTCAAAACTACAGTATTGCACCATGGTATCTCATTAAGAAGGAAGACAAATAATGTGAAGAAACAGAAACTCAGTATCTTTGGAGCAAAGAGTTTTAAAACATAAGAAGCCCTGCCAATGTTAAATTAATGATATCTCTCTGACTGAAGGTTCTCATGTACTAAGCAATAAATAGTCTTCGAAACCATGATAAGTTCCTTGTTATAGCAATACCATTTATGGACACAAATGTACACAAAAGTTTATAATAACCTTATGGTGCCTCAAAGACTGAAAAGTACACACTTTGTGAGTCATCAGATGTATGGAATATTATCCTGAGTTGGCAGTTATTGATGCAGAAATATTTTTTTTGCTGCTGCAATGGTGGTAATGATTTTATTTTGATACAGTCTGAAAGTTTACCCAACAATTGTTATTTGAATGTCTGACTAGATTACCAATGTAGTTTTAAATGTAGGCTAAACTACTGATTCAAAATCTGCCAGCTCTGGAAAGAACCAAAACTGCCTTTTCACTAAGTGATCCATAAAATAAAAGAAGATAGTTTCACTGTTGAGAAAGTGACAACTCAGCACACTTTCGAAAAAGCAACCAGACTGTTGCTCGCTTCTATTTCTAATGAGTCCAAAATTCAGTGGCTAAATTATGGAATAGTCTTTTACTTGTACTGTTGAATGTAAGAATATAAAGTTGTGACAAATTTTACCCTTGTGTGATCTTGTGTGATCTTACTCATTTCCTTACCAATGCGTTTTTGATTATTTGGGTTTATATAACTGCCTCTTCTGACAATTTTCTGCAGATTTTTTAGCCAGTGTACCATAAACAGCAACAGAAATAATGACATATTGTCATCTGAACCCTTTTCTCTAAGACTTCAGGATTATCTCCAAATGTCACCCTCACCTGGTACAGCTCAGTGTATCCTGGCTCAGTAGAAAAAAAATAGTTCTATGTTCACAAGCCCTTCAGGCCAACTTCTTTTAAAACCTGCTGTGTAGGCACTATTTCATCTTTATCTATGTAGCCAAAACAGCAGCTTTGCTTGGGAAAGGGTGGTGAGCAAGCCCTTATTCTCTGAAGCAATTGTATACCAAGGATTAAGTAGGTCTAGTGTTCTGACATTTAATTAAAATAATATTTTAATTTAGTTATATTGTTTCCATTTTCACAAGTACCAAGGGCATTTAGGGCCCATCCAGACAGGGCACAAAGCACGTGACCTCTCACGTTTTCCCTTGGGGCAGCCAGATGACATCTCAGGGAAAAATGATTGGTTTCAGCACAAAACAGGAAAAGTTTGCTTTGTGCAGAATTAATTTGATCGTGGATAGGTCTGCACCTTCTTGAAAGGTGTGGGTCGAACCCACTATGGCTGCTGTTTGGACTGCCCCCTCAGAAGTCCTGGGCTTCTGAGGGGGCAGTCTCGCATCTTCCAGGCTGATTCACCCTGAAAAACCGTGAGACCACCAACCCCCCTCCAAAAACAAAACCCCTTTAAAAATAAAATAACTTACTGGGCTGGTGTTTCCTTGCTTCTGGCCCTCTCCTGGCATGTTGGAATGATGCGACAAGGGAAGGGGAAAGGACAAAAATCGTTCCTGGCCCCCTTTTCCTGGTGTGTCATTCCAACACGAATCAAAAGCACAGAGTAATGGGTTCAACAATTAAGCAAAAACACTGAGTCACAAGACTTCGATATAAAAATATCTATTCAAATATAGTGCACAACACTAGAGTATAACATATCAATTATACAACAGGACATGCCATAACACATATGTCATGATAGGGAGGCGCATACATAAACCGGATTAAATTCCGCAATATTCAGACATGTTAATACAGTTACGCTCCTCACAGTAAATAGGGCAGTCCACAGAATTAAGGATAATGTCTCTAGTAATGTGAAGTCCAAACAACATCAGATAAATGGACCCAGGAGACTGTAGTATGCTCCTTAATAGTTCATATAATGTCTGGCCGACGGGCTGGCGATGCCAAACTTCCTGGGGCCACTCCCCCGTTTCGCCCCCGGGCGGGGCTTTCTCAAGGCCATAAATAGGTGTACCGTAGTCCAAATATCTAGGAAAAGTCATAAGCAATACAATATAACACATATATACAGTATATACATAGTCAAGTATACAACCCATGGAATAATTCACAATACAGGCATACATACCAATGATGAAAGCATCCAGGCTTAACCTCACCCAGTCGGTAAGGTGACCATAAAGGTAAGAAAGGAAAGGATCGGGAGAGTGTTATAAGGTAAGTCAGGTGAGACAGTTAAGCAATTAGCGTCTGTATGCTAATTACCTCGTTTAACCCATTCGGAATCTCTGAGTTTAACCGGAGAATCCAGAGTCTTTCTAGTTTGCAAGGGGCTTTAAGGGGATCCGTGTGTGAGCGTGGTTCGATTTTATCTCGCACTCTGATGCGCAGAGAATCCGGATTGTGTTTGCATTGAAGACAGTGGGCATACAGCGGTAAATCCATGTTCCCTGTATTAATTCTACTTCTATGCTCAATAAAGCGTTGTCTCAAGGGCCTAGTGGTCATACCTACGTAGACCTGTGGGCAGGAACATGTGATCGCGTACGTAACATACGAACTGGCGCAGGTGGCAAAGCAGCGTACTTCAAAGCTTTTTTCCAAAGATGGACTTACTATGCTAGTATCAGTACAGATATTTTTACATATAGAACAACGTCCACAAATCTTAGTGCCCTTACTCAAATTGCTCGTAGTATGCACATAAGCATGATTGGAATGGGTTAGTGTGTCGCCTAAGTTACATGTATGCTTATAAGCTACAAGAGGGGGATTTTCCAAACCCTTGATGTGGGATATAATAGGCCAATAGGTTCGTATTAGCTTAATGATGGAATTAGAATGAGGTGTGAGTGTTAAAGGCCACACGAATTTGGTAGTATGTTCCTTAGGTCTACAGGATAACAGACTATTTCTATCTGAGTGTCTAACTTTAGTGAGTGCTTTAGAAACTACATGCTCTGGGTATCCTCGTTGGAGGAACTGAGATTTCATAGTTTTGGCTTCTCTTTCAAAGTCACAGGTGAATGAGGAATTGCGTTTAAGGCGAGCAAACTGGGTGTAGGGTAAATTAGATTTAAGAGGATGAGAGTGGAAACTACTAAAATGTAAATATGAGTTACGTTTAACCGTTTTCCTGAAATTCCTAGTTTTAAGTAAGCCTCTATCTACAAAAATGGTGAGATCCAAAAAGTTAACTTGTTTCTTGTTAGTATTCAGTGTGAATTGGATGTTGGCATCCCAGGAATTCATCCATCTTTCAAGGTCACTTAGATTAACAATATTATTAACCAGAAAGATGACATCATCTATATATCGATAGTACTGGGAGATAGCCATAGAAAAATTATTATGCACTTCTGGAAAAATGTATTTATCTTCTAGGTGTGCCATATATAGAATTGCTAACGAAGGCGAGGCCGCTTGGCCCATACTGACCCCTGAGATTTGTAAATAAATGTCCTTCTCAAATGCAAAATAATTGTAATCCAAGATGATATCTAGAATTTGTATAAGAAAACCCACAGTGTCTCATTCCTTCACATTTGCAATGAGGTAATCATATACAATGGCTCTTAGTTCTGGTAATGGTATACAAGTGTACAAGGACACGATATCCGCTGAAACAATAGTATGATTGGGTGAAGTTGGTAATTCTTCTAGTTTTTGGATTACATCCATGGTGTCTCTTAAAAAGGCCTAGGAATTTCAGGAAAACGGCCAGACATTATATGAACTATTAAGGAGCATACTACAGTCTCCTGGGTCCATTTATCTGATGTTGTTTGGACTTCACATTACTAGAGACATTATCCTTAATTCTGTGGACTGCCCTATTTACTGTGAGGAGCGTAACTGTATTAACATGTCTGAATATTGCGGAATTTAATCCGGTTTATGTATGCGCCTCCCTATCACGACATACGTGTTATGGCATGTCCTGTTGTATAATTGATATGTTATACTCTAGTGTTGTGCACTATATTTGAATAGATATTTTTATATCGAAGTCTTGCGACTCAGTGTTTTTGCTTAAGTGTCATTCCAACACACCAGGAGAGGGCCGGCAGCAAGGAAATGTTATTTATGTAAGTTATGTTATTTTTAAAGGCTTTTGGGGAGGGGGAGTTGGGGAGTGAACCTGAGTGTCTCGCTGTCTTCCCAGAAGATTCCAGGAGGGCATCTCGAAACCCAGCTCCAAAAGCTCACATTTTCCAAACTGCTGTGCAGAGTACAAACCGCCCAGACATGGGTTTTCTAAACCCAGGTCAGCACGGACTTTTCCGCTGTCTGGAACTGCCCTTGTAAAACCACACTTAAAGCATCATCCTTTAAAATAAGAAATCAAAAAGTTCTATAAAATGTGATAAACCTCAAACAACAAAAGACATATATATTTGAAAGCCCATACAATTTTTAGGTTAGTTACAAGGAATGCCTCCATATCAAATGACTGCATTTTAACAACCTCTGTGTAGAAAGCAAGTAGGAAAAGTAGATTTACTTCTAAGTGCTCACTCTTACAAATCAAATAGAACACATCATCCCATCGAGCAGGGCTTTTCAAACTTTTTCCACTCATGGCCCCTTTCCACCTGAGAAATTTTGTCATGAGCCTGGGTAACTAGTAGCTACATATTTGAAATAGGTATAAAACTTAACTTTTACTAGTAATAAAACAGCATTTGCAGGGTTTGCCAAATAGGTTGATTTTCCTTTTTGTGGAGTACAGTTGAAGTATTTTCTGTAGAGTCCACTTGAAACATTGCACATGTTGCTAACAGATTTAGGTTAATGGTGGCCCTTCCACACAGCCATATAACCCAGAATATCAAGACAGATAATCCACAATATCTGATTTGAACTGGATTATCTGAACCCTCACATCATATTCAGTTCAATAAGGATTTTATACAGCTGTGTGGAAGGGGCCTGGGTGGCAATCAGAAAACTTTTACTGTTGCTAAATTTTTCATGATGCCAACATTGAGCTAAGGGGATCCCATTTGAGGTCAGAACCCACAGTTTAAGAGGCAGTGCCATGGGGAACCCATCCCTTTCCGTTTGGCTCAGTTTTAATTTGTCCTGAGTTCATATTGCAGAATTTTGGGAAGAAGTCAGCATGAAAAATCTATTCATTTATGTTTTTTTCTTCTAATATATGTTCCATAAGATTTGTTATTTTGGCAAGCTGTTTTCTTCAATTCAGTGACCAGAATGCTATTAGTGACTTATGCAGGCACAATGCCATGCTATACTGGTACAACTGTTAACCCAGCACCTCCATCTGAAATAATACCTACCAGCCCAACCTACCACCCCCACCCCTCTAGAATTTTTTTATTTTTTATATTTATTAATTAAAATATTTATAGCCCACCATCTGTTTAAACGTGTCGGGGTGGCATACAATAAAATGAATTAGCACATTTAAAACAGTGTGACAAATTAAAATTATTTTAATTAACATTGAATGATTTAGTGGTCAAGTGGAGCGGGGGAGGAGCCAGGATGCAGCTGTGTTTGGGCTGGTAGATGCATAAAGAAAATGGCATCCTTCAAGACTTCAACCAGATCTTCTTAAAAAATGATATAATCTTTGTGCATCCAGCTTTGCAAAGTCAATTCTATCTGGCCACCTTCCACCATTTTCCTGACCACCAAATGGAGGTAGACTGTGGGAAGACAAGAAAAGGCAGAGCTCTGCTTGCCAGAGGTTTTGTTCCACTAGATCAATGCATTTTATACAATATTTTGAGTATACAGTATCACACTCCCCCCCCCCTTTCCTGGTATCCATGCGGGATATATGCCACCATTACTGGTGGATAATAGCAAATTCTCAATTTGTTCGGAAGTCTACCATAGATGGAATTACACAGCAGCATCCAGAGAAGCCCACAAACACTTCTGGGGGAAGGTTTTTTTTTTGGAGTATGGGTAAGTGAAATTTGAGTCTGTGGATAAGGGGGTCATACTGTTTGTCTTGCGCTGCTAACATGTATACTTGTCATGTGTTTTGACTGAAGAAATGCATTGCAAAATTCAGAAAAGTGTTCATGTTCAAGCAAGTTTTATTTTGATTTGGTAAGGGCAAAGTGTCATATGCTAAGCTTTCTTTTTCTGTAGTTGTTTTTAATATCCCCCTACCCCTAAAACATGCTCCAAAGACACACATGTGCTACTTTGATCCTGAAATCCAGGCCTGTACATATGAAACAATTAAACATCCAAGGTATTATATCTTCTGATATTTCACATATGGAAACAGGGATACATGTGACTGAGGACCTCATCACATTGAGGTCAAACTTGCAACTGATAGCAGAGGGATTCGTTATGGAATCCGGCGTGGGGAGCCTGTTACTCCACACCCCGCCTTGCCCTTTACTTCATCCCACCGGGGGGGGGGGGGGGTGCCACCACCCAACTTCCTCTCCCATGTTCTTGCCACTGCCTCTTACAGCAGTTTCACCTCGCTTCAGGCACAGAGCCCTGCTCTCTCCCAGAAAATTCAAATTGCCAATTGAGTTTCCAAGGACATATGTACTTTTCTCCCCCTTTTTATATACAGGGGGGATTTACACTGTATGTCCTACAAAACCCACTTGGCCCCATCACCTTTATTCGTCCATTTCAGTTTGTCAGTTCCCAGGGAAAAAAAGTATGCCACTTTAAACATACCTGGGGAACCTAGTAAAATGTTTTCCCTCCATGTTTTCCTGAATGTCTGGGATTTGGAGAAGAAAAGGAAAGGGGAAAGGAAGAGAGATAAGGAAAGAGGAGAATGGAAGGGAGAAAAACAGCAGGAAAAATGTCAGTTTAAACCGGTGTGGATGGATTCCTTTCCTTTCTCTCCCGTGTCAGTTTAAACCAGTGTGGATGGGATGGATCTGCGTCAGTTTAAACCAGTGTGGATGAATTCCTTTCCTTTCCCAGTGGTTTTAACCAGAGTGGATGGATTTCTTCCCTTTGCTTTCCCCCGCTTCCGGGGTAAAACAACTACTTTCAAAGTAAAGACCACCCAATGAAATAGGAAATAACACTTTGAAACCATTAATGAAGGATTCGGAAGTCTCTGAAGTTTTGAAAAGTTTTGAACTTTTTTTCAGTGAATATCAGAATTCACTTTAGATCCGAACCACCAGCGCCCCCTACATCCGAAATGAGTTTTGAACCATTTTTTTAAAAAATCAAACAAGCCTATGTACACCCAGAACTCTAAAATTGCTTTGAAATTGAAATACCGAGGCCAGTTTTTCCACATCTTCCGAATGCCTTTTTCTGGATTGCCAGCAATGTGAAAACTGCAACAATAGTGTCTCCAATGCTCTCTGAAACATTCCCAAATAAAGCATAAGATTTCCTCTCCAGTAGAGTAATTCAGATTAAGAAAAGTGTCAGCTAAACAGGATCATTCAACTGTGAAAATATGTTATTGATTATGCTCAAGACAGAGTTGTTTTTTTTGAAACAGGAGGCTGGGTAAAACTATACTGGTTCCAGGGGTTCTTTGTTATTCTTCCCAGACACATTACTTGCACAAAAGAGGGCATGTAAATGGGTTATGAAGCTGAAAATCAAAACCCATCCAGTCTTTCACAAAGTTTTTCAATGGCATTGAAAACATGCTGCTTAGTATCCCTCCCCACTCCTTTTCATACAATATACTTGAACAGAACGGATGGACTTCTGCTTTAGTTCTCTAGACCTGGTCAACAAGATTTGCTACCTCTCTCACACAATAGCTTGCAGCTCTAGATGTGGTTTTAGTTGCGTTCAGATAAAACAGGTTGTGTGCTATCTGTTTGTTGAGATAAATAAAAATAGACAAATAAATGGCTGCAATGAAATTATTAACTATAACGGGACTATTGTATTTTGCACTTTTCAACTCATCAGTCTATACCTCACTCTTCTGCTTTCTGCCCTGTTTGTTACCCTCTCTAGACTCTATCATACAGTACTTGTTATTCAAAAGCTGTGCCTTGTTCTGAGGCACACAAGATAACTTAAAAGCTCACATCTGTTCCTAGTTTTTGCCTTCATTCCTTAACTATTGCAATACTGGTATAAATTGAAGCCTCACACAAACATACACCCTGCGAGAACTCATTTGAAAAGCCTTAATTGCAGATGCCTTATGAGAGTATCTTTCTCACCGATGGACACAACAGTATATACTCATGTTTAAGTCTTGAAATTTTAGTCAAAAACAAAACACCCCCCCCCCCCAAAACTCCAGCAACTCTGGGTCAACTTATGCATGGATCAATGTAAGCATTCTTATCACAAAAAAAAGGAGAGTGGCAAAAGGTAAGTGCTTACTCTGTTCAGGGAGAACCTAAAGGAAACACCATTCCCCTCTACTATCCAGTGTATTTATAAATTATGATTTCAAATTATAACTTATGCACTGGTTGTTTAATATGTACTCCTTGTATATGTTCTTTTAAATGAATGATTTAACTAGTAATGCTGTATGTGTCTTTCGTTATTGCTCCTTGCTTGATCCAGGAAAAAAAGAAATACGTCTTGTCCTCCTTTCGTATTACTGCTACTTTTTCTACTAATAGGGTAGGTACAGTTGCTTGTGAGATATCAAATTGTCAAAATAATGACCACCCTTGGTTGTTGTGCCCCTTGAGTTCTGGGTGTGAGGAGAAAATTTGTTGCTTTGCCATCACCAGCAAAATACCTTATGCCAGCTATGATACATTATCATCTATTGTAAGGACCTCTTGCCCATCCATCCCACCCTCTCATGTCATTGGATATCATCTGGGATGGCAGCTATAATAGTAGTAATATGAACCAATATGTCTATGGAAAGCCACTTAGTGGATTAATGCAGTTGCTGAGCACATACACTACACCATATAACATGATTTTTGCTCCTGAGTTATAAATGTCATTTCCTCATTGGTTCTATCATAAAAACATGGAATAGGTTTATTAAATTGCATCACATTTTGATACAGTTTTTCAACGAATATCTCATAGAGTCCCAACTAATTCAACATAGTTTGTAGCAGCCACAAAGACAAAGTTTCTGGACTTTAACAACTACTTTCAAAGTAAGTGCCTCACAACGAAACAAGGAATAATACTTTGAAACCAGGAACAGATTTTTTTCCAAATTTTGTTACATAATATTATCTGTTAGCTCAATTCCACTGAAGAACAATCCATCCATGCATAATATAATAATTAAGAAAAACTAAGGTATTTCTTCTCCTTCGGGAAAACATTTGCATTACAACATTGAGTTGGTTTCAGCAGAAATCAATCTCACAGGATGCATCTATTCTGTTGAATTAAGGCATTTGACACCACTTTAATTTCCATGACTTTGATCTATTAAATCATGGGAGTAGTACATTCACAAGATCTTTAGTCTTCTCTGACAAAGAGGGCTGGTGCCTCGCCAGACCCAAGATTCCACAGCATTGAGCCATGGCAGTTAAAGTCATGTCAGACTGCATGAATTCTGTAGTGTAGATACAGCTGCAGATATAAATTAATCTGATATTCAGCTAAACAGAAGTAGGGACCTTGTTACCTCGCCTGCCATCTTAATTGATCAGTACAAGCCTTAATGTTTGATAAACCAGGCTTATTTCCTAACACGACTACAGCACACCCAACTCCCAGGCAAAGATATACTTAAAGAGCCATTAATTATTACCCAATTACATCTACCAGTGCGGTATGGACAGAATAGTGTTCTGAGATGATGAAGTTGTCAATTACAGTTGATAATTAAGAGGCCAGGTGCATGTTTAATTTAACAAGATAAATATCTGCCCAGATGTTGTGTTTCTGGTGGTTCATAATCACGTAGGTTCGAAGGTTTTCAGGCAGTACACTAACCTGTCAATAGTGCAACCCTGTTGCACAAAAAAACAACCCCAAACATCCATACTATTAAAATCACAGAAGAGACCCTTGTGGGACAGCTGATTTCAAATCACTTTCCATTTCCTGTGAATTTTGGTGGTAAACATTTGCAGAGTGTTCACAAAAATTGCAACTTTAATTTCAACATTGCATGGAAAGAGTTGGTAGCACCGTGTAACAGAATGGCACTACCCATCTTTATGTTGTTTTCATAGCTACTCTGCATTTTTCTTAGGTTTTGATGGCATATATTTATTGGTTTATCTTCAAAAACAAACCTAAGTAATAAAAACATTAAAAATACAAGGATAAAAAATAATGAAGAAGCAGTAAAACAACACCCATAAGAACAATATGGCAAATTGTATCTTATTATAGGAAGGAAAGTAGCTGAAAAGATCAAAAGCCTTTAGGAAAAGACAATTATGTTCATTTAGCTAGAAGCCAATGAAACTTTCTTTAAGGGGGGAGTTTCAAAGCCTGGATAGCTAGTGAGAAGACACTGGTCCTGATTACACAAGCTCTTTACTCCGAATCAGAACAGAACACAAAACCAAGGACTTCCCATCCTTAATGTAGAAAAAAAATTGGGTTGTATCAGTTTAACACTGTGTTAAATGAAGTCAAGAAATGCTCTGGAGTTTCAGTGGAGATTTCTGCCATCTGTGGTGATGCCAGGAGCAACAGGACAGGGAAGGGTGACAGCATGAAGCAATGGTCTGGTCTGACCCCCGATTTTTGCGTATGTGTAACTTTCTGCCCTATAGTACCATCAAATTTATCTTGTATGTGTGAAGGAGAGGTTCTCCTATATCTTTATTATCCCTACCAGCTGACCTGTCTTGGAGAATAGCACCTGTACCAACATTTTAAAGTGAGTTCAGAAATTGTTAAATTATTTTGCATGATAACGATGTTTACACCTTTGTGAGATAGAATCAATTTATGATTATCAAAGGAAATACATTTTCATTTTTCAACATCCATCCAAGTTGCTATTGTCTTCCTCTAATGTGTTCCCTGTATGATTTTTTAAAAAATTAACAAGAATGAGAATCTGCAGGCTGTTGTCATCTAGGTACTTTTCCTCACATTTGTTCTTCCACATCACATGAATTAACAAATAATCTATGTACTTTTCCTTATCTCAGTTCTTCTATACCACATGAATTAACAAATAATCGGCTGGTTCAGCTTTACCCTTAAGGAAACTCCACCCCATTTGGAGGCAGCATGTTCTTCTGTTGAGCACCTCTTACTGTTGAAAGTTCTTCCTACTATTCAGGTGGAATCCGTTTTCCTATAGTTTGAATCCATTATTCAATTTCGTAGTTTCTGAAGCAGCAGATAATAGAGATGTGTGAAACGGCAGAAATCTGTTGTGTAATTAGTTTCAAAATTCAGATTCGTCCCACCCCCGGTTTATGATTCAGAAATATTTGGAAAAATTCAGGTGTGAGGAGTAGAGGGTTCAATTTGTAATCTGAATCTCTGGAGTTTCATTACAGTTTCAGTAAGATTCGTTCCATTAGCTGCAATGGGGAAACCTTCGAGTGACCCAACATAAGCAGGACATAATTCTTGCAAGGTTTCAGAAGATTCAGTTGACAACTGATTTTTAAGAAATTTCTTCAATTTAAGCACCTTGGGCAACTCATACTTTCTCAGCCTTAGAGGCTTGAAAAATTAACATATTTTTTATGGCTATCAGGATGAAACTTGTCCCTCTTGTACCACTTTATGCCTTCCAAGTTTCAAGGCATCAATCCTGCAAGGTTTCAGAAAGATTCGTTATTCCAATGATTTTTAGGAATTTTGCACACCTCTAGCAAACAACACCCTTGCTTCACTTTCAATATGTCACTCTTCCGAATATTTAAACTAGTTTAATGTGTCACTTTTTGACATTATCCAAGATAAATGTATCCTGCTTCCTAAGCCTCATAGGGCATGACTTCCATTTTTATATTTTCACTATTTCAGTCACATTCCTATGAATACATTCCGGTTTAGCAATATCCTTCTTCAATTGAAATTGATTTGAAACATCGGAAAGTTCCATCTCATCACAGCAGATGAGGAATTCCGAAGATTTTATACCAATAGTTGGAATTCAGCTGTTTAGCCTGATAGCTGACGCATTCTGCTTCATCATAGTTCCTTTGAGATATAAGGAGGGTTCTATAAAGCCTTATCTGAATAGTGAGTACTATTCACATTAGGACTTAGCATTGCTGACTAATTTCAATTCTTGTATTAATTTCTGTCTCACCCTTCAGTTAATACCATAGAGCATCTAAAAGCTTGAGATATTTTTAAATGATGAAATACAACAGCAGTGCAATAAAATAAAAGAGGATAAAATAAGCATTTTTTTAATAAAAAAAACACACACACCAAGTATTTATAAAATGTGGGCAAATAATAATGGCCTTCTCCCACCACTGCTAAGGAGAACAAAGAAAAAACACAATTAAATAATTAAATTTATTTATTTATTATTTATTTACTTTATTTCTATTCCACCCTTCTCACCCCACAGGGGACTCAGGGCGGATTATAATGTACACATTACATTTAGACACACAAACATACAAGACAGACAGAGGCAATTTAACATCTGGCCACCAGGGGGAGCTATCACACCCCTTCATTCCTCAGCGTGTTTCCTGGAGATCTTTTTATGGCCTCGTAAATCAGTTAAATTTAGCCTCCCCACTAAGTGGTACCTTAATTTCCTACTTGTCAGATGCAACTGTCTTTCGGGTTGCAAAGGTCGACAACAGGCTACACAATAGGTTGAGAGCCCACCTTGACCCGGGCAGGCCTCAAACTCATGACCTTCTGGTTAGTAGAGATCTTATGCAGCTGACACCCAGCCAGCTGCACCATATTCCCGGTGTTTATTAGAATAATTGATTCTATGATTTTAATACATTCATTAATTCAGACTCAGAATGAGGCAAATATTTTCCCAAAACAGTGTTATTGAAACCTCTGCCCCAGGAGGTCAAATTGGCTGCTACATTGGTACAATTTATTCACTGAAGTATTAAATTAGAGTCTTCAGGCCTGGCTGATTTTATCCAGTTACACGCGTGCTATGCTTGGTGCTATTCAAACTTGTTTTAGAGGGGTTTTAATTTTCTCTTTTAACCGATAATTGATCTGATACATTTTAAATATTTTAAATGATTGTACTCTGATCTGGCTGACCGGGACATCTGCCGTGGGCTGGTTCATGAGGTCACGAAGAGTTGGAAGTGATGGAATGAATAAACAACAAAACACTCTGATTTCATTTCATTTAAGGTGCATGGAGCTCATCAGATGTAGGGTGATAGGTTAGATAACACATGCTACTAGTGCAAATTTCAGTTAATATTAAATGGATTGAAGCATAACAAACAAAATCATGGGAAAGTCTGGAATAAGCCCCTAAATGCATTACAGTGAAAGCGCAATCAAAACTACATTGCATGGCGAAATTGACTTTGCAGAATGGGAAGAGCATGGTAGACACCGTATTGTTGAAGGCTTCCATGGCTAGAATCATTGGGTTGTTGTAGGTTTTTTGGGCTATATGGCCATGTTTTAGAAGCATTATTTCCTGACCTCACAACCTCTGAGGATACTTGCCATAGATGCAGGCGAAACGTCAGGAGAGAATGCTTCTAGAACATGGCCATATAGGCTAAAATACCTAAAACCCATTGTAGACACCCATTACACTGATGCATTTTGTAAAATTTGGAGGTGGTGCTGCTAAAAAAAACCCAAGGGCATGGCTAGGCAGCTGGTGCCAATTGAGCTTATGGGACATTGAATCCCTTCACTGCTGTCACTTTCTCCTTTTCCCCACTTCATATGCATCCAGAACATTGCCCAGCAAAAAGGAATGGGGGAAGCCTTTTCCATGGCTGTCAAGCTGCAAATATTGTGGATTCCGGAACCATTTCAAGACCACCTTCCATGGTTAATGTAATCACTACGCATGGTTTAGAACCCAAAAATAGGAAATCGAAAATCTAATTGGGGGATTTTTATTAGTAATAGAAAGACTTACAAAAAAATTTCCAAAAATTCTAAAATGTAACTTAATTACTAACGAAATTTGTTAGTAGTTCGTATGCCAGCGCATGCGCATTCCAGATGGTTTTGGCCTACAACTCCCAGAAATCCTAACAGCTGGTAAATTGGCTGGGATTTCTGGGAGTTGTAGGCCAAAACTTGAATAAATCACACAATTCTAGATGGGAGTCTCCAAATAGGAAGGAGGGAGGGAGGGAGGGGGGGGGGGGTATTCTATTCTTGGTAGCCGCAAAAAGGAGGAGGAGCCCCCTCGCTCCTCGCTGCCTCTCTCTCATCCCGATCCTGAGGGAGCGAGGGCCCAAGTTTGCCCAGGCTGAGAGCAAAAGGAAGAGGCCTGAGGCTGTGAGGAATGGTGTGAGTTGAAGTCCAAAACACCTGGAGGGCTGAAGTTGGCCCGTGCGATGGGGCAAGACAGAGCAACGGGAAGAGAAGGAAGGAGGGGAGAAGCCACCAGGAAAGAGGAGGGGCAGAGAAGCATGTGAGAGAGTGCAGGGAGAGAGAGGAGGAGAAGCGTGTGTGTGTGTGTGTGTGTGAAGTTGGCCCGTGCGGTGGGGCAAGACAGAGCAACGGGGAAGAGAAGGGAGGGAGGGAGAAGCGTGGAGGACTACACTTTCCAGAATGCCTAGCAGCAGCGTCACTTCCAGTTCCCCATAGAAATGCGGGAAAAAGAAGAAGATGAATGAAGGCGGGAAGGAAATGAGGGGGAGAAGACAGGGAGAAGTGAGTAGTACAATAATTAAGAATTTATTACGATCATAACGCAAATTGTTGGCCTCAAGGACCGTAAAAGAAAGTCTACTTCCTGGTTAGCTGCCGTGATGCGTATAAACTAGAAAGTCCCATTGTGCCGCCCCAAGAGGGCTATGAATATTTGTTTTGTGGGTACTTTCCATGTAGCTGTTTTTGCTATTAGTTTCCTCCCTTCACCATGTTGTTTTGGGTCATGTGACCTTTGGGCTTGTCATGTGGTCCCTCAGGGTCTCTGGGTGATCCGCCCTCTGGTCCACCCCTTTGGAGAGGTTATATTAAGGGGCCCTCGGCTCGCCTCTCCCTCTTCCAGCACCATCAGGACAAAGAGCAAGTCTTAGAGCGGACGGCTCCAAATGGGAACCGTTTTTACTGCTAGGTTAATCTACGTCTCCAACCAGGATTCCCAGTAACAGGAAGATCCGTCTTCAACAAGGACTGAGATTCTGGGAGTGCTAAAGGACCCAGTTTGCCTGCACTCCAGGAGACAACAGGACACCTTCAGACTTCGACGAGAGGTACCGCCTTTGATGTTACTTGTCGCATCGGGGCAGAAAACCCTTTTTTGGACATTGCAACAAGCCAAGCTTAAGCCATCAGTTTTAATGCTGATTGTTCCAATAAATACCTTTTGGCCCTCAGTTTGCGTCAAGCATCCTTTTTGTTGAGGTCCACGGTGGCTTGTAGGTGGAAAGCCTAGCCAGCCCATCTTCCCAGATTAGAGATCTCCCTTTTACCCTGGGAAGACGGAAAACCCATTACATACGAATCACTTACGATTTCTTTTAATTTTCATAACTTTTTTCTCATGCCTAGTAATCACCAGCCTGGAATCAACTCTATTCCAGAAATGGCCTTCTAATCATCTGCATAGTGAAACTGGTTTCTGCCAAACCAGTTTTGAACTGAGCTAAGTGATCAGTGTAGAAGAGCGTTTAGACTTTCACATTGGCAGCACATCTCTCGTCATCCCTCCCCCATTCCCCCCATCCCCAATATTGAAATAAAACATTCACTACTGAAAGGAGGCAGTATGGGCTACAATATTTTGCTGCAGGTCTCATTTGTAAAGAAACTATGATATTTGCTGTTCCTTTAAAATTACTTCTTAACATTCTCCTTGAAATCGTCTGTTTTCCTCCAGGTATTCCCTACCATTTGATACTTGAATGTTTGTTTTCATAATTTTCTGTTCCTTCTGGCATATCTCATAGTTCTTTGTTTTACTGTCAACTATTTTCCCATCTTGTAACACATAACACATTTTTGCTCCTCGTTGAACATATGTTATTGTGGCAAAGTCTCTCAAGCACCCCTGGAGGATACCTGTCCTTTGGTTGACAATCAACAATAAAACAGTGACAAACAGGGAGGGAAAGAAAGATGGATAGTTGCTTCACTTCATCCATCTTAAAAATAGGAGTGAAATAAATAGCATCTTAGGAAGAAATTGGAATATACTTTGCAATATGGCTGATTTAGAGAGATACTTCTAGAGAACTAGATTTTGGAGCTAAGCCTTCACGTTGATACATATTTATTTATCCATGCTTATCAGGATATAAGTAATTTAGTGGGGCCTTACCTCTGAGTAAACACATATTGGATCTTATGGCCTAAAACCTTTGGTCCTCCAGGTGTTTTCGACTTCAACTCCCAGATATCCCAGCCACCTTACCAGCTGTTAGGAATTGTGGGAGCTGAAGTCCAAAACACCTGGAGGAACAAAAGTTGACAAACACTGGCCTAGAGCAACGCTTAGAAGTAATATATGTGAAGTAACAGTGGACTTGTCTACACTGGCCTAAAACTTTGCACTGAACCAGAAGTCAAACCTGGATTTCCAGAAGATGTTCCAGGACTTCCTGTCCATAAAGCAAAGAAAAACAGGATGACTCAATATTTATCCATGTTATGCAAAGTTGGAGAATGCTCTGGTGATCTGACAAAACTCTAGAGTAGCCATGCACTTTGGGTTGAGAGTGGATAGCTGGACCAGCTCTAATATGAGTGTAGATAGCGGACTGGTTCTAATTCCCTGTCTGGAGTGGTGCAGGGAAGAAGGGGAGGAATGGGCCCATGCTGCCCTTCTCTCATTGTGACAGATGGCTACGGAGTTTCAGAGAGTTACCGGTCCTCACTAGGCCCCTTTGCTAATTACAACTCTCCTTTTGTAATTCTGAAGAAACCCCTCATGCCAGCTCATTATCGGCTGCCTCTCCCTCTTTCCCCTCTTCCATATTAAGACCCCAACACTTCAAGATGGACCTTTCCCTCACCTCCTGAGCCCCAATCTCTCAGCTTTAAGAGAACATTTTTTAAAAATCCCTTAACCCTGTCACCCCAAGAAACACCTACGTACACATATACGATATCATACATATCTTTAATTAATAAAAGAGACCCCTCTCTTTTCCACTTTCCTTTTTTTCTCTAACTTCTTAATTTTTGCAAAACTTTGCAAAATCAAACTGCCAGCTCCAATATGTTACCATTCTGTTTCTACAAATGAGCCTCTGCTCAGTTACACAGTGGACCAGTGAACCAAGGTTATCAAATATCATAACTTATATTATATAGTGCTTATGTGACTTTGGACTATGTGGCTGGTCTTGAGAAACTATACAGATTCTTCCAGTGGACTCCCTGTTGAGAGTCTGACTGCTAGTAACCCCCAGGAATCATCAAGGACAGCAACACCAGAGACACCCTAAGTAGCCAGCTACTGGTCAAAAAACTTTTAGTATAATGCCAAGTTTTTAAACTTTGTGTTTTTTAAAAAATACATCACAACTGTACTCTTGCTTCTGATACGATAAATAAATCAAGGACTTTGTTTACCCATTTGATTGACTTTCTGGTTTCCCAATACCTCACTCTTTGTGTGGAGATTATTCCAAGCTTCCAAGTTCATTAGTGCTAAATATCCATTCTTTCCAGTCTGGACAATGGGGCTCACAACCTCAGAGGCAGTTACAACAAACCTTTAATTTTGAACCCCAACAATCCCAGCTCTTTTCTCTTCATCTCTTCCTTGGAAAATCCTAGGAGACACAGATCCTAGGAGATATATGTCTCCTGACCAACCGGGGAGGGAATGGGAGATTTGAATAGCTACCAAGCTTTATAAAATGTGCTGCACCTTTCTGTATGGGTTATGTCAGTTCTTTTTGCGATTCGATTACACTGTTCTTTCATCCATTTGGTCAGGTGAATAAACCTTTGTTACAGCCTTCAAACCTGGTGATGTTTTTCCTGGCTTTAAAAGTAGCATGGCATGCCAGGCAATAGACCTACACTGTGCCCTGGTGGCAGACATCTGATTTCGGTAACATGTGTAGATAGGGCCAGAGTAGATAGTGATGGAAGGATGAAAATGGCTGGGGGTACAACTGCTATGAATATTGTTCCATGTTACAACACTCAGCAGGGTTTTATATTTTAGAAAGCATATAAACCTTTGGAGAAACAAACTTGTTTCAGAGCCAAATCCAATTAAGTTGTTTTTATCCACTGGGCTGGCTTAGTTTACTGAGATTATAGAGAACTTAGCTGCATTTTTCTATAGAATATATTTGGACATTGTTAGTTATTGATATTTATTAGTTATTAGTTGCAGTTAAAGCCCTCCTTTCTTCCAAGGAGTTCACTAATTTTATTTGACCATGTAAATAAAAATGACTGAGGATAAAATATAAATGGGAATGGTGCTTGGAATGAAGAAGAATAAGCACTGCTTATTGGCTGGCTTTTGAGATTCCTTTCCATGTTTTTCGCAAGAGTCAGCCATGGAATCTCTGAGTGAACATTTTCTTCCCACAAAACTTTATTTGTCTGCCTTACAATCCAGAGCTAGTGCCATCAAGTGCTTCATGCCAAATGAAACACTGGAAGAACAATCAAAACCATATAAACATTGAAAAACCAATATTTTAAATGTATATAAAACAATGCTTAGTAGTGACTGAACAGATTTTAAGACCTAGATGACAAAGAGAATACTATGATCTCTTTTTCTCTGCCACAACTCATTGCCAACACATCTTTGAAAGCCAAAGTATCTTCTTAGCAGAATATATAAACAACTGTTTTTGTATAAAATTGAGGAGAAATGTTTGGGTGTTGTTAAAATTGCTTTACAAATGATTTTCAAGATATATTTATGGAATCACTCTTGATTAATTCAGAGTTTTAAGTAGAAAATAGCTAAGTTTGACATTTTCACAATCATTGATAACTATAGAATGTTGGTCATGCAGGCTGAAATGGATGGGAGTTGTAATCCGCCATATTTGAAAGGATTTTGGGTTGGGGAAATGCTGTTTTAGTTTGAACCTCCAATGGATATTCAGGTTTATATCACAAGATTATCAAGGTTATGGATTCATCAGTGATTAATAACGTTGATTCATCCAGTAGAGAGAAATGAAGCAACAGGTACAAATCTAAAGAATTTTTTCATATATATGTAGGATCTCAAACACAAATATGTGTACTCACACACACATATATAACTATATTTGAGATCCAGTAAACCTCCTCACATCCATTTTTTTTGTTATTTAAACCACTTGATATTCTGAGCGGATGCTATTTTTTCTGAAAGCCTTGTGACAAGGCAAAAAAACAACTCGTATTTCTCTAAACATTTGATCTATTGTGACATCTTAGGGATCAACTCCTGAACTGAGCTGTCTCGCACACCTTGAATGTGTATAGAGAAGAGAGGTGCTTTGATATAAATTTATAAGAAAGTAAATGTCCTAGTAGGCTTTGAAAGTTACATAGCACAAACTGTCATTGAAAGCTTATTTGTTAATAAGCACATTTTTCTGGGGTGCCTAACATCTGTTTTCCATTTGTCCACCAGAGGTATTTTTGGAAAGCAGTGCATCCATGTATTGTAGAAAGAATTAGGTTAAAAGCTTAAAATACAGGTGTGCTTGGCTCCAAAAAAGTACTTGTTAGCCATTAGCTGGAAACTTGATCTGTACTGAGATCCAGCAATTTGCATTTCCATTGTAATCCCCCCCCCCCCCCTATTTTCTTCTCTTTTTAAGGAAGGAATTTTTTTCTTGGCACTACATTTTCCTGGTAAGATTGCCATTGCTGGTGATACATTCCCCCCGGGCAAACTCACCTTACTGTTACAGAGTGGTTGACAGTTCCACACATTATTTTCAACTACTTTCATGCATGCAAATATTTTTTTTATGTTATGTGTGTATGTGCTAATACTGATATATTGATATACAAGAATCTGCAAACATGCCTTTTGATTAAAAAATACAATTCAGGAATAAGCCGCTTTGTGGCAGGAATGATCACAAACGTATCCCACCCAACATTAACTCCTCCCTCAACTCCACAGTGATGCAATGTCACCTGGAGGACTGCGTCAGTAAAAAAAGAAGAACTTTGTGGGAAACTGTGTGGCAAAAGGCAAGATTTTAAAAAACTGGTTTGAAACCCAAAGAGCTACATGGCAAGCAAATTGTTGAGAACATAATGTGCCAGGTTCAGGGCCCCAACAAAATGAGTATGATTTTCCATCAGTGTAGAGACAAGCACTAGTAGTTTGTTCAGAATCACGCTACCCATTTTCCTAAATTGTATAAATGCCCTTTGGAGTTTTAAAATTCTTCGTTCTTGGTTTCAAATGCATTTAATTCTGTTTTATTACTGATTTTTTTAAAAAAAATTACAACTTGCATTTTCATTTTTAATCCTACCAATCTAAAATGTTACAATGGATTTCCTAGAAAAGCAAACAATAAATGAATATAACTGAATTGATTAAATGGGACCTGGTAAGTGATCAGAAGCCATTTTTGCACAAGCCATACTGAAATGTATGCTTGTTTATCATCTAAATTGGGAAAGTCAAAGTGTGGCCAAGGGCCTCAAAGGTGCCCCACTCCCCATATTTTGGCATGATTTTCAGGAAATGTTAGTCCCCAAATAAGACAATCTTAAAACGTGTGAAAACAAACTCCTTTTCATCCCATCCACAAGCACCACATACAACCCCAAATACCTCCATTTTCTTCTGTAGCGCCTCTCAAAATGGTGAGAGAAGGCTCTTCCACACAGCCATAGAATATCAAGACAGATAATTCACAATATCTGCTTTGAGCTGGGTTAACTGAGTCAACAATCTAGTTCAATGTGGATTTTATACAGCCATGTGGAAGGGGCCATAGTCTTGCCACCATTTTTTAAATATAATTTTAAAATTATTTTCAACAAAGTAAGTAAAATATATACAAAGAGGGAGAGCAATATAAGATTATAGGAAAGTAGGAAAATAGAAAAGTAGAAAAATAAGTCTAGACTACAAAAAGATAAAAATAAAAAGTAAAAAATAAAGAGTGAAGAAAAAAAATCAAGAAAAAGTATATTAAAAAGTTTTGTGACTTCCATTCTTCGTGCCACCATTTTCACAGGGATAACAGAGTAAAATAGGGCTTGATGTGTTGTAATTCATGCCATAGAGATTGCAGTTGTCCACCTGAATCCAGACATTTATTTTCTATAGAATATGAATTTCAATATGAATTGCGCATAAAAAAATTCTTGCTAGATTGTGCCCATTTAAGATTTTGGACCCATTGGTGCTAGTTTACCCTGCTGATATTCTTTATTCAAAATATTGGTTTGCATTAATACTAGAAAACAGAAACAGAAGAACTGGAAAAATTCAGCTGGCAGCAGAAAGACCCCTGGACTAAAAAAAAGTTTCATGGATTGATTCTGCAAGGCATTAAATACTTCATGAGAAAGATATAGCACAGCTGAAGTTCTCTGTTTTCTTTTTTCTGATGCTTATCAGGATTCTTCCACAGGAAATTGTATTCCCTAAATGTCTGATGTGTTCATGTGCTACTAAGAAATATATATTTTGACTGCAGTCCAGTTTCCTGTCAGTGCATCCATGAAAGTATGCAGCATTTACAGAAACATTTTTTAAAGTTTACTTCAGGATACTTTCCATAAATGTAGATTATTGTTATTGCAGGCCTAAAGAGTGATTTTAACCTTTGTCTTCCACCCACTATACGTGGAACAAATTTCAGTTGAAATGAAGAGTTGGTTAAGTTGTAAGGCTTTAAAAAGGAGCAACATTAAAAAGGGAATAGATTCAAGGAGTATGAGCTACCAATAGCTCCCAGTTATTAGAAACATATAATCTTTCTAATTCCAGAGACAGCATGTGTAAGTATAACAATATCTGGGGAGCATGAGTTTGAAGATGCTATAGCAATCACATACTTCTTGTGAAGTATGGATGTTATCACACGAGGCTGGTAACCTGCAATTATAACCGGACAATAGAGTACCTCTCATGTGACAGGTCTCTCACTGCAGTTACACTTTTTCCTTTTCCTTTTATTTTTCCATAATGGTGCAATTACAGCAAAAATAAATTTAAATAATCAAGAAGCTTGAATGCACTGGGAAGGATTCACAAGGCAGTGCAGAAGAGTGATCACAGGACCATGTATCACCAAAGCAGTACTGAAGCCCAGAGAAGTATGATAATGATTATTTCAATACCAATATGTTTCTATTTTGTGATGGCACGTTGAGCCTTTGGGAAAACTATATTGTCTGGCTTTACTCGGTGGCTATCTATATACCTTCTGTTAAGGTTAAGACCCTTAGCAGACAGAGGCACTTTAGGCAAGGTGAAAAGATAACCAAATGAGTTTGCTGAAACAAGATAAATAAAAGATTAACTCCACCCAAAACTATCATAAGGTAATTTAGAACAATACATTACAAAAGGAGATTTTGCAGATTGCAATCAACTTTATAGAATCTTCTGCCTCTGATGCAAAGTGATGGATTATAAATTGTTGCTTACAAACTGTATTAACCTTCTCTCCTGTGAAGCTTATTTATTTATTTCACGGTATTTATATGCCGCCCTTCTCAACCCCGAAGGGGACTCAAAGCGGCCAAAAGCTTCTGTTCTCCTTTGGTCTGTTGGTATAAAAATACTGTTAAATGCAACAGGTGTTAAGAATGCCTCTAGTGACTGTAGAAAAGGGCGAAGTGCAGCAAGAGAGCTCTATACAGGAAAATGGAATAGACCAACTAAGATTGGCCTCTGAGGGGATTTTAAGCTCCACACAAAAAGGAAGTTATCTACACTATTAGAAAAGCCCATAAACAGAGGGAACTGAAGCATAGGAGAGGAAAAGGCAGTGCCAACTAGGGTTGCCATTTTTTGATGTAAGAAATAAGGGACATTTACGGGATTTTTCACAAAAATAAGGGACACTTTATTAAAAACTTGAAACTCCAACATTAGGTAGAAATAGTTTTATTAACAGAATAAGATAATGATTGAAACTCACAAAAGAAACTGACTTACACCCTCTTAACAGTACATGGTATGTTTCTGCATCCTTTGTCATGCAGAAAAAACATTATCAGAACTACCTAATTTTCTCCATCTGTATTTAGTACTTGACTTTGCTGACTTTAAAAGTGCACTGTCTAAACATTAAAATAAAATAAATTTTATAAGACAGTACATCTTCATGATTATTATGTCAATAGTTAATGGTATAGTATAGTATGGGATACACAGCATTGTATAGTATTGGGATGCACAGCTAGGCCTATTTTAAGAGTAACTCTCAAGCAACCAGAAACTATCTTTATCCAACATGATCCAACATTCCCCTTGGGTAATGGTTAATTAATCTACTGTACTTTGAAAAAGTCCTGTATCGCCTCTTCCTTCCAATGGGGATGCAGGCTGCCCTGTGAGTTGGAATCCCCGGGCAGGCATTGCCGTGGAAACCGCAGTGCGCAGCTTCCTCTGGTCAACCCCGCCCAGTCCTGTCCTGCTAGTCAAAAATAAGGGACAGGGCCTGAAAATAAGGGACACAAATGTTAAGGCCAAAATAAGGGATGTCCCTTAGAATAAGGGACATATGGGAACCCTAGTGCCAACACTTCACATATTTGCAATTTGCTTCAACAATGTGACTGCTATGAGACAAGAGTATAGTATGATAAAGTCTTATAAGACATGTGTCTCATGAGCAACTCACTGGAGACAGGGAAGAGGTAGATCGGAACATTCCTGGAGGTTTTTGAGTGAGTTGCACAAATCATGCAGTGAGTATATTTGAGTTTCAGTTGTTTTACAATAGCAGTACAAATGAAGACATCTTCAAGTATAGATTATATGTTAAAATATCTTGACATATATGGATATCATCACATGATAATTGTGAATTATAATAGGACACTAATGTGTTTAGATAGTAAGTATCAGGTGATACCATACCTCTTTTCATTGATGAGAAAACTATACTGAAAGTTCTATATTGGCAAATCAACAGGTCCTGCGTAACAAAACTGGATGACACATCCAGGGCTGTAGTTGTGTACTGAAGTGAACAGAATCTCCATGTATTCATTAATCTTCAGATGTGTGTAAGGGATTCTTTTAGATTTGCCAAATTATATTCATTCCAAGTAGTTTAGAGACATGAATATCAGATATTGGATTGGCAACCAGGAATTACTGGCGACTGCCAGAATTTTATCAACTTGGCAGAGCACACTGGTAGCGATGATACTCTTGGGCTTCTGGGTACAGATTCCCCTTGGCATAAACAACACCCTCACAAGTACATGCAGCGAGGGCATAGTAGAGGGACTTCTCAGCAATTGTTCCCTCTTTCTTCCAAAAAGTTAGACTGACACCCTCCTTGATACTCTTTTGTAGGCATGAGAATACCTTTCCATTTCAGCAAGCCTTTGAAGGGTCATTGCTCTAAAAAAAAAAGAGAGAGGAGGGGGGCATCTATCCATCTATCATTTTCAGTTGTTTTTAATGTTTTCAATTCTTTAATTATGCATTCAATGTTTGTATTATGTAATGTTTTAACTGTATCTGTTTAAACTTTTATAAGCCCCCTTGAGTCCCAGACTGGGGGGAAATGGTGGTATTAATATATAAGATGAGGAGGAGGCTTGGTTAAGATTAAGTTTGTTTCTTTAGGTTACATATATTGCATCTTCATTTCTGTACAGGAGACAAAGTAGTTTGCATCCAATCAATAATTAAACCCATCAAAGGAAGTACCTGGTAAAATCCCCTCTGACTATTTCTTGCCTAAGAAAACTCTATAAAATTCACCATATGTCAATAGATTACTTGAAGCAAATGCACACACACACAATTTCATGTTGATTCGAACTTCATAAACCCAAGAAAGTGGAAGTAAGGTTGATACCTTAAAAAAATATATGAACAGAAAAATGCTAAACAAATTGTGTTTGCTTAAGATTTAGGTTCCATACACCTACGCTTTCCATTCGTCTTTGGTGTCCAACCCATAAAGGAAATTAAGAGCTGAAGATGGGCAAAGTTTGAACACATTAGAATGAAAAAGGTTGACTGAAGAGTATATTGACAAGATGGAAGCTATTTGGCACTACTTACATCACTGAGTGAGCATACCAGTATAAGCACAGCAATTTAATGTGGTTTGTCAAAGAAATTGGATGGTTGTGCCAGCCATGACACAATGTGCTTGGGTTGTAGTTTATAATCTGGTTTTGAAGCAATCACTTCACTTGCTTTTGAGTTTTAGCAACAGTAAAATGTGAATGTAAAATACAAATACTGAGAACAAGCACATAGCTCCATGGTAGGGTATATGCTTTGCCTGGAAAAGAGCTGTTTCATTCCCTGTAACCACAAAGAATTTCAGATAGTAAGAGTTGGTGAAGTCTTAAATAAATGGAGGGCAAGCATGGTGGGTTTGGGGCCATTAAGACTGGTAACAAACAAAACACCTCTCCACCCCAATCCACTGGAGTGGGCAAAGGTTTACTTCTGGTTTTGAATAACAGGTATTTTTAGATGTTAAGCCATATAGGGAGCCCTATAGTTACTTTAATTAAAAGGTAAATTGGATTCTAGGAAAAGCAATTTACTTTTATTTTATCTTATCTTATCCTTCTTACTAACTTCTTTTTTGGCCCCAAAACACATGGTGCAATAATTCCAGAGGGATGGGGGTTTGTAAAAATAGCCTGTGACACCCACAGGCAGCAGCATATTTTACCATCCCATCTTATGATCTTGGAGAGCAGCTGGTAGTCTGAGAATTAGGTTTTCCCTCCTTGCCAGCCTAGGAGGCTGGCAAAGGCTATTTGCTGGCCCCCAGTAAAATGAGGCTGTATAGTACCAGCCAGGACTACTTGGGTGAGGGTAGGGATAGCCTATTTAAGGCTAATCAACCCCTGCAACAACACATTTGGAGCTAATTTTTTTGTTGTTGTTTATTTGTTCAGTCGCTTCTGACTCTTCATGACTTCATGAATCAGCCTACACCAGAGCTCCCTGTTAACAACAACAACAACAAAACTTTATTACGGTCACCAACCAGCACAAAGCGGGCACAAGAGCCCCAAGAGGAGAAGGACAACTCCCCAGCAAACAGTCATTCAAAACTAGATTAGAAATCAACACAAAAATACATCTTAAAAGACAGGATATTGTTGTCGCCCTCTAGGGCCCCTGATCACTTGACCTCCCTGAAGACCACACAAGAGCAAGGGTACAACCGGGTTTTATTGATAATATCAAGACAAGGGAAAAGGTTCAAAGGCAGCAATAACAGGGCCTTTGGATAATAGCTTTAGCAGGGATCAGCAAGGAGTAAATAGTCCCGTAGTAAACAGGAACAGCAGGGTTGCAGCAACCCGTTGCAATAGGGCTGCTGACAGGAATCAAGCCGGATGCCAAAGGGAAGATTCAGGGAAGTATTCGGCCAATGCAAAAGGCCGGGGTGTGCTAGATGATCTTTGTGGGAGCTCAGCCGGCGCAAAAAGGCCTTGTTGAAACACAGTGGCTGGAGGAATTGCCTAGCAATTCAGTTTAGTCTTTAGTTGCAAACAACAGCAGGATTACAGATGCAAGGCCTTGATAGCCCGAAGGCAATGAGGCTATAGTCTCTTTACTAACAATGCTTAGCCATTAGCAAGATGATCTTCACAGCAGCACTTAGAAAGCAGGGAAGGCTTACCTTGATGGTGTGGCTTGACTTGACACAGGATCTCCTGGAAGCTTAGCTTGTGCGGCAAACAGCCCCAGAGTCTATGAAGAAGGTTTCCCCGGTAAACAATGCCAAGATGAACTTGCAGCGGAGAGAATCCAGGCAGGCATTGCGTTGAAGGCCTGTAGGCCGTTAAGCAGGCTTCCTTGACTTCCTGGCCGCACACCGAAAGGCCAGGAAGGGTCTCCTTGGCACAGGACAGAGCAGCAGCTTGCAAAGGTCCTTCCAGTTTCAGCTTTCGCTGGGAAGGTCTTTCAGGCTTTTCTCTCTGGTTCCAATGGCGACCCGGAGTGTAGGTGATGCACAGCTCCGTCGTAGATGAAGCAGGGTCCTGGCAAGGCAGAGCAGGGACGAACCAACTCAGAGTTGGCTGGCCGACATCCCCTGGGAGGGAATGCCCCCATGGCCGTTCCCTCAGTACATCTTGAATGCGAAGTTGGAAAGAGATGGGGACTGAAGGGTGCTCTGGGCAATTATAGCATTCTAAGAGTGCGTCGAACATCACAACCTGTGATGGATGATTCTTGGGTTGTTTTGAGAACCTCAGTCTTGAAGAATGCAGCACCTCGTTAGCGCGGACCATCTGGGCTGGGGAGTAGTGCTTCTGGGCTAGGGAGTAGTGCTTGGTGCTTCGAGTGTCCGCTCCTGTTATCAGCCTAGCAGGCCCAGCCTGGCCTTGACATACCTTTAGCATGGCATGTTTCTTAGGAGGCACAGGAGAGCAGCAAAGAGGCCCACTACAAGGTTTAGGAAATGAACAAGCTAGCTTGCAAAACATCTCTTGGTTCCCTGGGCTGGAATGGTGTTTCAGCAGAAGTAAAGCATGAAGCCTTTGGCTAGAACTGTGCCCTAGCAAATGCGATGCCTGAGGCTGCTGAAGCTGCTGGGGTGTAACAATTGTTGCCTTACGGTGTCAATCATCATCCATCTGATTTTAAGAGCAGCAGCACAGAACTTAGCAACACTGTGAGTTATTGTAATTTTAGAGTCCGAAAGCAGCAGGGTGGAATAATATTTTTCACTGCGCCCCGGGTATTTTGTAAGCCATGGTCTAAAGTAGATTATCGGAGATGTGGAGTTGGAGCCAAGATGGTGTCAGCATCAGAGCTCCCTGTTGGCCGTCACCACCCCCAGCTCCTTCAAGGTCAAGCCAGTCACTTCAAGGATGCCATCTATCCATCTTGCCCTTGGTCGGCCCCTCTTCCTTTTTCCTTCAATTTTCCCTAGCATAATTTTCATTATGTGGCTGAAATACTTCATCTTTGCCTCTAATATCCTTCCCTCCAATAAGCAGTCAGGCTTTATTTCCTGAAGTATGGACTGGTTGGATCTTCTTGTGGTCCAAGGCACTCTCAGAACTTTCCTCCAACACCACAGTTCAAAAGCATCTATCTTCCTTTGCTCAGTCTTCCCTATGGAAGACTCAGCGAAGGAAGATAGATGCTTTTGAACTGTGGTGTTGGAGGAAAGTTCTGAGAGTGCCTTGGACCTATGGAAGACTCACACAGATCTTAAGCCATTCGGATCTTAAGCTCTCACATTCACAGGTGACTACGGGGAATACCATTGCTTTTACTATGCGGATCTTCGTTGCCAGTGTGATGTGTCACTCTTCACGATTTTATCGAGATTGGTCATTGTTCTCCTCCCAAGAAGTAAGCTAATTGCTCCCACCCTAAAACAATGTACCTAGAGGTTGCTCAGGACTGGGTAGAAATTTCTCCTCCTCTTTATGGGTTTTTTCCTCACCTCCTCTGCACTGTTCATGGTCAGATAATTGGCTCAGGCAGAGTCATAAATAAGCTGTCCTGCAAGAAACTGGGATGGAGTTTACATCTTGGTATGCATCCAAGGCACCTTTTTTGGTGAAAGTCAGGAACAGAAACCTTCACTTGTGTGTTTGGGGCAACCAAGGTAGGGGAGAATGGGAATGGCTTAAGATCTGTGTGAGGATTCAAATCTCATTGAAGCCTTATGGCTTGGGGATGGAATTCTCAATGCAGTTTTTCAAGGGGTCACCCTGCAAAAAACTGAAGTTAAGCAGAGTTGCGCTCACGGGACTCAGGTGTCTCACCCAAGTTAGCCAAGGAGGAAGTCTGGGAGGGCCTCCTGCCTTGGCTTATCTCACATCAAGTTCATTCCCCATACCAAGTTTATTGCAGTTCATGAAGAAAATTCTAATTTAATAAAGTTGCTCATAGTTATTTCTATATGGTTGTCTGGTCTTATTATTTCAGTGGTGGGGTAGAAAATGTAGTTTCACAGGACTGTAACTGTCCTGGTGTCTCTCTCTATAATCACGTCTACACTGAACACTTTAGCCTCATGGTGGCTAAACACAACACAGGGTTGTTCCGAATTAACCAGCGGAAAAGCCACTTAATATGGATTTGCCCTGAGTCAATCTAACTCGAGGGTGGGTACTCAAATCTTGAACTAGGGTTCTGTTTTGCTCCTCCCCTTCCCCCCGAGCTAGAACACTGGCATGAGGAAAGTGTGTGGCAGTTGCCCAGTGGTGGCGAACCATTTTCTTCATGGCTGGGCAACGGGGATTCCTCCGGCCAATGAGGCAGCTCAGGGAGTTCCTGTCAGCCTACAAAGCAGGTTGGAGCTGGCATATTGAATGCCAGTTCCAGTCTGCTTTATTTCTTAGTATAGAACTACCCTATGTATATAGGGCGGGGTGGGCTTTTCCACCCCAAATAAGAACCCCCTCCACAATGAAATTTTACCTCAATTTCAGATTTCTAGTATTATAATATTATAAATCTTCAGTTGAATGGTGAAAAACACAAAGAAAAGAGACAAATAAAGTTATTGAAGAGGGTGTAAAAAAGCAAATATAAGAATTCTAGTTGTGGATAATTTTCGAGGTCTCACTCTCTGCAGTGTTAGAAATCTAGGGATTAAGGGGAACGTTGGGAGCAGAATTCTTGTTATGGGAAAACAAACACATTTTACCCCTCCCCCTGTAATGACACCCCTATAGTTTTACATACTGATGCATCCAGGACAGTTTCACATCCAGATTTAAAATGAGGCTAATGGTTACACAGTTTTAAAAAGAATACTTCATATTGCCAATACTGTTCTAAAGTGACCTCTAGCGTTCCCACTGAAAATTACTACCATCATATTTGTGTGTGTGTGTTTTCCCAACAGGGCTAGCAATGGAGCTTTGAAATATCACTGTAAAAGGTTTTAGGGACATGGTGATGGCTTTCAGTGAAATATGATGCTATTGTGGGTCATCCTACTTAAAGAGCAACCAGTGAGTCCTTATAGCAAGATCTGTGAACTTTCTTCCTGGGGGAAAAAAAACATAAAAGGGAGAGATGGCTATCCTCACTTGTAAGATTATTCTAGTACTGAAATTCTGTTAAGAATGAACAAGCTTCCTATCTGGAATAACATTCACCTTGTAAATAGACATTTGTAAAAATGTGAAAATTATAGGAAAATCTGCCCAAGATCACAATTTCTCCCAGAAGGGAGAAAATATTTAAAAGGCCCTATCTACCTGGGTGTTAAAACTTGAACTCACTTTGAGTTGGCTACTGGCTGTCCCCATGAAATTTCTCGAGTTTTGTAAAGTATCATGGGTTAAACCAGGGGTTCTCAAACTTTTTCATCTGCAGAACCCTTTTTGAAGCAAAAGTTTCATGTTGAGCCCCAAGAAATGTTTATTATATAATAATAATAATAATAATAATATCAGGCATGGACAAACTTTTTGACAAACATAAACATTTGGTGGCAAGGGAGGCAGGTGATGAAGGAGGTGGGAGGGGAAGGAACAGGAAAGAGGAGAGAGTGCTTGGAGTGGTAGGGGGAGGAGGGAAGATGAAGAAGTCAGCATGGAGCCCCCCCCCCCACGTATGCTTTGTGGAGCCCCAGGGGTTCTATGCAGCACATTTTGAGAACCACTTGGTTAATCTGTTTTAGCTCTGTATTAGTAAAAGTTGGGGGATTATCTGGAGTTTGCTTGATCCTCAACTTTGGGACACAGCAAACAGGAGGATCAGGTCTGAAAGGGACCAGTCCACTGTCCACATGTGGGATGGCTGCCAAACCTTTTCTTCGGAACTGATAAGTGCAGGAAATGTGGAATGAAGCATGCCTTTGTCATTACCATCACTGCTCCCAGCTGCTACAGAATTCCATGTGATTTTCTGGCCATCAAAGGTGCCCCGTTTTGACATCAGAAAAGGTATCAATCTTCTTACTGGTTGTATGAGTGGATCTGCTGGTGTCAGAATGGAGCACCTACAATAGCCTGGAGCTCACATAGAGTTCTGCAGTCAGATGGGAGCAGCAATGGTAACACAAATGATGATATGACAGTCCAGTGGAGACAATACGTTATTGGACCATGTAGACTCAAACCCACCACTTGCAGCAGGCTTGGAAGGGTATGTATGGCCCCCTCTGAGGTAAGTCCAATGTATTTCTGCTCTGTAATGGCCACAGATTTACTGACCAGTGCAAACATAACCCGGGTTTCAATTATTGGTGAGAAGAAAATACGAAGGGAGTTCATTAAAGATTTCTCCTGACCCACTTCTATTTATCACAGGACACTGAAACTGCAGATATGTAATGATATAAGTCTCATACGTGATGATTTGCATGCCTAGTTCTTGCTCATCATTTGACCCTCCTCATTTGAGGATTTGGCTTTTTATGGATTTGATTAATCATATGTTTTTTAAAATGTTCTCTTCAGTCATTTCTAGGTCCCCCAGTCTTGTTGGATGATCTTCATGTTCATAGAAAGATGCCCCCCTCCCAGTAAAAAAAAACAACTTGCAGTTCCTGAACTTTTTTGGAGTTTCTGTGCCTCTAATCCAGGTGTGGGCAATTGCCAGCCCTCCAGGGGTTTTGGACTTCAACTCCCAGAAATCCTAGCCAGTTTACCAGCTGTTAGGATTTCTGGGATTTGAAATCCAAAACACCTGGAGGGCCGGCAATTGCCCACGCCTGCTCTAACCCCAGTGAATGTGGAAGTTTGACTATAGTACCACTGTAGACAGTGAACAAGTACACATGTTTCCACTACTGACACTTGAAAGATGGAGCAAAGCATAAAACCCAGGGAAGGGCATACCCAAACTCTTACAGCATCACAACTACAGTCCTTTCTACACTGCCCTATATCCCAGAAACTGATCCCAGATTATTTGTTTTAAACTGGATTATATGAGTCTCCACTAGCCAGTTAATCTGGTATAAGAAAATAATTTTGAATCAGACCCTGGGATATAGGGGCCTACCATTTACTGATCCAAATCATTGGTTAGAGCTAGGCTTTCTTGTACTTAGGACCTCATCACAAAGGCCCATGGATTCGCCACCCATCGTGGCTAATCCATGGGGTCCCGATGGGTGGCGTGGACAACCCATCACTCTATACCCTGCATCACCCACCTTACCTTGACCGCCATGCCACAAGAGGAAGCATAGCTGCCCAGCTTTACCCCATCGCTCCTAAGGCAACATGGGAAGTCCCCCATGTTCTGTGGTGCTGGCATATGCTGCTTGCGCTCCCTTTTCAGCATGAAACCTAGCTGGAAGTCCCTGTGTGTCATATAATGGGCTCCATGTCAATACTGGAGAGCAGGCGGCGTACAACAGGCAAATCAGCCCATCTGATCGGGTCGTTGGAGTATTTTAGAGGGACTTAAGATATTTAAACCCAATCTAAGTAGAATATTTAGGATTCATTGATATGAGCTGCAATTTCCCTCTCTCACTTTCCATAAGTGTAGATAGCAATCTGCATGCCCTTTTAAAACTAACTCACTAACAGCACTAATAAGATTTCCATTGCAAATTAATTTTAATTCATGTGTGTTTTTAAGGAGAATAGTGACCAGATGCCTCAGAAGGCCTGGAGCAATTGGGTGCTGCTCCCGTGACCCAGAAGAAACCAAGGGCCAGGTTTCCAATATGTTCTGGTTTGCGATGGGTGGCTGATTTGCAAAGCTGTTCAACCTTGTTTCTCTGCTGCTTCAATAAACAAGGGAAATTTTTTTGTACTCATCTCAGTCTGGTGACCAGAAATACAAGGTCATTTTGCAAACTACTGCAATCAAGTAATGCTGCTAGAGGCAACTATAATATTATCTAATGAATAAGAGGTACTTTCAGGTTGGTTTTTTTTTTTGGCTTGGAAACTATAAAATGAGAAAACAGTGGAGTGTTCATCTCGAGCATGACCATCTCAAATAGATTGCATGCCTCTGGTAGTACTGAAGTTTCCATAGCAATGTTAACATGTCATGGTATGTATTGACAAAATGAACATTTTCTAAAGTCAGGGTGTCACAAATGATGATGATATGAAATGTAGTAGTCACCTCATAGTACGAAAATATCTGGGCTAAAATGTAAATACTGATAGTTGTATTCAAAGTTTTAAAAGTAAAGAAAAACAAAACATAGATAAGAGCACATTTAAGTTATGGATACACACACACACACACACACACACATACTGTCCCATGTAAATACTTGAACCTTATTATGATCTTTGGATAGCTTTGCCTTTACATTTCTCTCTCTCTCTCTCTCTCTCTCTCTCTCTCTCTCTCATCTATATCTATAGAGAGAATAATGTAACAATGTCACATGTATATATATATATATATATATATATATATATATATATATCAGTATATTGCAATGCCCATGCATGTGGCTAGTGCCATTTAGGTTACAAAAGAATTCCTAATCAGAGAATTATGCATGCAAATTAGATGCAAAAAGGGGATACCATATGCCCACAAGGGTCTATCCTTCTGTTAGGTAAACTGAAGTAGTAGCCTCTGGTATCAGATGATAGAGAAGTAGTAGCCACTCATCATGTTGTTCTTTTAAAACACATTATTCCCTAGCCTTCAGACAGATGATGTGGGCAATGTTGTTCCATCATTAAGGTAAAATAATATTCAGTTGCCAGTCCAGTCGGTTTATGGAATTAAATGGTTAGATAGCTTCCTTTTATCTTCAGACCCATGCAGCAAAATGTCTTTGGCCAGCCCTACAATAAACCACATTCTTTCTCTTTATATGATATATTTTGCTGTCACCATGCCATCTTTCTCCAACATGATATCCTCCAGATGTGTTGGACTACAATTCCCCTCCTTCTTAGTCATCATGATTAATTGAAGTTGTAACCCAATACTTTTGGAGGGCTGTTTCTTAGGGAAGGCCACACACTAGAATCAGAATAGTTTGTTGCTCATAAACATGCCAGTGTGATGCAGAAAAGGGAGTTGTTCCTATCCATCCCATTTCCTGTTAAGCCCAGCTCACAGGAAAGGGTTTGTGGGTTGGATCTGACAATCCTTCTGGAAATTGAGCTGCACATACCTTGCCAGCGATGTGACATTTCAACGGCTGCAGTAGAGAGAGTTCTTCATAAAGAGGGTAGTCTTAACCACCATACTTGTATGAGCCTTTTAATAATTGGCTGCTTATTTTCTTTAAGAAGGAGACTAATTGCAAATGTCAAAGCTACCCCTAGAGGTCACTGTGATTCAGTTTGTTTAATTTAAATAAATCCATTCTGGAACAGGACCAATGAATAAATGAATATTCCTCAGAATACTGTAACGTCCTGCAGACTCTGTCTGGATGTAAAATCTGCAGGCATTTTATATCTCGGCACAAAATCCTTGCTTTGCTTCCTTGACTGCGGAAGCTTGCAATTAAGTCCCCAGCAGGTATCTTGATCTTGTGTCCTGAAGCGATACAGGGAGTGCTGGGAGTGGCGTGGTTGGTAGCATTCTATCTCTATAGGTGAAATAGTATTTAAATAGTGTTTTATTAATAGTTATTTTACTATTAAAGTGTGTATGTTAGGCACTAAAACATATAAATTGACCACTTATACACTGCCCTAGAATATGTAAGCTGGCTACTTACATATTATAAATGGACATTGATCTACAGAAAAGAGGACAAAAGATGGTGAGCCAGTTGTGTACAATTAGCACATGTTAATATATGTATGAGGGTTATCCCAAAAGTAAGGTTGCAAGATTTTTTTAAAACACAAAGAATGAATATATTTCCATAAAACTTACATGGATTGTAGCATAGGCATTACATTAATTTTCCACATAATCACCATTCAGTTTAAGGCATTTTGTCATCCATGGGATGAGTTTTTGATGCCTGTGTCATAGAAGTTTCCCTCCGCCTTTTTCAGCCAGTTTGTCACTTCGCTTTTCACCTTGTCGTCGTCAGAAAAGTGTTTACCACCAAAGTGTTCCTTCAATTTAGTGAACAGATGACAGTTACTGGGTTTGAGATCGGGGCTGTAAGAGGGCTGGCTTAAAACATCCCAACCAAATGAAGTCAGTAGCTCTTGTGTTGCACGAGCCGTGCGCGGACGTGCATTGTCATGGAGACAGACTCCCACCATCAGCATCCCACGACATTTGTTTTGGATAGCTCTGAGAAGTTTCTTCATGGTCTCACAATATATTCCATACCCATTTTGTCACATGCTGCCTTGACATGATGTCCTCTCCATAAACTGAAACTATTTTGCGATGAATCACAGTGGTGTTCATGCCTTTAGCATTTAGGTAGTGTATTACAGTATGGACTTTGCACTAGGAGGGAAATGGAATGAGGACGCTCATCTCTAACCTTCACCACAATGCCAGTCCATCAGCTACTGACGACTGCTACTGCTTGTTCATTTCCGCTGACTTCCTGCTACATGGCAGTGATACCAACTTCTCCCATGAAAATTCCCCGAGAGAGCTACGTGCCTTATCACCTTATTTTCTGGATAACCCTTGCATATAGATAATAATGTTGAAATGATTATTATAAAACAGAAATGCAAAATAAACTACCATAACAGTGAAGACTATATGTATTTATTTTGCTGCTGTCCAGGGAAGGGCAAATGTAAATTCCATGTCATTATTAGGATTCTTTCTCTTTTAAAATAGTCTTGGGCATTGGGTTGTGATGAGTTTTCCCGACTGTATGGCCATGTTCCAGAAACAATCTCTCCAAAGAGAGAATGCTTCTGAAATATGGCCATACATCCTGGAAAACTCACAGCAACCATGAAAGCCTTCGACAACACATTGAACATCTCTATGGGGAGAAACTGTTCCAAGACACATGGAGATTGGAAAAACTAAAGACCAGGAAAGCACATCTACTGTACTCCCTAACTTTCCTTCTATGTAGCAGAGACACATACTATCCCACAATTTCTTACAGTCAAAAGGATGTTCAAAACACCACAGGCTCATCATATTTATGACCACCTGGAATGCAACCTCTTATGGGAGAGAATTCACACTATCTGCAAAGAACTCGCAGGAGAGAATGCTTCTGGAACATGACCATACAGTCCAGAAAACTCACAGCAACCCAATGGTTCTGGCCATGAAAGCCTTCGACAACACAGTCTTGTTTGAAATAAGCTGGGACACAAGGCCACCCCAATATTACACTATCTTCAAGCTCCTGTTTCAAAATTGGATGTAAATAGAGCCATTGATACTGTTCTGGCTTCATTTTGGATACTCTTAAGACTGTCACTTTCATTTTAACTTCCAGGCACATGATACTCCTGACTTATTTCATTCCATATACTTGGAAAGAACATTTGAAAATTTTACATAGAAATTGGTCTCTGACTGATTTGTTTGTAAATTGACTACTTCAGCAGTATGCTTTTGTTTGGGACACATTACATGGTTTGGGGGATTTCATGTTTTTCGCTCACATAACTATAATAAGCCTCATCTAGAAACGTAATATGCGTTTAGAATGGCAAATCATGAAAATGTGAAGAGAGGAGGACAATTCCACCACTTGATGTCACTTCAGTTCCAGCATGCTGGTACAGAAGCGAATCGGTTTCGGTCCACAGGGTGAGTAATGGGACTGCTTATTGTTTTGAGGCTATTGATGAGTTTTCTCATCAATAGTAGGGGAGATACTGATCAGGGAGAGGTGGTAAATGGGCAATGGGTTGTGTTTAAGGACCTCATGGTGATGGCCCTGCTACAATGCTGGTTTGCCACCCTGTGAGAAAGTCTTAAATTCCCATGTTTTATTAGTTAATGCTTGTCTAAGCAAATTACACCATTTGATGGAGAGAGATTTTGAGGATCATTTTCTTTGCTAGACCCAAGAGCCAATTTGGAAAGTTCTTTAAACTTTTAAGGACCAGAGTGTATGCCAATCTCTGTTAAATATGCCCAGCAATGATTTATAGAGATTGTAGTTTGAAGCTTCAGTCGAGTATTATGCTTCTCTAACCCAAGTCTACCTGGATTATGAACCAAAACAACCTTTGACCAAGAGAATGGTATCATTTCTAAACTTAAGCAGAAGGATCAATTGAAAAATGCAAATAAATAACATGAACTCTCAAAAAACTACACAGTTATACCAATTAAGTTTGCACTTGTTAACACTTGCCCTCCTAATTAACCTTATAGACATCTGATTTACAAGCAACGCAATCACAGATGACTATATAGTGTTTTCAGCACATGGTGAAAAAGTAATACTTTACTCTCTATTGTACTGTATGGTTGTCCTATTCACTGTAATGATGCTGTCCTATCACTGGAGATGTTATGTTTGGTGTCTGTTAAAAATGCCATGGTAAAAGAAGACGCATAACCGTGAAAAGATGCAATACAGCCAGGGGAGACCTAAGATTTTGGTGAGCAAAATTATGCCTTCCCCTGCAACAGTTAGATTTACAAATCTGGGAAAAACTGGTTGATAAATCTTATTCAACACAAGGGTTTGGACACCAATATTCAGCTCACTCTAGGGCTGCAGGCAAGCTGAGAGGGCAGACCATATATAATGCATATCTGTGTGCTTTTATAGAGAAAATAAGAAAGAAGAAAAACCAAACAGCCAGCTTGTTTTCCCCATGAAGTACCCACCATGTGTGGTAGTACATTATGAATGGCCAACTGTGTATTCCCAGCCTGACATATATCACAGAAGTGTCGTAAGAATATATGGGGACAGTATTCTGTACCAATAGCATTTACAGACCCTACTTACTATACCAAAACAGGAGGTGGATACGGACAGCATACCTGAGAGGAAAAAATGTCCCAAAAAAGGCTATTTCAGCTTAAGAAGTATTGTAAAGACTAGAGAGTTATCATAATCTAGCAATACTGTAATTTTTAGGGGCTTTTAATGAGCTGCCTAGAGTATGGTTGGGTAGAAGATGCTGATACATGTTTGGATAACCTGTGGTAGACTAGGTAGCTCCAAGAGCATTGTATGCAGGTGCTTTTATATTGGTTTCTCAAGATGAAGCCGCGTGCTCCATGCATGCGTCACACTTCCCCCCATGTGATTGCTCTCAGCTGGAGCCAGGCGATGCAGGGCATGGGGAGCCAAGTTCCTTGGGACTCCATGAAGCATACTGAGGGGCTCCATGTTTTCCTCCTACCTCCCCCCCTGCTCTCTGCCCACATAATTCCCCCCTCACCTTGCTTGCTTCCAAAACCTTATTCCCCTTCCACCTCTCAGGGAGTGCTTTCCGCTTTTCCTGCATGGCAGAAGGGAGTTGAACTGGATGGCCCATAGGGTTTCTGCTATGACTATTACAATTATTATAAAGTCTGGATGGCAACCTGTTGGGCATGCTTTGGTTGTGCTTTTACTACATGGCAAAAGGGGGTTGGACTGGATGACCCCTGGGTCTTTGAAAAGTTTGTTTATGCCTGATATACTTTTCATTTTAAAAGGTCTCAGTTGCTGAAAAAGTTTGAGAACCCTTGCTCTAGTTGCTAGATCGGCCTCTTTCTGTCCTGCCAGTCAGCAAAGGTTTCTTTCTTTTTTTTATAGACAGGATTGACTATTAGCTGGTTGTTCTTGAAAGGATTTTAATTTTTATATCAGGATGGTGTGCTTTGTAATCTTTTCTTTGATATATTTTGAATGTTTTAAAACCGTTTTTAATTCATTGTGGCTCTCAAAATGATCACATATTTAGTCATTTAAATTGTGTTTTACTGTTATGGTTGATGGCAATTCTACTCTGTTTTAACCTATGTTATAAGCATCCTTAGTCCTATAGAAAGCATAGACAATTGACTAATTGGAATAAAGAATTGCTGGTCCTACCGTTAGAGCAACCGCTTACTCCCATTTTTCCTCTCAAACCCTGTATCCCTATCCTGCCCAGCAATCCTAAACTAGGCTGTCGCTTGAGATTGAAGGGGAAGCAAGATTTAACGGTCTTGCTTCTGTATAACTTGTATAGCTTATCATTTTGTTCTTTGCCTTAGTAGCAAAATGCCCTGGGCCGTTCCTACTTCAGAGACAAATTTCAGCTTATGAAATGCCATCTTTATTTCTCAGAAGGCTTTCAAACTTTATTCCATGGCAGAGAAAATTTCGGGCTAATTAAGTATTGGATTATTTTTTTAAAGATTTTTTTTAAAAAAGTAAATAGATTGGTACCAGATTACATTTTGCCATCAAGTGGATTGTTAACATGGATATCTGGAAAGGTATATTGGCAAACCATAGTTTTTGTTTAAGTAATTGGTTTCAATTGACTTTATAGCCTAGGAAAATATTGTAATGTGGAAAATATCAGAAAGTAAGGTCAATAGCTGACTCATATTTGGGTTGTTGAAGGTTTTTCAGACTGTATGCCCATGTTCTAGAAGCATTCTTTCCTGATGTTTTGCCTGTATCATGTTGCTGTCCAGCATCTACTGAAAGCAAGGTACAAGCTCTGCTTCATAAAACCTGTCACCTGATGTTCCTTTAGACCAGTCGTTGCAGTCCCCTTGCACTACTTCTGCCCCTTTACTCCTGCTTCTCTGTGAGTAACAGTCCTCGCAACCTCTGATGATGCCTGCCATAGATGCAGGCGAAAGTCAGGAGAGAAGGCTTCTAGAACATGGCCATACAGTCTGAAAAACCTACAACAACCCAGTGATTCCGGCCACGAAAGCCTTTGACAATGTATTGACTCATATTTGTTCCATTCCAGAGATGGAATGCTATGGGTTGACAGAAGCATATACGTTTCCATGTGAATCATAACTGCAACTATTCCCCCCTCTCCCTCCTCCTCCTCTCCCTCCTCCTCCTCCTCCTCCTCCCGTGTAACGCAGGAAACGTATAGAGAGTAAATGCAAAGGCTTAACCCAAAGTGTTATTTACTTGAAAAAAATCTATTTTGATGTGAGTATTCATTGTAAATGCATTCTCTGAGATCAGCAATGGGGGACTGAATTGTGTGTTTGCCTATTTAAATATTCCAGCCAATTGACATGAAGGATAGGACCTTCTTGTTAATGGGTCCTCAATTCTGGAAAATGGTACCCATTGATGTCTGCCAGCTTCTTCATCACAGGCCTTTAAACAGGTCCCAATGAACTTACAATCGTGTATCTACCTAGGTCTATAAATGAATTTGAAATCTATAAAAACATTTTTAAATTATTCTATTAGCGCAATATTTTAATGATTCTTATTGTTTTATATACCCAGTGCTAAATTTTGTTTTCTGCTTTCTTGGGAGAGTTATACTAATAAAAATCTTATAATTTTACAAATAAAAAACCAAATAAATCTTGAAAGAAATACTGAAATAAATATTTCATCATTATCCCAGCCCTGAACGACTTCCGCATGAGTAAGCAGTGCACTGCTGATTCAATGCAGCTAACATACACAGTTGGTCCCTGGGCCAGTTGTATAATAAGGACATTTAAAACATTCTTTAAACTGCACTAGAGCTGATGGTGATAAGTGACTCCTACACAACCGGGACAAAATCTAAAACATGACATAATACCAGACGGTATAAAGGTTAGCTTAGGCTGGGTTCTTAGGGAAAGATAGGAAGGAAGGGGAAAATGTCATGCTCACAGCATGGTTGCCATGGAGGAAAAAAAACAGTTTGGAAATATTTATTTTGGAGGTTATCAGTACTCTTAGACTAGCATTTCAGTGGCTCTTAAATGTATTTTACGATCTTGGCATGTATAAACATTCTTTGTTATTCTGTTTCCCATTCATTCTTCTAAGACAAAATGAAGACTTCCATTTTGATCAATAACAGATGTCCGATCATCTGTAGCTATCCTTGATTGAGATAGGTTCTGACAACCAACAATAGGCAGGCCATTCTTTAACATATTAACCCATGTGACCTAATTAACCATCCAAAGAATGCAAATTAGGTCCCTGGCAGCCTGATGGCTGTTTTTCCTCTTGCAATGGTAAACCTCTTCTATGAAAATAAATATTTAATTTTTTTTCTCTGTCCATGGCCATGCCATACTTCTAGAAGCATGTTTTGAGTTTGCTATGGTTGTCATCACTTCCCACAGTAACAAAATTAAGATCATGATTTGGCTTACAGACTGCATGGGTTTTAGTCCAAACATGGGGATAATCTATGCTGTGGAAAAAGAATCTACTTAGCATCACAGTTCCCCAGCTACACCACATTTCCTATAAGGCGAGGACATGCAAATACTGATATACCGATAAAAAAGTTTCTGCACACAAATGTGTTCTCAGACAAACAAAAGGATTTGTTATTGAAACACCAGAGCCCCAAAATGGACCCCAAAGCATGTGGCTCAAAGGGCACCCAGAAGCAGAGTCCACAAATAACCTTTCCCCCAGTTCCAGTTTACTTCCAAATGAACTTTCCAAAGTTGCACAAGCTTTATACTCGGGAAATATCTCACCATTTGATCCAAGAAAAACAATTAACTCACAATGCCCCGAGAGTCTTGTGATGGGCTTAGGAAGAGCTATATGGGTTTTCCAAGACGTTATCAAACCTTATTCATGGGAACACTTCTCGATCCCAATCACCTGATCAGACACCCTCCCTGACAATTCATTGAGGCTGTGCCAACACCCCTGGCACCCACTGTGTGGCCAGTCAAAACCCATGGTCTTGTTCCAAATAGGCAAACATGGAACTATCAACCCCAGTAACACAGACTCTGCCCATATCCCTCCATGGGCAGACCAAGAAAACAGCCACAATATTTGAAATTGAGCAATTACAGTTTTTTGAAATTACCACTAAAAAGGATGGCACTCCTCAACCAACCAGCAAGTGAAACCTAGCTGGCCCTCATCTGGAACAATCAGTATCCAGAGCAGCAAAGACCTTTGTTTTTGAATACCTGTTCATAGGCCCGTAGCCAGGATTTTGATTTGGGGGGGGCTGAGTTTGATTGGGGGGGCTGAGCCTAAGTGAGAGGGGTCTACCCTAGCAAACCTTTTGTATCATTATCCCAATACCCCCATGCATATGGGATATATTGAGCATCGTAATCAGATCATGATATGAATAAACATAACAGTTTAAATAATGTACCATTAAGGCCTTCTCACAGACCACCCTGAGAATTTCAGGGGGGGGGGGGGCTGAAGCCCCTCAAGCCCCCCCCCCTGCTTCATGCCTGCCTGTCGAAGTACTATAAATAAACCTGTATGTTTGCAATTGCTTTTATGTCAGTCTTTGTAATACAGACTCTGTGAAATCTATTTTGGCCAAGGTGAGTAAATACTTTTGTTCTTTCCTTTCAATCTGTCTGTGTCTTATTCAGTCTTTGAAACTTTGGCATGCTGGTCCCCTGAATGCACAGTTTTGTTAAGCTGAAATCACATAGAAAATTGACCAGGCCATCAAACTTAAATTTGACATAAGGGAAGAACTAATTTCATTTGAAAATTATGAGGTTACAGCCTTATCCAGATCACTTTAGAATCATAGAATCATAGAGTTGGAAGAGACCTCGTGGGCCATCCAGTCCAACCCCCTGCCAAGAAGCAGGAACATTGCATTCAAAGCACCCTCGACAGATGGCCATCCAGCCTCTGTTTAAAAGCTTCCAAAGAAGGAGCCTCCACCACACTTCGAGACAAAGAGTACCACCAATCTGTTCCACTTCCCACCAATATGTTCCCTCTACCACTAACTCTTCCCCTCAACTCCACAGCAATGCAATATAAAGTCTGCCACATGCCAAAATGCTTTTTGGGGGAAATCAGCAAGGTTGAAGGCAAGGCTTTTGTATCAGACTAAAGCCCATAGAGCTGCATTCAGATCAATTTATTGCAATAGCTACAAGGTGAGTTTGATCTTTTTAGTCTGTATAGACAAGCCTTTGAAAAATGGGATATTCGAGATGATGAACCTTGTCTCCGAACAATTTCGGAATATCAGGGAGCTCCTTTACTACTCCCAGTTGATATTGAGGCCGCAAGCACCAATGGAAAAAGGATGCTCTCTCTTTAACTTTCCTTTGGAGTAGTCTTTTTTCCTTCAGAGGAGAGTATTCAATCCTGCAATTCTCAATTTGCTGTTTTGTCATGCTCTCTAGGAAAAATATAAAACATTGGCATACTGCTGTCAATCAGAGCAAGCAATATTAGGCAAGAGAGAGTAATGGTGTAATTTAGTATACGGCTGCTTACTCTGTTCCTTCTGTCCAGATTCAAAACTACTTCCTTTGAATGCAGATTTCACCCCACTCCCAGATTCAAGTGAATCAGCTATGTATCTTCTTCTTTAGGTGAAAAGTTACAAAACTGAAACCTTTAAGGGTGGGCATAGAGATTCAAATTATTACTGTTTGTTGCCTCTCTTGGTGCCCCTAGCTTTAGTCAGTCACAAAATGGTGACCCTTCAAGACTCATTTGTGGAGTTCTTTTTAAAATTTGTTTCTGGCTCAAAATTGATGGTAAAATTTGATAACTTGATATCTCATTAAACTGATTGCAATTTACCTTGTAATAATAATCTGTTGCCATTGTGAAATATCATGCTTTGAAATTAGGTTCATCATTTTGAAACACTCTACTAGTCAGTTAACTCAGCATTTCTCTTTCCATAGCATTGGCTAAGGCAACCTTATAATACAAACAGACAAGCAAGCTAGCCCCCTCCCCTCATTTTCTGCTAATCTCCTTTCAACAAATTGTTGTTTTTAATTGGCATTATATTGCCAGGGCATGTCCAATGTAATGCATTCCCCAGTGCCCCCCTCTGGAAGTGAAGCCATGAAATCCACCATGACGATTCCAGTGTTTTCTAGTCAAGGAGATTTAAGATTAACAGCAGTTTCTAAATGCCTGGAATCAGTTTAGAGAAATCCCAGTGTAGCTCTACTGAATTTTGGCCATTGTCTTTCTTTGCAAATCATTGCCTTCTAATGCCTTGTGCTTATGTATAGGGTTCCCTTATTGTCTGGCATAAGAACCTGACCTCTCTTTGACCGTCTCGGATGCGTCTTTCTCCATTCCTTTTTTCTGGGGCAAACATGAGCCAGGGATTGTGTTTTCTCCAGAGGGTTTACACCTCAATAAACCTGCTTGTGTGAGTTATTGAAGATTGGATTTTCTGTGTTTCCCCTTCGATTGCATCAGCACATGGAAAGGATGCAGAAACAAGGAATGATAGAAATGCTGCCTCATGCTACTGTCTTGTGGGACAGCAAGAGTGGGTAGGAGGAAATACAATAGCAACCCAGCAATATGTTATATTCAACTATTTTTTTTAAAGAAATTAAGCATACCGCCATCTTGTATTATCTTCTGTTGTCGCAGTGCTTAATGTGCAACCTAGTGTTCCTTTTTATCTGTGGTTTTATTGTGGTTTTAACTTTCGCTGTATTGGCTTTTTTTATAACATGTTGTGAGTCGCCCCGAGCCATTGGGAAGGGCGGCAGACAAATACAAATAAATAAATAAATAAATAATAAATTTTAGATACATTTGAGAAAGAAAAGTTAAAATTTAAAAATATTACCTATAAAGAACGATAATACATTTTGTGATCTTGAAATTATAATTAAAGGTACATAGTTTTGAAGTAGGATTTCAATTTCTAGGCTACATTCAACTTTCATCTTCTATATAAATAAAAATGTAATATTCGTTTGTGGGATTAACATAACTCAAAAACCACTGGATGAATTGATGCCAAATTTGGAAACAATACACCTTTCAGGCCAACAAGTGACCATCAGTCATAAAAACACTGAAAAACACAGCAGAAGGGACTTAAAAAGCCAAAAACTACATTACAACACATGCACAAAACCATATATATATATGCAAACACACACATACACGTATACACAAATATATGCAGACGTTGCTGGGCCACAGCAACACGTGGCAGGGGACAGCTAGTCTACAATAATCTGGTAATTTTTTCTGTTGTCAATAGCACATATAAGACAGAACTGTTTGCAAACTCTTCAACTGTCTTGACTAGATTCAGGCAAAATCAAACAGCTGCAGCACCTTCTAGCTTATGAGTTCCTTCTCATTCATATCTTTTGACATCTTCATCATACTCAAATGATGCTTGAGCACACATGTCCCAGATTTTTTATCTCTGAATTATTGGAGGGTATGTATTTGTGGAGTCTTTCCAAGAAGGCCTACTGTTATTAGGTAGCTTTGATGCCACTCCATGAACATTTTTGGTAGCTTAGGTGCTACTTTCGCCACACTATCCACAAAGGTTGGTGCTTAATCTAGCACAACTACCATAAAGTTTATCTGGAACCAAATGCTTCATTCTCTGTCATATCTCTGAAGACATCAATTGGACAGTAGAGATGGGAATATCCAAGAACCAGTTCCAGAACACATTAACCTTCCTTGATCTTCTGTCTAGGACCTCCAAGCAGCAGATCTTGAACAAAAAAAAACAAAACAAAACAAAACAAAACAAAACAAAACAAAAAAAGAAAGAAAGAAAGAAAGAAAGAAAAGGGAAATGGAAAAAGAAACAGCTGAAATGGGATATGCCCACAAACTCCAATATATTGAAAGTACTTTAAATAAAAACATTAGCTTCCTTACAAATACTTTTTTTTAAAGCTAGCTGACTCTCCAACACTAAATAGGCTTTTATGACTGTTTTATTGCAGTATTTTTCTGATCCTGTACCCAAGGTAGATGACATTACTATTCATATGTTTCAGTGCTCATGTCACCTTGTCTGCCAAAGCTTTCTCTATATCTTTGTCCTTTAACTACTTTTTACAACCATTTTGAATCCTAGCAATCACCCCTGGACATTTTACATTTCAATTAAAATTTATACTCCTCCTCCCAGTATAGAAGCCTGTCCATACATCTGATGATTTAGAGCGTAGTCCATGAAACCTTATGTTACAAATGTGTGTTCGTTTTCTCAGTTAATTATAAATGTGTTAGAGGATTCCTTTATATGTTTTAAAAATGCAGCAGAGATGAACCAGATGGTTTTACCCAAGTTTAACCAAAGACATCTGTTTGTCCACACTTCTATATTCAATGCAGGAATAAATGCCGTGAACAATAAAGAAGACCGTTTTTAAAGAAATAGGATGTACTTCCCTGATGGTATAATTTTTTTTAAAGACATAGCATTTTAAAAGCTCAATCCCATTTCATTAAACCAAAGGGGGCTATTTCTGAGATTTTGAAAAGCGTTTGTTCTACATTACTCCAGTATCTGCCAAAAATGCTATCCAGAGAATGGATGCTGTACTGAGTACCCAAATGGGAAGTAAATGTCTGTTCTTTACTAGTAAGCCATGACAAGAATATTAAAGAGAAAGGGATGCTCAAAAATGGCGGATTAATATATTAAAGCATGTTAATTTTAATGCATGCATCTGTGATTCCTCTCAGATATTGTTCTTATTTTATTGTATGTTTATACATTTCTTTCTGTGTGTATAATACATTATTACGTGCCTCTATACAAATTTGTGTATGCATGTGTAGATGGGCATATTTCTTTCAGATATTTTGTCTGTTTGACATTCCATCCTCACTATCTCTCATGTTAGGGAATAGAAGCAGGGAATAGAATGAATTAATAACGAAGTACTTCCACTTTGTTCTTCTTAACTAAGAAGACAAGTGTATTTTCTTTCAAAAGCCTATCTTTGTCAGCTTTGACAATACCGTCTTATATTTCATCTTGCAGAAAAGGGACAGAACAAGATCTTGGTTGTGTTCCAATAATAGTGTGGGAAGTGTTATAACAAGAAAGAACTTCATGCATCATATTTGCAGTTGATTGCTATCAGCCATTGCTGAACAAAGTATCCACGGCCTATAATAATGCACATCTCCTAGGCAGCAGAAATAATACCAGTACTAAATGAACACACTACAGTCCCAATAGGTCAAATTGTTTTGAACGTCTTGAAAAATCAGAGAGTTGAAAGTTCAGAGAGCTCCCTTCTCCGTTGTGGAGTTTCTCAGGGTGCTATCCTCTCGCCCATGTTGTTTAACATCTATGTCCGACCACTTGCTGGTCTGGTACGGAGCTTTAGCCTAGAGTGCTACCAGTATGCCGATGACACCCAACTACTCTTGCGTCTCGAACCCAGTGCAACCGTAATACCTGAGAACTTTAAACTGTGCTTGGAGGCTGTGATGAATTGGTTACGGGCGAGTAGGTTAAAAGGGAATCCGCAAAGACCGAGATCCTCTGGCCCGGCCAACCGCCAGAACTGACCCAATCTCTGCTTGACTCTAGCTCCGTCTGCCACTGTTAAAAGCCTTGGGGTTGTATTGGATTCATCGCTGACAATGGAGGCTCAAATTTCTGCCATAAGTAAGCAGTCCTTCTTCCACCTTCGTCAGGCGAGGAAGTTGGCTTCCTACCTCCCGGTAGAGGCACTAGCAACGGTATTCCACGCAACAGTCACCACAAGGTTGGACTACTGTGATGCCTTATACACTGGCCTCCCGAAGGCAATGACCCAGAAGATTCGGGTTGGCCAGAACGCGGCTGGCAGACTCCTCTCGAGATCACCTATGAGATCACATATTACGCTGGTTTTGCAGCGTTTGCATTGGTTACCAACAGAACAACGGATCTCTTATAAAATACTGACTCTGACATTTAAAGTCCAAAATGGTCTAGGACCTTCATATCTTGGAGATCACCTCAGGAAAATTTGTACTGGGCCCTAGGGAGGTGCGCATGGAAGCCACAATGTGTGCAGCTTTTTCGACCCTTGCTCCAATTTTGTGGAATGCATTGCCCCCATATCTTAGAGCTATGCCGGATCTGAGATCTTTTACAGAAGTGCTCAAGACCTGGCTTTTTGGCTGTGCATTCAATTTGTGCATCAGATCTAACTGTCAAATGCCATTGCTATAAGTGTGTTTTATATTGTGTAATGTTTATTTTAAATTGTAAGTCACTTGGAGCACTCTGGTGAAGAGCGACTAACCAAGAAATAAAGTGAAATGAAATGAAATGGTTTCCTAAGAAAATGAATCCGTGCATTATTGCAGTCACCTCGCAGCTCAGTTCTGAGAAACAGGATAATGCAGGGGTTAAAGTGTCATCATGTGCCAGCAGCAAAGTGGATCCAAATGTTCACCTGGCTTTTATTGTGCATTTCTCCGAGTTCCTTGAAGATTAGAGTATCACAGCTGCAAACCACTGTACATGTCAACAATTCTGTTCAAATGACATATAGGCAGGGCCGGTTCAACCATTTGGCAAACTATGCCATTGCGTAGGGTGCCATCTTGGAAGGGGGGCGAATTCCTGCCCGCCGGGCGCCGCTGCTCCCGCCGGGCATTGCAAAGCGAGGAGTAGCCTTCGAAGGCCCCTCCTCTTCCGGGCTCCCGCCAGCAGCTTCTCCCATTGGGCATTGCAGAAGGCAAGGGAGAGCGCTCCCCCGCCCTCTGCAATGCCCCGTGGGAGGAGCCGCCGGCGGGAACCAGGAAGCGAGAAGAAGAGCCTTCGAAAGCCCCTCCTCTCGCTCTCCCCGGCTCCCGCCGCCGGCTTCTCCCATTGGGCTTGCAGAGGGCAAGGGAGAGCGCTCCCTTGCCCTCTGCAATGCCCCGTGGCAGGAGCCGCCGGCGGGAACCAGGAAGTGAGAAGAGGAGCTTTCGAAAGCCCCTCCTCTCACCCTCCCAGGCTCCCGCCGCCGGCTTCTCCCATTGGGCTTGCAGAGGGCAAGGAAGAGCACTCCCTCGCCCTCTGCAATGCCCGTGGAAGAAGCCGCCAGCAGGAACCAAGAAGCGAGAAGAGGAGCCTTCGAAAGCCCCTCCTCTCCCCCTCCCAGGCTCCCGCCGGCGGCTTCTCCCATTGGGCTTGCAGAGGGCAAGGGAGAGCGCTCCCCCGCCCTCTGCAATGCCCCGTGGAAGAAGCCGCTGGCGGGAACCAGGAAGCGAGAAGAGGAGCCTTCGAAAGCCCCTCCTCTCGCCCTCCCAGGCTCCCGCCGGCGACTTCTCCCATTGGGCTTGCAGAGGGCAAGGGAGAGCACTCCCTCACCCTCTGCAATGCCCCGTGGGAGGAGCGGGCAGCAAAATAATGTGGGGGGGGGGGAGGAAATAATGTTTTTTTTGGGGGCGCCAAAATGTTTGCTGCTTACCATGTCAAATTACCTTAGTCCACCCCTGCATATAGGAAAGAATTTCTAGTATTTCAGCAGTACTTTCCTTATGAGAATTGGAAAGCTAGGGAAAGCAGAAGGAACCATCTTAATTTGTTCCTTACTGTCTTCTGGGATGGCCAGCAATCCCATGTCTTTTTCTGTCCCTTTCCATCCTTTCCCCACTTCCTCCTCATTTTACTAAGTCAGGAGTCTTATCTCCATTTTAACACGCTGGCAACATGGATTACCATAGGTAGCCACCGAAAGCAGCCATGTGCCATGGGACAGCCTCAATGGGACTGCTAGCGTCTTAAAACGGAGATAAGACTACATGAGATGAAGTCCTTAATTGCTATCAGATTTCTATGGTAAATGTACATACATTTGGGTTGGGCAGGCATATTATTGAATTAATGGGTGGGGCCTCATAGTGTTCTCCAGATTTGGGTGCCTCTGAAAAGGATAGCATAAAAGATATAGAGGAATCCTTTAGCACCTTGAATCATAACTAGTAAGTCTATGAAACCTTATGTTAGAAATTATTTTTTCTCAGTACTCATCTATAGTCCAGTGCTCAGTTTAAAGGTCACTACCCTCGCTTTTAACCCTCACTTTTATTTATATTGTTTTAACTTGTTATTTTTGCTTCCCATGTGATTTGCATGATTATTAAATGTGTTGTATTGTCTATCTGAATTTGTTTAATTTATTGTTGTACTTTTTATGGCATTGAATATTTTCATTTTATGTTGTGAATTGCCCTGAGTCCCCTTGATGAGATAGGGTGGGATAGAAATAAAGTTTTTACTTACTTACTAACTACAAGATTTCTTTTCATCCTTTTGTGCTGAACCAGACAAACACATATATAATACTACTACTTATATTCTTAGTATAATTCTGGGATAATGCCATTACAATTGGGTAGGAGTTCATTAATTAGGGTTCATTAAATTGCTGGTATCAGTTTGGCTATGGTTCTATTGTCCATAACTGCTGTTTTCTTTCCCTGTGTATGCAAACTGGGACCAGAACTTTTCATCACCTTGTAAAAAGAAGAAAGACTAAGAACTAGGCAATCATAAAACTCAAAGCTGTTGATATTCATAAAATATGAGAGTATAATGGGCTCTTGGATGGTTCGCTTGGGGTGGTTCCAGGACCCCCATGGATACCAAAATCTGTGGATGCTCAAGTCACATCATATATGTAATGAATATGACGGCATAGTAAAATGGTGTTCTTATATAAAATGGCAAGATAAAGGCTTGCTTTTTGGAATTTTTTTTGGTGGGGGAGATATTTTCAAGTTGTGGATGGTTGAATCTGTGGTTATAGAATTAATGGAACAGAGGACCAACAGTACTTAAACATTTATTCTTTTTGATGGGGCAAGGAGAACACAAATCCTATTTTTGCATTCTCTTAATGCACTATATCTACATATATACTATGACAATTCTTTCTTGCCTTTGGGCTTGCTTTCAGAATCTATTTGGCTTTTGTAACTTTCCCTAATTAAACCATTCAAAACAGATGGAATTACAGGAATTGCTGAGTTTAAAATACCATCCTAATTGGTTTACGATCTCTGTGACACTGCTGTAGTACTTGGACTGTGTAATATATCAGGGCTGCACAAAAGGGGATCTTTGCCCATTTATTAGACACCAATGTGTTACCTTTCATAGTCTTCATTTTATCGCTGTGGTCTGGACCATATTTTACAGTATAGAAATACTCCTATTGGTGAAATTCCTTTTCATTAAGAGGTAGTGATAGTGGCAGTTGTATATTTCTTGTGTCATGCATCACCACTTGTGCAATTTCAGCTATATTTATTTACTTACTTAATTTTGATTCCATCTTTCTCCTAACATAGGAACTCAAGGCAGCTAACAGCAAACATGCAATACAAATTAAACACAAATTAAATGATTATAAATATGAATATAAAATGTAAAAAAAATAAAATGTTTGTGTCATGGAGTATACATAATATAATGATATAATATAATAAGTTTAAAACTATAGAGTCATCCCCCCCTTCAATCCCACTTACAGCTTCTCCAGCAGCCTACCTCTCAGCATTCACATCATCCCATGAGCAAGGGGAAAGCAGTGAGAACTGTCTTACTCCATTTCCTACCATCTTTCCCTGTATTCTGGGAAGGCCAGCCATCCCACATTCTTACTGCATCAATGCCCATCTTTCTCTCTCTTTCTACCACTTTTCTCCATTTAGAGCAGTGTTTTTCAACCTTTTTTGAGCCGCGGCACATTTTTTACATTTACAAAATCCTGGGGCACACCACCAACCAAAATGACACAAAATGACACTCTAACACAGTAATACATATAGTTAATATGTTTTTAAATGTATTTATACACTCAGTGTGAAACCTGGGCCTGTTTCAATGAACACAACATAGATATCTTAGCAGGAATGGCAGAAAGACACAACAGCTGTCAGTCATGGGAAAACTTCGACGCTCTGGGTGCTTTGAACTTCAACTCCCACCATTCCTAACAGCCTGAGGCCCTTTCCTGCTTAAGTGGCTGAGGGGGGGGGGGGAGGAAAAGGGCCTGAGGCTACTAGGAATGGTGGGAGTTGGAGTCCAAAACACCTGGAAGGTCCAAGTTTGCCCATGCAAGCTTTCGATTCCATCGCCACATCTATCTTCAGCCTCTGGTGGTTTGAATATATGTGATTAATTACCTACGTGATTTTCTACCTTGTCGCTATGATTATGGTGCTACTTCTTTAAATTGTCCGCAAACTGTCTGTGTTATTGTGCGGATCCTGGAACTGACATTGGATAACATTGTGAGGATACACTTTGTTTTTTGCACTCACTTCCGTGATTTCATCAAATATCACGAGTTTTTCATAGAGGAGCGCTCCGTGAACTCGCTACTTCCTGGTTCACAACTCCTCCGCTCTCTGTGGCGACCATGCCGAACTACCTTATGTAAGACTTTTTATTTTCTCCAGCAGGATTGGGAACTTTGAATGTGTTTTTTGCGTATGATTATGTATGATTAATTGTGCATTTTGTACTGTGACGTAGCAGTGCTCCTGTAATAAGTAAGGGCATTGGAGGTTCCAATTTCCCACGGCACACCTGATGATTGCTCATGGCACACTAGTGTGCCCTGGCACACTGGTTGAGAAACACTGATTTAGAGTCAGGTAACACTCAAATCCTGGAGATAGCTTTCAGACTCCATTTGCATGTGCTGAGAAAAGAGAACCTCATGTAGTCCTACTGGAAGTGCCCTTACATCATGCCTTTGTGGAACTCCTGTGAGGCTTCATTCTTGAAACAGAGCCCTAAAACCATGGGATTAAGTCCTACGTGCTTAATGTTTTAGTCACCTGCAAAAGGCAAGCAGGGATGGAGCCATCCTGGTTTCTCCTATGAAAGTCTGGGAACAGCCAGCAAAAAGACCCTCTACCTTGTTCCCACCAAATCTGCTTGAGTAGGACACAGGGAAGGCCCTCTCCAGAAGATTATAGCGTTCATACATAGAGATGCATTACTTCAAATAACCTGGAGCCAAGTCATATATACTATGCAGGGTGGGGGATAATACTATATTGATTTACTTGGATTTGTCCTGTTAAGCTTGGTTTCCAGCTGGAGGTGCTACTGATCAGCAGGCCTTTTGGTGGGAACACAATAGAACTTTGTACGGTGCTTCAAGCGGGTTAGGCACCTAGGTTTAACTGCCACTTTCATGGCCTAAAATGCCTCTATGATGCTATGGCAGGGCATTTTGGACAACTAAAATGGCAACTAGATGCAGCTGCCTGATGCTACTCGAAGTTCCAGTAAATATTTTTAAGGGGCTACCAATGGTAGGTTCTACCAACAGGTTGGGGGGCCTTGGCAACTACCCAAAGATGCCAGGCGCCGGTGACAATATTTTTGATATGTTTTAGAGCAAGGGTGCTCACACTTTTTCAGCATGCGAGCTGCTTATAAAACAACCAAGTCAAAATGATCTACCTACCCACTACTCAGAGAGCCATAAAAGCAAAATATTTGGAAATGTATTTCAGTGAGAGCCATGTAATATATTTTAAGACTGAATTCAACTAAATGTGAGTATAATAAGCCCCTGAATTTATTCATAATAATAATGATGATAATATTCATTCAGCCTATGGTGCTGCTACTACTACTACTACTACTAATAGTAACAACAATAGGTTCCTAGAGTAGAAGGAGACCTCCAAGGGCCATCCAGTCCAACCTCCTTCTGCACCTGGGCGGGCGTCGAGCCTGCGGGGCGGGATTGAGCCTTCCTCCCGCCCTGCCTGTGATCTACCAGGACGCCCTACGCAATCTACCAGTAGATCGCGATCTACCTAATGAGCACCCCTGTTTTAGAGCAATTGGAAGTTGAATGATGAAAATGAAGGAAAAAGTTCCTTTGTTGAGAGTTGTGATGGTTCCTTTCATATAGCTTTTAAAAAAAATACTGTAAGGGCCCCTTCTGTTTCTTTAAAGTATGTCATTTTTGTCATTTAGATATGAATTTAAACTCTGTTCCCTTTAGTTGCCATAGTAACTGTTTTTGGCCTTCATGGTGATAGAAAAGTATTGCAGTCCTTGTTCCTGTTTGAGTGAGCATCTTGAATAGACGGGAATATGCTCACAGGAAAGATCCCCATACCTTTTGCAATGTAGTTGGGTAACGCCTGGTGTTAAATAAAAGTACAGCTGGAGAAATACCCTATGGCTGGCACCAATTTACCTCTCGGAGCTTCCCTGTGTGGTGTAGCTTACATGATTCTGCTGGGTTCCTTTTTATTCTCCTAGGGGACATTTTCTATGTCAAAGAAATATTTAAATGCAATGTATCGTAAGAGATTCCTGTGGAGCCAGCTGCAACTTTCTTTCCAGCATTGCAGGGGTCAGTTGAGAGAGCCAATCGTTTGGTTTTAAAACTTTTTAAAAAATGAAGTTTCGAAAAAAGTGGACAAAAAGTAATGTTAAATAGCATGGAGCATGACTAATGGCACAAGCATGTTAAAATCATTGGGAAAATGTCCTTGGAAGACAAATGAATTTTCAGCAGAATAATTAAATTAACAAATTTGCATGCATATTCATCAGGCTATTGAAGTCTTTCCAGCACAGCTTGATGAGCATTGGTGTAATAATTGTCTCATTTACATTCTGCAATCTACTACAATTTGGGGCATGCACAAACACACACGCACACTTACAAAAGGCAACCTCTTCCCTTTGACATTCTTTAGGATCTCTTCCTCTTAGTGAACACACACAGGCATCATGCATGTGTCCATTCGGTAGCCTTTCCTTCAGGACTTTGAGCCTACCATTTCTCTAGCTCTGATGTTTCACCCCCTTTTCTCCCCCACTTGCTTTCCCCAACCCTCCCTTTCTCTCCTTTGGCCCAGGTTCTCTGTTTTGCCTCTGCGTGCTCTCCTGGGTAAATCTTGGCACCAGTTCTGACTTCAAATCTCCTGGGCCGCCAGACTGCATCATGTAAAAATTGCCATTTCCCTCTATCTCTGCAGGGCAATCTTTAAAGGCAGTAAGGTGTGACGCTCCAGACTGGCAGCTTGGCAAGAAAGAGCTTATGGATACCAGCACACAGGAATCTGGAGGGCTCAATCTGACAGCCAGTCTGTATGTGGAACAAAAGGATTTTTAAAAAGCAGAGAGAAGCGGGGAGTTAGGGGGCGGGGGAGAGAACAAAATGTATTTTTACATATTGCAGACATATGGCCACAAGACCAGCAGAAATAGATTTAATTACCAAACCCATGCGTTAAGGAAAAGCATGCGCTAACAGCACTATAAACAGTGATATTCTCATTTAATTTCCCCCATTAGATAAATCCATTAGCAAAATTCTAGTATATAGCAGCCGAAATAAAACGAATGAAATGGGAAGGTGCAACTGAGACTCTCTGGTCCAGTCTCATGTTTGGGACCCATCATCAATGGAGAAAGAAAGCAAGTGCCCTCAAAGAACATTGGGTTCTGGGTGAAAATGCTTTGTGTGGGCTCCTGTAACTACTCCTGTATCTACTCTGATATTTTGCATCCACATGGAGTCCCCAGTTAATAACACCCATGAGGCATTCACTTTCATGGTCTTCAAGGAACTGTAACATGTCATGTATAGATTTCTAAAGTGGGGAATTGAGATAGAGAGAATACTTTATTTGGTGGAAACGAGAAAATAGCTTTTCAAGTGTCTGTATCCCCAACAAGTAAAACCCTCTCTAAGGACCTCATCATACTGATGCCTCCTCCTTTTGTCCCTTTTCACTGGCAATCACTGACAAAATGGCATCATGGCAAGCTGCCCCCTTCCTCCCCCATCAGACAGGTGAAGGGTGGCATATTGGGCTAAGGCAAGTTGGCGCCCTGCCCCTTCCCTCGTCAGATAGTGGAAAGTGTGGCAAGGCGCATTAGCACATTGCCATGGGGAAAAAGCCTAAAAATCATGGGTAGCTCTGTTGGACTTACTCACTGTGGTGGCGAGGAAATTTCTTGCAACACTTCCTTGCTGCTTCACCCAGATATGGGGAGGGGCCTTGGCCTGTGTCATCCGATGGGGTGCATCTGGGTCTGTTGCTGAAGAGGTGGCCCAGCATGGTAAGGGGCAACTCACCTCCCCCCCCAAAAAACACCTCTTCCCTCCCCCGCAGTTCTCAAATAGACTGAAGGATTACTCCCATCTACCACCACAGACTCAGTTATTTCATATCAGTCCTACATAGGAGAGTTATGAGGAGGATAGCAAAAAAAAAGCAGATTATCATCACAGATTGAGCTCTGAAAATTGGTATACAATGACAAAATCTGCATCCTCATGAATCAGGTATCAGAACACAGGTGAGACCATATTCCTATCTACTTTCCTCTCATCTCCAAATGCCATGCAGGATTCAGTTAGATGGGAGCAAGGAAAGGCTCCTCCCTTGGCTTCCCTCCACCCAGTGTCATATGGTGGATAGAAGCCAGATAGGGTCCTACAAAGCTTTAATCTAACAAACCTCTTGTGGCAAGGGACATTTATCATTACAGCAGAGAGACTGTAAATAAAGAGGGCAGGTTGGAGTTCACATTCTCTTGTCTCTCCATGGTTAAAACATTTTAACAGAGCACCAACTTGCTGATAAAATAATCACAGACCTCATAGTCTCATAGTCCAGTGTGAAAGAAGGTCAGAAGAAAATATAAGTGAATTGCAGTGAAATTGAGGCTGAAATATTTTCATACCTTTATTGTCTACAAAATACATAGGCCCACTTTGGACATAATATATCATGGCTGATTTGGCTCCAGCGGTGATGACAGACAGGAACTCTGTTGATCCAAGTGTAGCATTGTGGTTTATTAAATTCAGATAGGGAGAAAGCCTGCACGTATCTGCACAAGCCCTTTCCTTTTCCTCCTCTTTGTCTTCATTTCACCACGATTTCTTAGGCCCCTTCCACACAATTGAATAAAATCCCATATTTTCTGCCTTGATTTTCTTTGTTATATGGCTGTATGGAAGGGCCCTTAGCTTAAATAACTAGACATCCCTGCTAGTCTTGACCTAAATGAAACACAGGAGAAATAATACATATGTTCCTTAGTTCTGTCCTGTTAAAATATACACTATTCCTCTGATTTTGAAGTGAAAACATTTTTAAGATGCTTGAACCTTTAATGCTCAGGACTGGCGCAAAATTGAGGAGTGAGGTGGTTGTCAGAATTGAGGGTGGAGTCAGGTTACTGGGTAGTTACCTAGTCACTTAATCATTCCCACCACAGAAAGAGAGCTCCTTTGTATGTATTGATATATTCAGCAAATGTAAGCATTGCAGATGGTAAGTTGTGTGAAGCCATGATGCTTTATACAATCACTAATATAACTCTACATACATTTTTAATGTGCCTTTTCAGGAATGCTTTGCTGTTAGAGTGATGACATTCAACAAAATCCTGAGCCACTGAGGACATGGATCCTAGCCGCACAGTTTTTCAGCCAATCAGGAGCTGGTATGGGTTTCTTGAAAAACTGTCAATGAAATAAAAAATACTCTGTATTTGCAATGTCAGCCCTTTGGAATGCTTTATCTGCTGACATTGTCTCTGGTCACACAGAGTAAACCTGTTTTTGCCTTCTACCAATTTGTGTCTGGTTTGGCCTTCTGGGAAGCTAGACACTCCAGGCCACTTGAACCCACGGTTTTAGCAGGGCTGAAATCACTCAACACAAGCATCCAAAGTGTGGAGGCAACTTTTCCCTCCATGGGAATGGCCTCCGTCATAATCATGTCCTTCTTCTGGATGGTTGGACAAAGTGCATCCACAATTTAAAAAATGTGGATGAAGGCATGGGGAAATTGTTGAGTCATTTCTTGTTTGAAAAGAAGTAGAAGAAAAGAATGTATTGTCAAAAGAAGACGTTTCATGTATTCATACCCGTTGCAATATTTTACTCTGCACCACATGAATGAGTGATGAACACAATTGGAGTCCTTTGTGAAGGTTTCCAAAACTTATTTCCAAAAAAATTGTAAGCAACCACTAACATATGATTGCCTGGTGCAGAGTCACTGGAGACATATCATCCAGGCTCTAGCTTTCCTACAAATGTGTTTAGTAAGACAAATACTGATATGACCAACTCCATTGTGATACATTTGCATATTAAAAAAGAGACAATTACTGTGTCAGAAGATGATTAGGGCAATTTAAGAATCACCATTAGAGGGGTTGGAGGGAATAGCTAAAGTCTTAGGTAATCATCCAGATATCAACATAATCTAGTGTATATAGGTGAGATGGAAGAAGACAGGAAATTCTATTGGTTTATGTGAATATGGCATATATGATAGGAATAAAAAGTAACAACTGCTGTGGTCATATGAGTGAAAATGGTGAACATATGCACATGGCTCCCAGTATCTAGCATTATCAGTGCTGTAACCAATAAAGGATATTAATTTTGGTAAGCCAGATGTACATATTTTTTCCAAGGAAACTTTATATACTTATTTTATCATTTCAGTTTCTTTATAACATTTCTTTGCTACATGCACTATGTATGCGCTCAGGCAGGCATGTAGCCAGGGGGGGCACTAAGGGGGCTTCAGCCCCCCCCGAAATTCTCAGGGTGGTCCGCGAAAAGGCCTTACTGGTATATTATTTAAACTGTTATGTTTATTCATATCATGATCTGATCACCATGCTTATTATATCCCACATTAATGGGGTTATTGGGATAACAATACAAAAGATTTGCTAGGGTAGACCCTCTTCCACCCAGTCTCAGCCCCCACCCCCCGAATCAAAATCCTGGCTACGGCCCTGCGCTCAGGGTTTAAAAATCAAAACCAGCTCCTTGATTTTCTTAGCTGGCAGCTTGGCTATAGGATCAGTGACTGATATAAGTTAAGACTGTTTATTAAGAAAATTGCAAACTGCATGTGTGATACATAATGAGGAGGCTAGAATGACTAAGACAAAAAGAATGCAGGAAATTGAGGCATCAGAGTAAATGAAAGAATTGAGAATCTATCTGTAGCAGAAAGTAGCTACAGAAAGTAGAAAGTAGCAGAAAAGATTCAACAAATAGGGGATATTCCATGGACCCCAGCTGTTTTTCTTACTGTTCCATATAGAAAAACTATAGGCCTGATTTAAAGGTGAAGACATTGAAATGACTTGGAACCTTGATATATGCTGTACCTGTCTTAAGATTGAGTTTAGTATTCTTCATTTCCATCTGCTATTAGTAACTAACCGAAGTCAACTTCGGCGCTTTTTGGAACTCCCAGGCTCCGAGCCCTGCTAAAAGGGAAAGGTCATATATAAACATTTGGACCGCATTTTTTCCAGATTCCTTTAGTGCTATCCTTCTTCTATGACTCTATATTGTTGGTTTACATGACGTACTCTACTATTTTGGGACTGTAATGGGCATTATTTTTGGGTGTTGTGAACATTGCCTCTTTACATATATTCTTGCGTGGAACGACAGTTTATTATTATTTGCTTTGCATTGTGTAGACTTCAATTGTTATAATACAACAGATTAAATTATGCTTATTATGTTTTGATACAGTGCGGTTTGTGTTTTGTGTTTATGCATCACACCCTTGTGTTCAGTTTACTAATTCAGTAACCTTCCCTGTTGTCTTTGAGCAAACTGGTTAAGGAACATGGCAATCGGGAGGAAATTTCGGCCCCTGGCTTCCAAAGCACGATAGCTCATTGGCTGGAGGAAATCAGGTGGCTGCTTGCAAACCACCTGAATGCAACCAATGACGGAAGGCTCCAGGGAAAGGGTGGAAGTGACATCCGACTCCCTTTCCGACAATGGTGGACGGAGCTTCGGTATGGCGACGCCACTTCCAGGTTACTTTAATTTTTCAAAAATGGTAAAAAATTAACTTTTCTTCTGACACATTCCGAAATTCTGTTAGATTCCGACAAACCTACCCAGCCCTAAGGCAACCATAAGGAAATGCCAGAAAAAATCCTGGTGATTTTATCAAGGAGGACATTTACGAACAAAGCTCTTTGGCAGGAAAAGTGGAGCGACAACACCCCCGGTGTCTGGAATCGATCACAGCTTCCAAGATGCTGAAGATTGGAAAGCCTATATATGTCTCTATCTATGTACAATTGCCTGCCTTGTCAGTGTATAATGGCATTGAATGTTTGCCATAAACAGTATGTGTTCTGTGATCTGCTTTGAGTCCCCTTTGGGGTGAGAAGGGCGGACTATAAATACTTTAAATAAATAAATAAAACTTCACAAAAAGAAAAACATTAACCAATAGTTGGATCCTCCCATTAGAAATGAAACCCTGCAAAAACAATATTTGTGAGATGTTCTTATAGGTGATATGTGTCTGTGGAACAATTGAAATGACTTTGTTGCTCTCAAAATAATATGTTCCTTGCCACACATAATAAACCCCATTCATATACAATATGCTGTTACAAATTTTGCATCAAGACAATTCATAATTGATATACAAGCTGTTCATGCTTTTTTTGGAGGATGCCCAACTGCACACAGTTGAAATTACCTATGAGGACCATGAGCCAGGATGGCAGGCAGCTGATGCTGAGATGGATATCATTTCATATACTATGTGACCTGCTTTGCAACCCCACTTCCCCCTCCCAGCAATGTGACTTTTCACAAGGACTGCAGGAGGCACTGTCTTGATATCCCTTTTAATATAATATTCAACTGTCATTCCAGTCATGGATGGGAAGGATTTTCAAAGGCATTTGGAAAATGGTCAAAAATGTTGTTTCTTGAGTGTCAAGAAACCTGGTGAGAAAACTCTTGGTCTTGGGGAGAAGCATCACAATTTGAGACTTATTATACACAGGTGCATATTATACACAGCTGCTATGAAAAACTATTTATCAATATCAGTGGAACCTTTACTTAAGAGTGTCCCAACCCAAGAGCATTTTGAGTTAAGAGTTGTCTCTCAACCCAGGTTTAACTTTAGCATAAGAGCAGTGCTTTGAGTTAGGAGCTAGCACCAGTGGGCTCACTAGTACAAGAGTACAGTGCTTTAGGGCTTCAAGGAAGCAGCATCTGTGTTTTGTGCTCTTGTCCACCTTGGAAGAATGCTGTCCACTTTACTCTTGTCTGCTTTGAGAAACTTTGGGTTAGTTGATTTTGTGTGTTTTTAATCCTGGTATGTTTGGCTTAATGAAGAGAAAGGGGTGCAAGAGAGGAAGGGAGGTTAGAATGAGTACAGTATGAAGAAAATGATGCTTCTGTCTCTTCACTCTCTGCTTTGTGCTTCCTTGCCCCAACTTCGTGCTTCTACCATTGTGCCACAATTTTGTGCTTCTACCATCTTTTTAAATTGGTCAATGTGAATGTGCTTTTATACATTATTTGCTATTTATAAAGTGCATTTTTTATTTTAAACACACACAACAAAATAGGGGGTGGGGTGGAATGGATTAATAGCATCTCATTTGCTTTGAGACAAGAGTGTTTTGAGTTAAAAGCTCAGTTTCAGAATGAATTAAATTCTTAAGTCAAGGTATCACTGTAGAATTTGAAAAACACAATAAAAATGTTCCATACAGAATTCTTTCACAAATTCAATAGTTTTGTCAATTCAGTTGTGTATCAGTTCCAAAGTTCTTTTAGTACTTTGAATTTAATATAATCAAAGTAGGGGTTGGAAAATATATTAGAAAAGGTTTACCATATATGATCTGTGTCCAAGAGCACTCAAGAATAAGCAAATACACACATATCTGTTTATCAATAAAATGTTGTTGATATCGCTTTCCTCGTAGGTGAAGTGCCCCTCTGTGATCTCACTGGATTGGCTATTGCTAGGTCAAGTGGCTTTCTGTGATGTCATCGGGAAAGAAAGGCAAATATGAGGAGGAGGGAGGGAGGGAGGGAAGAAGGAAGGAAAGGGAGGGGAGGGGAAGAAGGTAGGGAAAAAGGGAAAGGACTGTATGAAGGTTTTGAAGACATTTTCAGAGAAGGAAGACCATTACTAAAATTACTTGTTTCCTTTGGGAAGAAAATTGCCAGTTTTAAAGAATTACTAGCAAATTAGTAAATAATGTGGAGTTGTCATTTTTGGCTCTTGCCTCAGGCAGATAAATCTCTTGATGAGGTACTAACGACTGAATTCTGTTTATTTTGTGGATAGTCACAGAGAACCAAGGATAAGAGGACAATTATGAAGCTTTGGAGACCAAAATCGATTCTTCTGTAACTTAAAATCATAAGATCTGGTCCTACCCTACATGCAATACTCCAGATGTGGCCTGTTCAGCACAGAATATAATGGAAATATTATTTTTCCTTGATTTGGAAACTATGGTTCTACTAATGCGGTTTTCTGTGCTCCAACATCACACTACTGTAGTCATGTTCAATTTATTATCAAGACTCCAAAGATCTTTTTCACACGAATCATTGCCAAACTGGTATCCACCATTGTATACCTCTGCATTTCTTAATTGTGGTGCAAATGCACTTTTGCATTTGTTGACCCCCCCCCCCCAATTTTTGCCAAATTTTCTAGTTTATCTAAATCCTTTGGAATTCTGTTCCCATTTTCCAGTGTAATAAGAATCCCCAGAAGCCAATAACCTAAGCCAGCATTTCTCAACCTGGGGTTGGGACATCGGGGTGGGGTGGGTAACATGGGGGTGTCAGAGGGGTTGCCAAAGACCACCAGAAAACATATATGATAGTCTTAGGAACTCCTTTGGCAGAATCCTGAATCCTCCCTCTAAAAGCCCTCCTCTGCTATGATTAGCCGGACTCTCAGCCAGCCTCTCAGCCAAGGGAAGGGCTGTTTCTGAGACTCCAAGCAGAGAGAGGAAAGCAGGTCTGATCAGAGCATGGCAGCATGGTGCTCATGTGTGGGCAAGGAAGAGTGTGCGAGGCTGGAGAAAGGCTTGTGCCAGCGAATGCCTTCAAGGCCTGGGGGTTCTGTGTGTTTAATTCGGTTTGAGTTGCAATGCTTACACCAGCTTTTCCCTGCATACTTATAATCTAACACAGGTATGGGCAAACTTTGGCCCTCCAGGTGTTTTGGACTTCAACTCCCACAATTCCTAACAGCCAATAAGCTGTTAGGAATTGTGGGAGTTGAAGTCCAAAACACCTGGAGGGCCAAAGTTTGCCCATGCCTGATCTAACAGATAGTAAAGCAGTATTGCAAGATGACTTTTATACATAGAATGAAAATCTATCTGTGAATCCTTAACACCTTAATACTTAAACATGCTGAATAGACCTATTAATGAACTATTCACTTTTCCCCGCAACTGTATTACTAGGTTATAATTTGGGCTTTAAAAATCTCATTTTCAATTAGTGCAGACTATTTCAGAGTTAATGGCTTGAAGATCTCAGACTAAAAAAAAGATCCATAAAAGAGCTTTTATCAAATGAAAACCTGAAATAATTTATGAGTCATTAAAATACTTTATTTCATTCTTCCTCTCACCCAGACTTATAATGTCCCGTGTCGTCCCTCCCTCCACCCGCATTTCAAATATATGTACAAATATGAATAACAAGATTCAGCTGTAAAAGTTTGGAAAAGGGCTGTAAGTCAAAGCTGGGATTTAATTCTGCCTGCAGTTCCCAACTTGGCACAGACCACCTTTAATCCATTCCTGCCATGGGCAGCAGTTCTGCTGCGTCTAACCACCCAGGCTTCTGAGAGGGGTTCAGTCGTGAGCTATCTATAGTTCAGAACATTTTGCACAATCTGCAGATTGGTTTTTTTTCCTGCAACCAGTTGCTTTGTTAAAAGCATAAAAAATATCTCTGTACACAAAGATGGAATCAACAGAAAAATGAGCACATGCAGGGGAGGGGGAAGAATGACTTTTAGTTCACACATACAAAACCAGAAAGTACAGACATTACCAACTGTCACAGCTTGTTAAGGATACAGAAAAATTAAGTTATTGCTTTTTTAATTAAAAAAAACACCCTCGTATATGTCACAAAACTGTACTGTTTTCCATAACTTTTCATGTGTAACATTACACAAATAGGACTTAGCTGATGATTTGCTGTGTCTTGGAGATATAAGACCAGATCTACCATTAGATAGAATGAGCCAGCTGCCTTGGACAGCTGATTTTTGAAGTTGTCAGCAGTTCTTCATTTGGTAGGATTCATTTGGTAGGTTTGGTTTCCGAGAGGGCTCCACTTATTTGTGGGGTCCCTCAAGGTGCCATTCTGTCCCCTTTATTATTTAACATCTATATGTGACCAGTTGCTGGTCTGGTTCGAAGCTTTGGGCTGGAATGTTATCAGTACGCTGACGACACCCAGCTCATTCTGAAAATGGAAGGCCGGCCGGACTCCGTACCTTCTTGTTTCCAACAGTGCCTTGGAATTTGAGAGGCGTGCCTTTGCTCATAAGAGACTGCAATTGCCATCTTTCGAAGATGTTCCTGCATCAGTACAGATGTACAGATGTACTTGCTGTGTGCTATGTTTGTGTATATAGTGCAAATAAACTAATTACTTTATGGCTGCAATCAATCCAACTTTTATTACCATTTCGACAACATACAATTTGTTAGAGCAGGAACCTCTCACAAATTGCCTCAAAAAGGGAGTAAAGTAATATGTGACTCTGGTTCAAAGTTTGGAAAAGTGAGCTGAGATTTCTGCAACTCGTACGTAGGTCAACTGAAAAACATAACAAGTTAGGGGAGCTTTCATGCTTCACCTAAATTATAGCTCCATCATAACTACAGAAATCAATTTGAGGTTGTTTCTGTTTTTCTGGTTCTGTTTACAGCAGCCCAGAAGTTGACAGCAAAACTGTTGCCCTCCAACCCCCTGAACAAAAGAGACGTCACACAAAGTATTGGGTTCAAATTGAGCAACTTTTATTTAAAGTTACCTATTTAAATTTCCTTAAGTCTAACTCAGAAGGTGTCAGGAATCAAGGTGTATTCTAGCCGGGGTATCATGCCCCCTCGGCTAACGATATCAATTTCGGGTGAAACACCTGGATTCCCTGATTATCCAACCAGGGCAACCCCTTTTAGGGAAATGAATGAGAGGTCTGTACTCGAGATCTTGAGATCAGCCTCTTTCATTCCAGGGCCATTACACTTCGTTAACCCCTCAACTTGAATGTTAACTTAATGGCCCTCACCCCTGAAGGAGGTGCCTTAGGTGCACACCGACTATGGGCTTTCCCTAGCTATTTTCCGCCACAGATTGGGGACAGGTGTCCACCTAGTCCCCATCGCCCACCGAGACTCCTAACACCCCCTATCCTATGTTAGACGACGGAACGTTGCCCAATTCCGATATTACGATCCAACCGCTCAGCAACAAAGAATTGTTGCGAACCCCGGATAAAGGAGGTAGCGCACTACCCCCCGTACTGTTGAGCGCATGGCCCCATCCTTGTTCCCCACTTTATGAGGACTCTCACATCTCCACACGCCATACCGCCAACAAGATGGCATATTGGCGGACTGGACGATGTGTATGTGGGGCCATGCCAGCCAAACAGTTTGAATTTGCTCGGGCCTGTAAGACGCTTTGCCCGTCCGCAAGCCAAAGCCGTTCCCCCTAGATGTGGATACAACTCCGCCATTATCAGCTTAGAGCCTCAAACCAACAGGGGGTAAGGACCGTGAATGCAAGTTTGCTGCAGACCACGTCTACCACTCCATTCCAAAAGGTAATGGAGTCAAGGCCCAAATGTTGGCCAAATGAAATGTAGGACCCCCTGACGGCTGGTCACTACCATCCGACAGGCCCGATTCACCCACATGGCCCTTTTTAAGCCATCCTCACACTTCCCACTCAACTGGGCTGTGGGTCTATGGCTGACTCATGGATTGTGACCTCGGGCACTGCCTGCCAATTCCTGAAAACTGTGTAGCCTGTGATATGACCTTAACTCTAGCATTCAGATCAATACCACCCAGTTTGCTACAAATCCTGGAGGTACCCGTTGAGCATAAGCCATGAGGGAACATCCTCCGGCAGCCACTCACATTTCCATTCCCACCGGCAATGGAAGCAAGGGCCATAAAAAACTCCTGGCTTCCCTTGAATCCTAAAGAACCCCACAAAGGGGGTGGAAGTCAGGCGATGGCAATAAGGACTCCCTTGAGCTCCCCTTCCTGCCAAGCGGTCATTACTGTACAACAGCGAAGGTGGCTACCTGAGTGTCAGCCACATGGGACTGACCCCCCAGTAGCTAGTAACTAACTATATGAGCATCCATTGTATGTATTGGATGCATCTGCCAACGTCTGGACTACTTTTTACCCATTCTCCAGCCATTCATAGGCTGAGAGGGCGTAACTGAAACAACCAATCTTCCACCGTTTTACGAAAAACACACTTCCAAACTCCCCAGCCCTTCTTTAAGGCTAAGAGAGTGTGACTCAAACAACTAATCGTCTTCTGTTTTAATGAAATCGCTTTCCAAACTCCCCAGCCATACACGAGGCTGAGAGGGTAAAACTCAAATGCCTAATCCTCCTTTGTTTTAAAGAAAATGAGTTTGTTTGTTTTTTGTTTTTTTAAACCTCTCCCGCCATATAAGGCTGAGAGGGTGCGACTCAAGTGGTTAATATTCTTCTGCTTTGAAGAAAAACGTGCTTCTCAAATTCCTCGGCCTATTATGAGGCTGAGAGGGTATGAGTCAAATAACTAACCTTCTTATAATGTAAAAGAAAACATGCTTTTGCGAATCTCCAGCCGTTTATAAAGCTGAAGAGTATATAACTTAAATGACTAATCTTCCAATGTTATAAAGAAAACGTGCGTTCAAGCTCTCGAACCGATTATCTGGCTGAGAGGACGTGACCCCAACAACCAACCTTCGTCTGTTTTAAAGAAAATGCGCTTTTTGAACTCCACAGCCGGGTAAGGCTGAGAGGGTGTAACTCAAATGACTGATTTTCCGTTTTAAAGAAATGCACTTTCCAACTCTCCAGCCCTTTTAAAACTGAGAGGGTGTGACTCAACTACTAATTCTCTGTTTTTAAGAAAACGCGCTTTTAAAAACTCTCCTGCCATTTTTTCAGGCCTAGAGGGTGTGACTCAAACATTTAATCTTATTATGTTCTAAAGAGAACTCGCTTTTTTAATTTTTATATTATTTTTATTTATTTATTTTTTAAACTCTCCAGCCGTTTTAGGGCTGGGTCGGTATGCCTCAAACGATTAATCTTATGTTTTAAAGAAAACATGCTTTTAACTCCCCAGCCGAATTTATAAGGCTGAGAAGGCCTGCCTCAAACGAGTAATCATCTAATGTTGTAGAGAAAACGTGCTCTAAACACTCTCCAGCCGTTTTAAAGCTGAGAGGTTGTAATTTTAACAACTAATCTTGTTATACTTTTTAAGGAAACACGCTTTTTACTCTCCCGCCATTTTAAGGCTGAGAGGGTGTAACTCAACAACTGTTCCTCCTGTGGTTTAAAGAAAACGCGCTTTTCAAACTCCCAAGCCGTTTTTTAAGGCTGAGAGGGTATGGCTTAAACAATTAATCTACTTCTGTTAAGAGAAAAAACACGCTTTCCAAACTCCCTGGCCGTATATATGGCTGAGAGGGTGTGACTCCAATGGCTACTCTTCTTATGTTTTAAAGATAACGCGCTTCTCAAACTCCCTAGCCGTTATACGGCTGAGAGGGTATGCCTCAACTAACCAATCTCCCTATATTTTAAAGAAAAACACGCCTTTCAAACTCCCTACCATTATAAGGCTGAAAGTGTGTGACTCAAAGCAACTAATCTTACGTTTTTTATGAAAACGCCCATTACAAACTCTCCAGCCGATTATCAAGCTGAGAGGGTGTGACCTACACGACTAATTTTCTTATGTTTTTAGGGGGAAACTGCTTTCCGAACTCCCCAGCCCTTTATAAGGCTGAGAGGGTATGACTCAAATGACTAATCTTCTTGTGTTTAAAGGAAGACGCGCCTTTCAAACTCCCAGTCCATTATAAGACTGAGAGGGTGTCACTCGAAAACTAATCTTCTTATGTTTTAAAAGACAATGCGCCTATCAAATTCCCAAGCCCTTTATGAGGCTGAGAGGGTGTAACCCAACCACGTTACTCTTCCTATGTTTCAAAGAAAAAGCACTTTAAAACTCTCTAGCCATTTATAGGTTGAGAGGGCGTGACTTCAATAACTAATCTTTCTCTGTTTCAAGGAAAAAGACGTTTTAAACTCTACCGCCATTTATAGGGCAGAGAGGGTTTGACCTAAATGACCAAACCTCTTCTGTATAAAAGAAAAACCATTTTTCCAACTCCCTCCAAGAGAGTTGTCTCATAGGCCCGACAGTACAGTATTCGTAAGGAAGAGGTTATGCGTTTTAGTCTTTGGCCATGAAAAAAGGGGGTAAGAGAACGTGTCTCCATTGAAGACAACTGAATTTCTCGCACTCAGGTGAAATAATTACTTGCTTGCAATTAATAACACAATTGCCACTGTTGCCAAGCGTAGGTCAACAGCAAGCTATACCAAGGGTCGGGAGCTCCCCCTTCATATTGAAAATTGACCCGGTTAAAGTGATAAATACATTGCTTGAAATTGGTAACTCAACTGCTAATGTTGCCAAATATAGGTCAACAGTAAGCTATACCAAGGGTCGGGAGCTCACTCAAGTTAAAATTTTACAATTCAAGTTGAAATTAACATGATCCATGTGAAAAACAAATACATAGCTTAGAATTAATAACTCAATTACTAAAGCTGACAGACCAATATAGGTCGACGGTGAGCCATACCCTGGGTTGGCGCTCACTCAAGTTAACTGGTGAAGGGACATTTACCTTGCTGAAATTAGCAACTTAATTGCTAAATGTTGAAAACATGTAAATGGTAAGCTATACCAAGGGTCGGGAGCTCACTCAGGTAGAAATTTAAATTGACCCAGGTGAAATAATAATACGCTGCTTAAAATTAGTAACTCTATGTTAAATGTTGCCAGCAATAAGTCAACAGCAGGCTATACCAAGGGTCGGGAGCCTGCTCCTCGAGTTGAAAATTAAAATGACACAAGTAAATGATAATTGCATTATTAGCAATCCGTAATTCCATTGCTAGTGTTGCCAGACATAGGCCAACCGTAAGCTATACCAAGGGTCAAGAGCTTACTCCTCAAGTTGAAAATTAAAATGACCCAGGTGAAATAAGAAATGCATTGCTTAAAATCGTTAACTCTATTGCTAATGTTGACATACATAGGCCAACTGTTGTGGTTGAGCAACCTGAGCCTGTAGTTGCTACAGGTAGTAATCGGGAAGAGGAGAGTTTGTCAGATATGTCCTTGGAAGAGGGAGGTTTGGGCGGGCCTCCTGCAGCTGGGAGAAAGAGGGCTGCAAGTGATGAGCATTTGGAAGAGGCAGAACATAGGAGGAAGGTCCGACAAATACTTAGGAGCCTACCAGTGATGAGACCTTTGAGGGGTTTGACGTGGAGTTACCCTCAGAAGACAGTGATACTGAGCTGGACTCAGCACTGGTGCAAGATGTCAGGAATGTGTTAAATGCTGAGTCCAGCGAAAGTTCATTTTTTGGTTTTTCCAGTGATAATAGTTGGCCTAGTGGGAATGTGGAATTGGACTGGGGCGCTTTAACTGCAGAGCAAAGATGGGACAATTGGAGGAACACACCCAGGGCTGCAGCTGAGGGCACTAGGGCAGATTTGGGTGTGGAGTCTGATGACTCTGATTTGTAAGGGTATAACAGTAAGGCTTGGGGATTTGGGAATCTGCGGTCGGCCAAGGTGTTGCTGTGGGTTGCTGGTTCCTGTATCTTGTGATTTTGTGGGTTCGTGTCCTGGTTCTTGATTCTCAGCAAGCTGTGAGTATTTGGGCTGTGTTCATGCTGGGTTCTGGGGGAGCTGTTATGGCAGCTCTAGCTGACATTGTTGCATGTTGGGGGGTTGGGACTTTAATGTGTGCTTTTATGTTTAGTGTCTGCCGCGTCCTGTTTGAACATTTCCTGTGTTGCTGTGAGTGTCTGGTATTGTATAGAGGGTGAAGGGGAGTTTGCTGTGGGTTGCGGGGGTTTTCATGTGTTTGTTTGCATACTCAGCTCCTGGAATGTGAAGCACTCCTTCTTTCCTTCTCTGGACGGGTCTTCACATCACAGACTACAAGCCGAGTTACAGCTCAAGTTTCGTTTGAAGACGGACGTCTCATCTATTTTGCTTTCGGTTTTGGGTGTGGGTTTTTGGAACGCCGGATTGAGGCTATGTTGTGTTAAAAATAAACTGTATATATTTTTACTAGCTTGGTGTTGTCTTGCCATCTGTGGGAGTCGTGACAGATTGGCCGACCGCCACAGACAAAGCTAGAGTGTTTGTTTTCATTCTCCTGTTTTGTTTTGTTTTTTGGCACAAAGCTAAGCTATGGAAGCTTTGACGGCCGAAGTGGCTCAGTTAAGAGGACTAATTAAGGACTTGCAAACTGCAAACAAGACTACTAGCAATGTACCTCGTGTAAAGCCAACGCCTCCGGGCAGATTTGATGGAGAAAGACACAAGCTGCAAGCGTTTTTGGCCGAGTAGAACTTTTTCTGGCACAGGCTACTTCAGTGGACTTCCCTTCAGACGCTGCGAAGGTGGCTTATGTCATGGGACTTTTGAGTGGCCAGGCCGCAGAATGGGCTGTCAACCTTGTCACAGGACAAGACCCCATTATTACCAACTGGGGTGACTTTAAGAAAGCTTTGCACAAAGTGTTTGGGGACCCCTTAAGGGTACAGGTGGCGGAGTTAGAACTGTTTCGTTTACATCAAGGTCGTGATTCATTGTTATCTTATCTGAATAAGTTTAAAGCCCTGCAGAACAAGGTTAATTGGGGAGATCGACCTCTGATGTCTAGTTTCTTCATGGGGTTGCGGGCTGAGCTAAAAAAGGAGCTGGCCCGGTTGCCTCCTGTAGAGACCTTGCAGGAGTTAATTGACCATACGTTGAGGTTGGATGCATTGTTGGAATTTCCAAAGCATGCTGCTATTTTTGGGGAATTGCCGGTACGGCAGGATAGGTTCCATCCCTCTGCAGTAAGAGAGGACGAGCCTATGCAAGTGTTTACAAGATTATCCTCTGGGGAGAAGGAAAGGAGGAGGAGGTTGGGATTATGTCTGTATTGTGGAGATTCGGGGCATTTTGCTCAAAAATGTTCTAAAAAACCTAGTCAGTTGCAGGGAAACGGGCAACCCCAACGTGTGTAAAGCCCAGCACGTTGGGGTTAACTGTAAGACTCCCCAGGAGGGAAGATCATGTTTTTGTTCACCTTAAGATCATTAAGGGCAATGGGGAATTTTTATTTACATGGGCTCTAGTGGATTCTGGTGCAACTTCATCTTATATGGATAGTGAGTTTGTTAAAAACACTAAAATATCCATTGCAAATAAGAAAGAGGCGGTTTGGGTGGAAGGTGCTGATGGCAGGATGTTGAATGCTGGGGTGGTGGATCAGGAAACAGTGGGGCTGTCTTGGGAACTACAAGGGAGGACTGAAAAGTTCACCTGGGATATTACTAGGATCCCTAGAAATACTGTAATTTTGGGCATGTCCTGGTTAAGCACTGTGAACCCGGCTATTAATTGGAGGGAAAAGGCAGTAACTTTGCCAAGACAGGTGTGATTGGCCCTAGTGGATCATGAGGATTTGGAGGGGGTTTCTGCTGATTATTTTGAGTTTCGGGATGTGTTTGGGAAAAAAGGGGCTGATAAATTACCTCCGCATAGGCCATATGATTGCGCTATAGATCTGGTGGACGGAGCAAAGTTGCCTGCGGGACGTTTGTACGCTCTTTCTGTTCCAGAGCGGAAGGCTCTTTGAGACTTTCTCGATGACAATTTAAAGAAGGGATTCATACGGCCCTCTCATTCTAGCACTGCCGCGCCAGTATTTTTGTAGCTAAAAATCCGGGAATTGCGGTTGGTGTGTGACTATCGCATTCTCAACAAATACACGGTGAGGGATCGGTACCCGCTCCCTTTGATTCCTGAATTGCTATCCAGGGTGCAAGGGGCCACAATGTTTACTAAATTAGATTTACGGGGGGCGTACAACCTGGTACGTATTAGGGCAGGGGATGAATGGAAGACGGCGTTTAATACGTGCTACGGCGCCTACGAAAATTTGATCATGCCGTTCGGACTTACCAACGCCCCCGCCGTGTTTCAGCGACTGATGAATGATGTGTTCCGCGATTTGTTGGACAAGTTTGTCGTGATTTATTTAGATGATATTCTTATTTTTTCAAATAATGAACAACAACATAGAGAACATGTGCGTCAGGTGTTGCTTCGGCTGAGGCAAAATGGACTATTTGCTAAGGCCTCCAAGTGCGTTTTCCATGTGTCTGAGGTGGAGTTTTTGGGGCATATTATTTCTGGGAAAACCCAAATGATGGATCCGCATAAGCTGGATACAGTGGAGTCCTGGGGGATTTGGCGTCTAAAAAAAAAAGATGTACAGCGATTTTTGGGGTTCACTAATTATTATCGTGAATTTATCCCTGGTTATGCTAACCTCACGGTGCCATTGACTAGGTTATTGCAAAAGGGTAAAAGTTTTGTTTGGGCACAGGAGGAGCGGGACGCATTTAATGGGATCAAGCGCAGTTTTCAGATGAATAATGTATTAATGTTACCAGATGTCGACAAGCCCTTTATAGTCGAAGCAGATGCATCTAGTTTTGCATTGGGGCGGTATTGTCTCAGGAGGTTGGACAGGGTAAGCTCAGACCATGCGCCTTCTATTCCAGACAGCTCACAGAGTGCGGCGCAATTATACAATTTGGGGAAAAGAGCTTTTGGCCATAAAGGTATCATTCGAGGTGTGGAGACATTGGCTGAAGGGGCTCGGCATCAAGTAATTGTGTTGTCCGATCATAAGAACTTGGAGCATCTTTTAACCGCTCGAAAGTTAAATCAGCGGCAGATTCGATGGGCGTTGTTCTTTACGCGTTTTGATTTTGTAGTTAAGTTTGTAGATGGCAAGGCCAACGCTAGAGCGGATGCTCTATCTAGAAAACCTGAGTATAAAGGGGAGTGCGAGGTGGCATTGCAAACAGTACTTCCGGTATCCAGGCTACATGCGATTACTGAGGGTACTCCTACATTGTTTGATAGGATAGTGGCCAGTCAGGCCACTGATGGGTGGACACAGGAGCAGTTGGCACTGTTAGACAGTGAAACTCGAACCACGGTGCCGAATTTAAAGAGTGTGGATGGGAAATTGCAGCATAATGAACAATTGTATGTGCCTGCAGGGCCTTTACGTTTGGACGTGATTCAAGCTCATCACGATGAACCAATGGCGGGTCATTTTGGGCGATTCAAGACAGTCCAGGCCATCCTCCGAAGTTATTGGTGGCCCAGGATGAGGTGTGATATATTGCGATTTTGTGACACCTGTGCGATTTGTCAGCAATGTAAACACGATGTGGGAAGCCTCGTGGGTTGTTATCTCCGTTACCCGTGCCTCAGAGACCCTGGCAGATCATTTCCATGGATTTCATCTCCGACCTTCCCCGGACCCGTGGGTATACTTGTATTTGGGTGGTGGTGGATTTGTTCACAAAGTTGGCACATTTTATTCCGTGTTCTCGGGTACCTACGGCAGTGGTGTTGGCCAAGTTATACACTAAACATATTTTTCGGTTACATGGTGCCCCTGAGATCATCATTTCGGATCGTGCACCTCAATTTGTCTCTCGTTTCTGGCGCCAATTCCATGCGGAATTGGGTACCACGCTCAATATTTCTACGGCGTTTCATCCGCAGACAGATGGGCAAGCGGAACGCGTGAATGGCTTTCTGGAGCAATATCTTCGTTGTTTTTGTCTGCAGCAGTTGGGGGATTGGGCTCAGTGGCTCTCAGTGGCAGAGTTTGCGTATAACAACGCCACACACACGGTCAGCCAGCATTCTCCTTTCGAACTAATGTATGGGTATCATCCCGGTTGGGGGGCGGCGCCGGCGCAGAATGCGGTGACTGGGGACGTACAGTATCGTTCTAGTGAACTGAAGGCACTGCATGGCGTGGCTCGCGCCTTATTAGTGGATGCTAAGGCATCGCAAAAGTCCAGTGCTGACCGTTTGAGACAACCAGGGAATGAACTGCGGGTGGGAGATTCGGTTTGGTTATCGTCCAAGCATTTGCAGACGGCAGGGAGTAAATTTGCTGCTTGTTTCTTGGGGCCTTTCCCCATTGTAGCTCAGATCTCGCCAGTGGTTTTTAAGCTACGGTTACCCCCATTGCTGAAGGTCCATCCCGTCTTTCACTGTTCACTTTTGAAACTGGACACTTCTGCACAACGCCCCGCGTTGGCTCAATATCTGCGGTCTCCTGAAGCGTTGCCGGCTGGGGGGGGGGCCTTCGCGGGGGGGGGGATAGTGTTGTGGTTGAGCAACCTGAGCCTGTAGTTGCTACAGGTAGTAATTGGGAAGAGGAGAGTTTGTCAGATATGTCCTTGGAAGAGGGAGGTTTGGGCGGGCCTCCTGCAGCTGGGAGAAAGAGGGCTGCAAGTGATGAGCATTTGGAAGAGGCAGAACATAGGAGGAAGGTCCGACAAATACTTAGGGAGCCTACCAGTGATGAGACCTTTGAGGGGTTTGACGTGGAGTTACCCTCAGAAGACAGTGATACTGAGCTGGACTCAGCACTGGTGCAAGATGTCAGGAATGTGTTAAATGCTGAGTCCAGCGAAAGTTCATTTTTTGGTTTTTCCAGTGATAATAGTTGGCCTAGTGGGAATGTGGAATTGGACTGGGGCGCTTTAACTGCAGAGCAAAGATGGGACAATTGGAGGAACACACCCAGGGCTGCAGCTGAGGGCACTAGGGCAGATTTGGGTGTGGAGTCTGATTTGTAAGGGTATAACAGTAAGGCTTGGGGATTTGGGAATCTGCAGTCGGCCAAGGTGTTGCTGTGGGTTGCTGGTTCCTGTATCTTGTGATTTTGTGGGTTCGTGTCCTGGTTCTTGATTCTCAGCAAGCTGTGAGTATTTGGGCTGTGTTCATGCTGGGTTCTGGGGGAGCTGTTATGGCAGCTCTAGCTGACATTGTTGCATGTTGGGGGGTTGGGACTTTAATGTGTGCTTTTATGTTTAGTGTCTGCCGCGTCCTGTTTGAACATTTCCTGTGTTGCTGTGAGTGTCTGGTATTGTATAGAGGGTGAAGGGGAGTTTGCTGTGGGTTGCGGGGGTTTTCATGTGTTTGTTTGCATACTCAGCTCCTGGAATGTGAAGCACTCCTTCTTTCCTTCTCTGGACGGGTCTTCACATCACAGACTACAAGCCGAGTTACAGCTCAAGTTTCGTTTGAAAACGGACGTCTCATCTATTTTGCTTTCGGTTTTGGGTGTGGGTTTTTTGGAACGCCGGATTGAGGCTATGTTGTGTTAAAAATAAACTGTATATATTTTTACTAGCTTGGTGTTGTCTTGCCATCTGTGGGAGTCGTGACACCAACAGTAAGCTCTACCAAGGGTTGAGAGCTTACTCCTCAAGCTGAAAATTAAAAGGACCCATGTGAAATAATAAATGCATTGCTTGAAATTACTAACTACATTGCTAATGTTATCAGCCATAGGTCAGCAGTACACTATACCAAAGGTCAGGAGCTCACTCCTCAAGCTAAAATTAAATAACCCGGGTGAAATAATAAATTCATATGCTTGAATTAGTATCTCCCTTTGTACTAAAATCCAAATGAATGTAATTAATCTATCTCAGAAATGCTTGATAAGGTAAGCAGATTTCTTGGTGGCCATGAGGCCGATATGGGTGCCACCCAGGAGGGCGACCAGATCAAACAAAGTTTATTTAATAACCCCCATGAGGAGTGGCCCGAAATTGTACATGTTTAGGCTGCCAAAGCAAACAGTTTGCCCCTTATGCTTATAGCCTGCCGCCGCCAGGCTACAGAGATAGGACGCGGGACCAGTTCACTAATTAAAGGGGGGGAGGGTCTTGGTGATTTATTTATATATGTACAGTATATTATTATTATTTTATTTTATGTTAAAAGGCATAGGGAGGCTGGTGAACCAGCTCCCGACTAACATGGATGAGAGCAAACACCCACCCCAAAATGGCCGCCGACACCACCCCAAAACTGAAAGGTTAAGGAGGGGGAGGAGCAACAGCCATGTGGCCAATATGGCAGCTACAGGAAGATGCTGCCTCCCCTGATAGGGAGTTCGTTTGGAAACGGCCAGGGTGCAAAATTAAGTGGCGGTCTCCCATCTAAATATGAACCAGGGCAGACCCAGCTTTAATAATTTTTTAAAATTCTTTTGAAATTAATGAAAAAAAGGGGGGGTGGGCCTTTATGGCAAAAAGGGGGTGAGGGCCCAGCCTGCCAAGCCCCGCGAGCCGCCATCAAGCCGAGCCACCCCGCCTGCCGCTCAACCCCGCCCCCAAGGACACCCTCTCGCCAAGCACCCTGGGCGGGAAGGGGAAAAAAGTCCCCTGCCGTGGCCCAAACACGCCGCCCACCATCGCGGGAAATGAGCGAAAGCGGGCCGCACACGTGAGCGTGCCGATGCAGCAAGGCAGCCAGCCCCCCCCCAGCAAGGCAAGCTTGCACGAAAGGAAGGCAGGGTGGGGGCAGGCAGGAGGGAAGTAAGACGCCTCCCGCCAGCCGCTCTGACCCCGAGGGGGTGGGGGGTGGGGGGTGAGTGCCGCCGCCGCCGCCCAACCGAGCACGCGCGGCTGCAGCCCCAGGGAACTCCGCAGCCAGGCACCAAACCCCAGCCGCGGTGGCGAAGCGCTGCCCCCGGAGGCCAGCGCCACCCCATAAACTGGGAACCCGGCGCAGCAAGGCAAGGGCCCAGAGCAACAGGGGGCAGCGGGGCCCGAACCGACCCCTGCTCACCCCCTGCGGCGGCGCCCGCGAAACCGGGTCTGAAGCGCCGCCAGGCCAGGCCCTGAAGCAGCAGGGGGCGAGGGGAGCACGAGCCCGTCTCCAGCTCGCCCCCTGCGCCCCGGGCCTCGCCGGCCTCCAAACGCCACTCCCCTCCACCGATAGGGAGCGGCGAACCCGTTCCGGGGGGAACAAGGCCCCACTCCCCCCAGGAACTCACCTGCAGGAGGAGACCGACCGTCTCCTCCGAGTGCAGAGCTCCAACTGAGCTCTCAGGAGGCTGGCCTTCCTAAAGGGAAGCCACGCCCCCTGCCTCCCAGAGGTTCCAAGAACCTCCTCTTTCTCCGTGGGAGGGGGCAAAATCCTCTCCCTCTTTAGCCTTTGGCTACGAGGGAAATTCTGTTGGTGTTGGTCCATCAAATACTAGTCTGAGTAGTCAGTTGGACACCGTCCATTATTTCAGTGATGAAAACCAGGACACTTATGACCAAGCGACATCAGAGGGTGGTAAAGATGGCAAAGGTTATTGGTGAGGAGGAACATCCAAGCCAAAGAGGTTACAGCAGTTGTCATTTGCCTGACCTACTGGGATGGCTTCTCTCCTCCCGCCCAGTGAGTTAATTAAGAGCAAATTACTTTTACACTTTAAACTCAGTTTGCAGAGCATAATTCTGAATTAGGTGAAAGACGGAGGGGAGAAGTAAGAAGGAAAGTAAATGGTTGGAAAACAGAGAATTAAGTGGGGCTATCCATGCTAAGTTAGAACAATATGCCTTTGCACGGTGCTGACCTTTGGCCCTATGGTCCAAGTATAGCTGCACCATTCCAAAAATCACAAGAGATTGTTAATTTTTGTCATCCTTGCTCACAATAATCTGAGATGTGTTATGGGGCACATTCTCCATTCATACTTCCGACTTCATATGAAGTGAGAGTATGTACAAGACCTTTACTATTCTCACAATCCTCTACATGATGATCTATTGGCATTTCTTGGATTGAGTGTGTGGAAAGTGTTTCTTGGCACCAGATATTTCATTAAATTGCCACTTAATACTAATGTCGCTCAATCTCACTAAAAGATTATTTCGATGTGTTTTGCCCTCCGATTCCTGCTCAATAGAGAAATCAACAGTAAATTCTTATTTTGTGCACTGTTTTTCTTTTCTTTTCTTTCTTTCTTTTTTGCAATTTCTTAGCTAGGCAACACTACAGTAAGTGTTTATGTGTGGGCACAGGTGTGTGTGTCTAACAAACTATTAACCGTCTCTTAAATAAGTTGTGAATGTTACTTTCCTTTAACGAAGTGGTAATGTATAGAATTAAGAAAAAGAATTGAGCAAGGGATGTTGTTCAGGGGCTTAAAGTTTGAAATTAACATATTTTATTCCCATGGAATCAAACTCTAGACAATAAAATGCAAACAGTTGGAATACCCAAAGCACTTTACAGCTGTAAAGCAAGCATCCTTATTACTTATTCAGATTTACTTCCCTGCAGTCTTTCCTGCAGCTTGGTCTAGGAGGGAGATTTATCCCACTGCAGAGTTAGAATTGTATATTTTCCCTTTCTTGCTTGCTTGCATCCTTCCTCCCAATGATGCAGTTTATGATGTAATGTGCACGTGTGCTATAACGCAAACGTCATAGGTTTGTATCACAATGGTCACAAGGTCAAAATAGGCATTAAGACAAACTTGCACACCTCGGCAGTAAATATGAACTGTCTTGGTCTAGCTTTTTTCCCTCCTCTGTTCTTTTCCTCTTTTTGGCCTCTCTTTGGTGTGGACTTTTCCGTTTGCGCTGAGCTTTAGGGGTGGAGCTTAAAATCCCCTTAGAGGCCTGGCTCTGTTGATTTAGCCCTGCTGCCTCAGAGCTTGTCTGAAAGGGTTTTCCCTCCTTTTCTTGGGTCAGAGCTTTAGAGAAGAAGGCCAGAAATTGTCTCAGTTTCTTGGCCTGGTAATCTAAACAGGCATTCTTTAGCACGTACATACCATAGCTAGAATTATATCACTTAGTCATCATAGCTTGTACTTACCAGTATAGTTTGTACTTGCCTCCAAGTAGTATAGTTTGTACGCCTTGTACTTACCATTAGGGACTACAGCCTGGTGCATGCTATAGCCTAGTATTTATCACCAGAGCCTTGTATTTACCACTCAGAGACTATAGCTTGTGCTTACCTCATAGCCATTATATTTTATTTATTTATTCATTCATTTATTCATTCGACTTGTACACCACCATTCCCAGAGGCTCAGGGCGGTTCGCAGAACTCAGTAAACCAGTAAAAAACAGTAAAACAATACATGTTAAAATAACATCACATTACGACTCAAAGGCTTGTTTGAACAAGAAAGTTTTGCAAGCTTTGTATATACCAGTACATACCTTTTAGAGACTATAGCTTATTCCATACCATCATAGCCTTGTATTTACCAGTATCTACTAGGCCTGTTTTCAAACTTCGGATACATCAGAAATTTGGATGTAATTCAGATGTTTTAGACTTTCAAAGCGCTTTCGAAGAGAGTTAAGGAAACAGCAAGTGGATTCGCCATTCCGAAGTCTCCATCGTCATATATTTGGAATATATTTAGATAGGGCTCGTATGTCATTTCCGACCGTCCCATTGCATTTTAAATGTTTTTAAATGTTTTAAATTTTTATTAAATGTGTTTTTTTTAAAAAAAATGTGGCTAGTTTTGTCAGTAGTAGTGGTCAAAAACGGAGGGGAAGGGAATCCCCCAAGTTTTGACTGTCCCTTCTGCTGGTCTCCACGCATTGCGCAATCGCAGACGCCATTAATTAAGCCATTCCTAATTTCAGAAGTACTTCCGAATCAATTCCTAAAAAACTGCTGAAAACTTCGGAAGTCTACCAGATACGAGGCGCCAGCGCCCCCTACATCCGAAGCAAGTTTTAAAGCTGGGTTTTCCATGATAAACAGGCCTAGTATCTGCAGTTAGAGCAGGGGTGGGCAATTACCGGCCCTCCAGGTGTTTTGGACTACAACTCCCTGTTTATGTCCAAAACACCTGGAGGGCTGGTAATTGCCCACCCCTGAGTTAGAGCCTTGTACTTGTACCACCAATTTAGCTTGTATTATTTACCATATAGTTATTACTAGTTCTGTACTTCACCATTCTAGTTCTGTATCATTTCAATAGGCAAGTATTTTACCAAGTGACTTACCACAATTATAGCCAAGTATTTTATCTCATATTTTACAAATGTAGCCAAGTGTTTCTTACCTGTGTAATTAAGTTCAATAAACAAACTTCATTTTTGTAATACTTTATTTTGATTCACCTTTCAAGAACCTTGCCTTTGTTTCCAGTAAACTTATTTCGTTAACTTTAATCCTGTCTCAAGCGTCTTTATTTTAAAGAACTGAAGTACATCAGAGGGTGTACCGATAGCCACCGGGGATAGTCAGACATGTAGTTATCCTTTCACCCCGGCATGCCATCACACGGACCAACATTAAAATAGGCGAAACTTTTTTGGGTAGGATGCATGGGGCTGGGGGGCATCTTGCTCTTGTATTCCTTGGCATCTGCAATCAGAGTTACAAATTAACCCCATGATATAGAGAAGACTATTCACAAAATGTGCCCTAAATGCGGAAAAATACTGAAACAAGCTGAACTTCTGTAATAATTGGTTGCTTTAGCAAATAGACATTTTTCACAGCATGGAAGAACATTCCTTCTAAAAATGTACTAAATGTATCATTTAATTTGACACTGATTTGGCAATACTGTCCTCTTAACCTTTGGGCGCTTTCACACTACACAGAGTGCTATAACTCACTTCAATTATCACGGCAACATCCTATGGAATTCTGGGATTTGTAATGTATGAGGTGCTAAAGCCATTTGGCTGAGAATTCAAAATGCCTATTCTTAAACTGCAAATCCTACGATTCTATAATATTGAAGTGTGGCAGCTAAACGTGGAATTATAACATTATAAATTTGCAATTTGAAAGGTCCCTTTGAAAAATATTTTCCCTGAACAGCCCCAGAACAATAGTGAGTGAATATATTACTGATATGTTAAAGCCACCAACATTCACATTGCTCAATAATACAGAACTGAGCAAATAGACAAACAGAGCATGCTAACTTTACTACTAATTAGACAAACATTTCTGAGCCAAGGAGGAATGTGACCACTGTTGACTTTATCTTCCATCAGTTGATTTGATGACTGGTCAAAAGTAATAGGAAATGAAGTTTAAAAATCTTCTTTGAAGAATTAATCACACTTATGATTAGTTATCATCCGGTGTTTTGTGATGTCTCTATGCACAACATCAACTAAAGCTTTGTACCATGGGTGGCATGTATGTCTAATATTACATTTTACAACATGGTTACAGTTTCATTCATCAGCATGGCAATCTTGATATAACACCCATTACTTAATTCTTAATCACTTAACTCATTACTTAATAGCCTGTTTCGAGATTGATTTTCTTCACAAGCCTTTTTGTCATTCTCTCCTGATGGTTTGTAATCTTTGATTCATTGTGCTAAATGGGTTTGGGTGCCTCCTTTTTTGTTACAGGTCATGTTTTCTTGGCAATATTTGACAGCAAGGACATGACCTTGAAAGCCACACAGTCTGGTTTTAGGAAGCATATACAGTTGGCCCTCTATATCCACAGATTCGGCATCTATTAATTGATAATATATCAAAAGAAAAAATCCAAGTGGCAATGAATGATTTTGCTATTTTATATAAGGGATGTCATTTTATAATACCATTGTACCTAATGTAATTTGAACACCCATTAATTTTGGTATCCATGGGGTCCTAAAAGCATACCTCAGCGAATACCGAGGTCCCATTGTAATTCCATTTCTGAAATAACATCACTGGCTACCAGTCTGCTTCTGGGCAGATTTTGAAATGCTTGTTATGACCTGTAAAACTTCATACATCTTGGGTCTAGACCCATGTTTCTCCAATTCTGCTCCTTCATGTATTTTGGACTTGAGCTCTAAGAAATCCAAGCCGGTTTACGGGTAGTTATGAATTGTAGGAGCTAAGTACAAAACATCTGGAGGAGCAGAATTTGGGAAACATTGGTCTAGACTATCTGATGGCACTTCGACACAGCCATATAACCCAGAATATCACGGGAGATAATCAACAATACCTGCGTTGAACTGGATTATCTGAGTCCATATTGCAATATAATCCAGTTCAATGTGGATTCTATACATCTGTGTAGAAAGGGCCTGAAAGACTACACGAGCCTTCTTGAGTTTTAAAATATTCAGCAAAGGACTTTCTGTTGTGTGAAAGTATGTCTATTGTGTGTTCAGGAGAGAGCTTTCTTTCTTGAAAGGAAGAAAGAAAAGGGTCCCAGGATTGATTAGACAGATTCATGGATACCAAGGGAATCAGTAGCTACTGAAATGGACATCCAAGTGCCACCTCTGTGTTGATGGAGGCAGGCAGGATTTCCCGGGCACTGGTTGTGGGGGTCGGGAGCAGGTGAGGTTTTGCCCTCCTTTCTGCTAGAGATCCCTGTGTACAACTAGTGGGCCACTGTGTGACACAGAATGCTGGACTAGATGGGCTGAGGCCCGATTCAGCATGGCTCTTCTTATGTTCTTATGTTCTTATGTTCTTATGATGCTTCCTTAACCCTGTTCTTCAAAACCAGACTCCCATGAAAGGAAGATAGGAAAGAGTCCCAGGAGGGTTGCTTCTTTAACCCCATTGCTCAAACCCAGACTCCCTTGAAAGGAAGAAAGAAAAGGATCCCAGCAACGGAAAGGTGAGACTTGTAAATTCCCCATTCCTCCCAAAGGGCTGGATCTTCCCGGATCTTTCAACTGCCTAGCCAAAAACAGATTTTCCCATTAGCCAATTTTTGGGAGGCTCCCAAAAAATGAATCTGGGTGCCCAACGAAATTTGGATACCAAAAACAGATCGCCCTCCAGCCAAATTGCGCAAACTTACCAGGCACCATTCAGTTGCCACTCCATAGCAAGGGGAAAAAAGAAACTTTCAATCTTCTTGTACTTCCCAAACTTCACAATGGCAGCTGGATGACTTAGATATATATATATATATATATATATATATATATATATATATATATATATATAAATATTTGTACAGTTCTACTAGCCATAGCTGTTGAATATGTGTTGTATGATGCATTCCACTTTCATTCAACAGGCTGTTAACATAAGTCTTCTTACATGCATCCTTTTTTAAAATTAACGTTTACCTATTTTTTTTAAAAAAAATATTAAAGCCACCCATGTTGCCCACCCCTCATCCCTCTCTTCAACCACATATTTATTCTATACAATTATCTTTAACCATGCACATAGCTTTTTTCATTTCTGTAACA